>JAQQZT010000012.1:33652262-33662266 GCA_030068275.1 Clarias platycephalus | reverse complement strand
AGTTTAATTTAAAAACTAAACATTTAATGTTTATGACACTTACATCCAATTTGCATAATAATTTGGAACGCGGTGTATTTAGCCTAGAACAGAAACTTTTCAAGTAGCCTGTAGTCATGATTATACAATTTCTTCATATACAAACCTTATGATTTTACTGTCTATTTTCAACTCATGTCATATATTCTATTTTCACAAAGAGTGCATTTTAAGTCCGTTTCAGATTTTTTTATCAATTAATCACAGTCCCGTGGCTGCGTTCCATTCCGAAGTGTACTTCACAGGGTGCTCTCTACTCCCTGCTTTTGCAGGGAATGTTAGTGAAGGGAACTTTCATCGACAAAATTTCACCATTTGGAACAATCTGCGAAGATTATTTTTTTTACCGATTACTAGCCTACTGTACATAATGCTAAGGATTTCCTGATTAATGTGTCCTTTTAATATGATGTCGTCCTTGATAATAATGATAATAAATATATAAATCCTTTTTCGAGCTCCATTTTTACACACTCCAGCGAGATGCAATGATTGATGGGAATTTTTTTCATTCCTTTTTCCGGTGAAGTGAACACATGTTGTTCACTTGTTCCCTACACCTTTCGCAGTTCCTTTTGAACTGAACATTTTCACTCCCTGCAGTTTGGAATCACACTTAACATGGCTGAATACCCTGTGAAGTATACTCCGCAGAGTACTTCAGGCTGATTGGAACGCACCTTTCGAATTGTTGCGTCATCCCTAGCAACGGGGTCAACCACACCTCCTCACTAAGATAAAGGTTTTTGAACTTCTTGTCCTCAGAGTTGCTTTGAGAAGTTTCCTAAATTAGAATTCTAAGAAGCTTTGTGAAAATGGGCCCAGGTCTCAGTGGGGTTTTAGGTTCCACCATCTAGTGACCTGTTTGACAGTGTTCACAGGAGAGTACAAAGCACAATGTATTTAACATTTATCATTTTTGAAAACATGAGAAAATTTATTTAAAAAACTGTGGTGTCTTGAATAAGTACACATTATCAAAATTGTTTAGCTGACATCGTAGTGAATCTATTTAGATATAATTTCCGAGAATACATAGGACATATACAGTATTTCCAGTAATATTGTTATAAAACAATACGTCCAGTAATAAAAAGTATTTTGGCAGCATACAAAATGTTCAACACAAGCTAGCGTGCAAGCTGTTGTTCCTCTGTCTAGTTCTCTCAATGGATTGCATTTTTGGCCCGACAAATAGGTAAAAAGTGGGCCAACAGACAAAATTATGTTGGGCCAACCACTGACGCCAACATGGGCCCAATAAATGCACTGCCGTTTGGCCAACTTTGGCCCGACATCGGAGCACTGACAAAAGGTTACCAAAATTTTGCTGATGTTGGGCCAACAACGCAGTGATATCTGGGGCCGTATTCACAAAGCTTCTTACTGTAAGTCTAAAAGTTGTTCCTAGTGATGAAATTCTAATAAAATTCTTAGAATTATGACATTTTCTTCGAATTTCCCCTTAAATTTAGGACTAAATCTTAGTAAAGATAAAGATGATTCATGAAACCTCTTAGCCCTAAAAACAGCTCCCAAGGTAAAAATTGTTAAGCGTAGAGAGGAGGACTTTTAAGAGACTTAAGAGTTTCTATAGCAGAGGATAAAAGGGTGGAAAGTAGAAATATTCTCCAAGCATTAAAGTAAACACAGCTGTTCTGTCCAATTTGGTTTTCTCTTGGATTGTTGGCTACATACGATCCAAAAGTTAAACTTAAATAGACTGTCCTGCAATCATGTAAAAGCTGAGGCATTTTGCTCCCGTCAATCTAAAATGGATTACAAGTAATAAAATCAGTATGGTAAATAAATGTAAGAACTTAAATATAGTCACTACTGTGTAGAAATTGGTTTCTTCAAAAGTAGAGACATTTCCAACATTTGGCTGTTTTAATTAACTTTAAGATATTTAGGCTAAATCAGAAACTTTGGATAAAGTAGCCTGTAGTCATGATTATACAATTTCTTTGTTTACAAACATTATGATTTCACTGTCTATTATATTATCATATATTCTATTTTCACAAAGAGCGCATTTGAAAACCATTACAGAGGTCAGAGGTTATTTTTTTCATCAACCAAACACAGTCCTTGAATTGCTGCATCATCCCTAGCAATGGGGTCAGCCACACCTCCTCACTAAGATAAAGGTTTTTGTACTTTCCTTACTCAGAGTTTCTCTGAGAAGTTTCCCAAATCGCTTTTAGTCTAAGACTCCCAGCTATTACTTTTTAAGCTAAGATAGGAGCTCTCTAAGAGAATTCTAAGAAGCTTTGTGAATACGGGCCCTAGGCTATATCACTTATAACATTATGAACTTCACATATGATGCAAACAGTGACTAATCAAGTAACTCTAACTGCCATTCCTGGCTATCCACGTTGCCCATTTTTATCAATTTTTCTTTTGTATGCCCCAATTTCCTTGGTGTATATATTGACTCCCTTTTCTTTGTTTCACTCTATAGGCATCCCTGAGACTGGAGAAGGAGCAGGAGCAATGCCTTTCAATTCAGGTGCACACAGCTCCATCTTGGATCCAGTAGAGGATATGGAATGGGTTTCTTGCCCCTTATCTATTCCTGAGACCAGGGACGGACTTGGAACAAAACCCATCCAAGACACAGAAATGCTAACCTGCAGCAGCTCAGATTCTGATTAAAAGGTGATTGTAAAATATATTTTTTATTATACAAATAACTTGTACAATTTGTAGAACAAGATTGTCTACAATCTGATTGATGAAGTCAAAGCCCTAGCAAAAGTTTATTTACCAAGTCAGCAAAAAAACCTATTTGGAAAATTGACTTCTGTCACTCTTTTTATTGACACTGCTCTACAGCAGTGGTCTCCAACCCTTTTTGCACCATGGAACGGTTTTATGTAAGACAGTTTTCCATGGACCAGCCATTCCATGCTTGTAACAAAGCACAAAATACTGTACATAATATAGACAACATACCATAGCACAGAATCCGTGTGAGCCAGAAGTTTGTTTCCCTGTGATGAGATGTTCCCACATAGGAGTGATGGGGGATAGTGAGGAAGTGTATTCCTCATGTCCAGTCTGCTCCATAATTTCATTTTCGTTGCTGTCACTGTAGACAACCCCGTTTCACAAAGATAGGTTGTTGGAAATGTAAGCAGGATTTTTTGTGCTCTTGTGGCGATTTTAAAAAATTCAGTTTTGATTTTAATCCAGAACATCAGCAGAGTTGACTCCAATAGTCAATAAAATGAAAATTAAATCAAACACATATTTTTTAATTCTTTCTGTGCGGCCCGTTACAGCTCTGTGGTTCAGTGGTTGGGGACCAGTGCTCTACATGACACCATACTGTACATCCTGTGGATGAATATTTGTGTATATGGGTTAAAATAATGTAATAATTACACACCTAATATTAAAATAAAATCCTACTTATTGCATCTATAAACAGTACCTACAGTAGTTGTTAAAGTCATTATGTTATGGTGTTGAAATTTTACAAAAATAAATCAGCTTGAAGAATGAAAGCTTTTTTTTTCCATACCAGGCAAGGACCAGCAGAAGATCAAGGTTGGGATCCTGCAGGGAGATGACCCAGAAAGCATGTGTTTGTTTATTATTACTGAATTAATAACCAGATCTTCGGTGTTAACTTCTGGGTTCACACCATACCTTTCAATCCACAATAGCTGCTTGCACACAATTGTACAGTGTCTCTCAATCTACAACTGCTGAATTGCAGCCACTAGGTAACAGTGCTCCTTAACCTACAAATGCTCAATCAATGTACTGTATGAATGGAGAGATGCAGAAACTAGCGCACTGTGCCCCTGAATCTAGGAAAGGTGAGGTAAGGACACTAGGGTACAGTACATTGCCCCTCAAGTTCCAGATGCTATGGTGCAGACACTAGAGTACAGTGCTGCTCAATATATGAATGCTATGATGTGGACACTAGGGCACAGTGCTCCTCAAGCTACAAATGCTGAGGTGTGGACACTATGGTACATTGCCCCTCAATCTCCAAATACTATTTTTTTGGACATACAGTACAGTAAGGGTTCAGTGTCCCTCAATCTATAAATAGTACAGTATCACATGGACAGTAGGGTACAATGCCCCACAATCTACTAATGCTGAGGTGTGGAGACTAGGGTTCAATCTACAACCACCTAATTGTTTGTTGAAAATACGCACTTATTTCAAATCTGCCTTCTGCACAGGCCCCATTTGAGATAATTAACAATATGACAAATATACTACAAGGTGATGATATTACAAGATGATGCTGTGACAAGAGTGTTGTGGATAAGTATTTGCACCTTTGTGATTAAAAAAAAATATTTATCACAATTAAACGATTGAGATCATTAAACTTCATTTAATATTACACGCAGATAACCCAAGTATCGTAAATACAATATGCAGTTTTTAAATCTGTCCAAAGTCATTTTTAAAGTTGTCCAAAATTACCTGGCCCTATGTGTGTTCAAGGATACCCATCAAATCTCAAAGCACAAAGGGCAGGGCCAAAAGCTACTCCTGAATATGCATGATTTACAATCACTCAGACATTACTGTCTTAAAAACTGTATGTTTCTTTGTGGATATCATAATATAGGTTCAGGTACACTTTGGTAAACCTTCGTCCATTAACACCATTTGTTGCTGCATTTACAAAGTTTACATTTACATCTAAACTGTACAGAGGCATCAAACACTTCTCTGGACTTTCATCTGAGATAGACAGGGGCACACTGGAAATATATTTTGTGGTCAAACATGTCAACACTTCAAATTATTACTATTATTATTTTTTTTTTGTGTGTGGAAACAACAGCTTTTCGTCGTTCTTTGGGTCAAAGAGGGAAAAAAAATCCAAGCTGTTATCAGCATCTGGTCCAAAATCCAGCATCAGTCATACTGTACAGCCAGTGCCTGTGGCATGGGTAAATAGCATCTCTGTGCCAGTACACATAATGCATAAAGAATATGTTCTTTGGACAATAACATACTGTATGCTGCCATCCAAACAAAATCCAAAATCCTTTTCAGAGACATCCCTGTATTTTTTATCAGAACAGTGCCGAACTGCATTCTGCTCAGATAACACATGTATGGATTCTAAACAAATGGGTGCTAAACTGGCTGCTCTGCTGTAATTGAGAATGCATGGTGCTTTATGAGTGCAGAATATGCCAATAAAGACCCTGTACAATTGTGAAACTGAAAACCGGTATAATGGAAGACTGATAAATATATAATGGAAGGATTATATACAACACATGCACAAATACATAATGGAAGAATTATATAATATTATATTTATATATTGTCTGACTCTGTAGATGTTCATGGCTATGTCCACGGGACCTACAGTATATAAAATAAATATATCAATGAAAAGAATACTTATCTCTTTTACATTGACTTGCCAGTTGTTTCATGATTTTAGAATAATAATGAACATATTTAAAATCATTGATTGTTTTTTATATGAAATAAATTTGGTCTTACTATTTAAAAATAAATAAATAAGCGTATTAAACATAAAAGTGTTAAACTTGACTTGTGGACATTACATGGCTGTAATATGACTATGGATGTAAAAACATCACATGTCTTTAAGTAAAAACAAAAAATATAACAGTTAACAAATCTCTGTGGTACAGTATGCAAGGAAAAAGACATTCTCTTTCTTTTCTTATCAAACCACCATATCAAATATCTCATATCACCAAGCTACCTCTTTTGGGTCGTTGAACAAGCTCCTTTGTCCTAAACCTTGGTCCTTTATTTGTACAGCTAGGTTTTCTTATATTTTATATTTTGTCTTATCTTCTATAGATATATTTTTCTTTCATTAGCTAAAGTTATTTTCTATATTTTATTCTTATGTTTTCCATACAGTATTTATTTCCTATTAATAATCTTTTTTTTAAAGGTCATGGGCATCCTTTAAGCATTTCACCTCATATTGCACTGTGTATGACTGTGTATGTGACAAATAAAATTTTTATTTGAATAAACTGCTTACCTATATCCTATTTCTTTCCTCACATACTATGTCAAAAAGCTTTGAATAGCGTAACTAATTTCAACAGATTGCAGGGAAAAACCTCCCATTTTTAGAAAGATTCTTCATGCTGCACCCGAGAGAACCAGAACTGCACAGTTACACATGACCAGGGTGGCTCAAGACTGAGCAGTGATTGAGTGGAAAACTCTCCTTAAATAAAGCCAGGCACAGATGGTGCTGTTTGAGACTGATTATAATGAAAATGGTGCTCTTTTTACCCGTCTAATGGAAGTACAGTACAAGGCAGAACCCACTATTCCTTTATAACCATGCTCTTTTTTCTGTCCTTTTATAAAGTTAATAAAATTTTAAAATCACTGTTTGACTTCAACAAACACACACACAGACACAAACACACAAAAGACAGAGTCCTTCCATTTAACTTTATCTATGAGTAAATGAATAAGAACTGCTTCCCCTTTAAAAAGCCAGTGCTGAGCAGAGGAGGGTTTGTTATGTTTCGATTTCATTTCCTGAAAGACTTACTGTATAGTGTTGTCCTTTACTGCAGACCTACTGTAGGTTGCATGCTACAAGCATGCTATTTGTATTGTTCTCTGAATAATACATTTCTGTTATGGCTTCCATCGTGTCTTCCCTGGGCAATGAGAAGGAGGCAAAGCTGCAAAGGTTTCTCTCCACTCCTGTTCGTTTTCATCTTCTGTACAAGAGCAGTCATCATGGAGCTCAAATCAGTCAGCTCCTCTCCAGCTTCGACAAAAGCGGCAAATTTTTGCTCATCGTGTTCCCGCAGTCGGGGTCAGTCAGAGGAGCTTACGTGAGTAAATCCCTGAAACATGGAACAGACTTCTCTGATGCAGAAGCTTTTGTGTTTGAATTGACCGAGCACGATGCCACACAGTTTCCAGTGATAAACCCAGCCAAAGCTGTCACGGTCAGCAACCAACAAAACCCAGTTCAATCCGCTGTGTTTGGAGCTGTAAGGGTCACTTCTCAGATTTCAGCCTCTATCTCTTTTGGAAGCTGCTTAAATCTAATATCAGATAATGGTTGCTGGTATGTGAGCTTCTGCACAGATGAGACCTATGGAGCAACATGGCCACAGGAGAACAGCATTTACTGTGTAGACGTGGAGCTGCACCGTGTCCAAGGTATATTTAACTATTCACCACAAATGTCAAACTAAAAAAAAAAAACAAGTAAACAAACTCAATAAACTAAGCTTATTTCAACAAATTGTTTAAACCTTTTCATCAGCTTCAGTTCAACAAAGATGATTTTTGCGCAGTCATTATGTAAATATTTATTTTTGGACAGACCTTTGACTACTGTTGAAGCTTGGTTTAACATGGTCAAGTCTATTGAACTAGCCAGGTGATGTACACTATAAAACAATTCTTAATCATTTTGTATTTACACTGATTAACCATATCAGTTAAATATCAATAGATCTCCCCAGTTGAACTAAAATAGTGATTCACTGTGTGTTCTGACATCTTTCTATCAGAACCAGCATTAATCTTTTCCGCAATTTAAGCTACAGTACAGTAGCTCTTTTATTGGATCAAACTACATGAGCTAGCCTGCATACCCCATTCACATCAGTCAGAGCTGATTGTCTTTTTCACCAGCCTTTCTTCCTTGGACCACTTTTGGTAGGAAACATCCCGTGAGAGTTGCAGTTTAGGAGTTGCTCCGGCCTAGTCATCTAGCCATCACAATTTGTCTCTTTTCAAAGTCACTCAGTTGCCATTGTAATGAGATCTTGTAAGTATAGCTACAGTATGATAAGGGCCAAATTATGATGATTAGAGAACTAGGTCAGATCAACTCCAAAACTGCAGCTCTTATTTGATGTTTCTGGTCCACAGCAGTCAGGACCTACCAAAGTGGACCAAGAAAACAAAACCGGTGACAGGCTCATACAGTATGTACAGTATTGGTATTTTTTCAGTATGTACTGTACATAGTCAATAAAGGAACAAAACCAGGGACCCAGAAAATATTTTATGTAGTTTGCTATTTTCTCTATTTAAGTACAATACATTGCCTGGACTGTACTTTAAGGCTATTTTTTAATTATTTCCAAAACTGTAATCATGAAATACCCCAATATCTGTTGTCTGTTTTGATGTTTGTTTATATTTCAGATGTGGTTGGTGTTTTACCTACCCCGTGGAGAGAATTGTCTTGGACAGATGAGTAAGTCACAGATTTAGGGTTAGACTGTATCAGGCTTTTTAAAATCTGTTATCTTGCCAGCCACCTTTGTGATAAGATAGTGAGGGTTGTGCAATGCAGCTATGCTTGACTTACTTACATGAGTTTGTTTCATTGCTGTGATACACAATCTAAATAATACTGTATCTGCTCTCTCGTGACTCTATTGAGGTCTGTTTAATTGACAGGATGGAGAAATTGTTCATGGACAAGAATTTTAGAGTGGATATTAAAGGTCCTTCATTAGATGCTAATACTGTATACAGGTCCTACATTTTACATGGTACATTAAGGTTCATGTAAAAGATAACATTTCATACCTGCTTCGCAGTTTACAGTCTATCAATGACTTCATGCAGGCATAATTACTAAAAATGTATAACATAGTATCGAACAAACATTAACCTAAACTGTAAGTAGGCTAACTATAAAATGATGTTTGTAAATATGAGTGGGTCTGGAACAAGGTCAAACAATGATGTGCCTGTTCCACCTAATTACAATTTATTCTAAAATTTCCTGTGTTGTTTAGGGCAAGAGAAGACCTAAGGCAGGAATTTGTCTCCTTCAAGCTGCCATCGAAGTATCCAGTGTCAAAGGTTAAAGCTTTGCTCTTGGGCCCAGTGGGTTCTGGGAAATCCTGCCTCATTAACTCCATCAGATCCACCATGTACAAGCGGTTTGTTCATCAGCCCAACGTCGGCACTGCAGTCAACGGGTTCACCAAGAAGGTTGTGAAAATGTTTTAAATTTCATTTTTATTTTAATTATTCATTTGTAAAAACAAATAAATGAACCTTTATACAGCACACCCCTAATTTTTATGAGACTTATTCAAACATAACTTTCAGAACACATGTACTTGTTTTTGTAATTGTGTGTACTTATTGATGCATTTGTGTGTTTCTTTTTTTTTTTTAAGCTCATGGGTTATGTTGGATTAGACATCTTTAATATTATTTAATAGCAACACACTGCTGCCTGCTTCTTCTTTTCCCCAGCTGACAATCTATGACATCCATGGAGAGAAAGGAGGTTCTCCGACTGTTCTGAGTCTGTGTGATGTGCTGGCATTAGGAGACGATGAGGTTGCTGGTCTCTGTTTCTCTGATGCGCTGGCTGTTATAAAGGGCCATGTTCAAAAAGGATATAAGGTACAGCTTTAATCACTGAGTAGAAGTTGGCTATAAGATTGATCTTCAGTGATAGTTTATGTAAATAGTCCCTCACAACTGCATACATTTATGGCATTTAAAAACCTTTTATGTCACATTTCAACAGATAAATAGTCAAGGTACTGTACAGTATGATTAAGTTTCCTACTCCTTCCTGTTTTTTAATTAGATATTGGCATTATTGATGAGCAGTATTGTTTTACAGAGCTTTTTGAAATCTGCCTAATGTTTTACAGTCTACTGTCCACTTTGTTGCTCCAGTTCCAGCCTGATTCTCCAATCACAGATGCAATAAGCGGATACAAAGCAAACCCTTCACTAAATGAGCAGGCTCACTGCGTCCTCTTTACACTCGATGCCTTCAAGTTAACATCATACTCCAGCAGCCTGAAATCCACACTTAGGAAGCTAAACACCGCCCTATCAGACCTGGGTAAGATACCTTATCCTGTGCTTTTTGCCCTTCTGGGGCCTCATGTATCAACGCTGCGTACGCACAAAAACTTTGCTTACGCCAGTTTTCACGCTCACGGTCGGATTTA
>JAQQZT010000012.1:33607335-33617335 GCA_030068275.1 Clarias platycephalus | reverse complement strand
TTTGACTGTCTGTAAATTTCAGACTTCTCCTTCAAGCAGTGATGAACATATGCGCATGACTAGTAACAATATCACTAATTAATATCTTTTGCTTACTAATTTAAATATACAGCATATATAAGACTAAAAATTAACTAAACGTTTACAATGGTGTCCAACGGAATTTAAACTGTTTCCAAACATTTATTGCTGATTCTCTCGCATCGCAGAGGCAAACAACTGCAGATCCATTAACGACTGCCAAACACATAAAGTATTAGCTTAGTAAATGAATTGTGACTTGCACCAGAAAGCTGTCTAGCAGATCCTTCTGTATTAGCTCTAAAAATACCTCCGCACGTTATGAGTTCCACATGTGCAAAACTAGACGAATGCATGGGAATAGGCACTATGGACGAAAAAACAGACACGTAGGCTCTAGGCCAGCAGAAACACAGCTCGATTATTTCACCATAAAACAGATGTTCTTGCATTTGTGCTTTGAGAAGAAAGCTAATCTGCTTCTGCTTACTTAGTCCAATCACGCAACCAGCCTCTGTTATGTGCTGCTGTGTAGGTTTCAGTGATATGAAGCCAGGTTATTCACATAACTAGCGTATTAGCATACATACGTTTGTTTGGAGCCACAGTAATTGCAAAACCGACAGCTCGAAGAGTCTTTGTTAGGTTTCCCAAATTGAAAAGCAACAACAAAAAAAGGACATTCCTATTACAATGCACTGAATGCACCCTGGATATAATGAGCAAAACAAGTAGCAATAAATAGACAGTCCATTCTCTTGATTTGTTTAAGTACTTCAGATAGAATCTTTCTATTAGGGTCCATGTTTTATTGGTCCAAACCATAGAGGTCCAGCTACAGTAATCGTGGAAGCCATGTTTGTTCATATTATGACATCACAACTGTCAAGCCAGAACTAAAAACGTCAGTCTGCGATTATCATGATGCCCACTGGGGTATTCAGGAGTAAGTAGATACAACTGTATTTGTTTGCACTTATTTCGATGTTGATACTAACAAGAAATTTGCATGTTCTCCCCGGAGTCGGTGAGTTTCCTCCGGGTGCTCTGGTTTCATCCCACAGATCAAAGACATGCAGATTAGGTAAATTTTCCCACAGTGTGTGAATGATCATGTGAGTGTGTGTTCTGTCATGGATTGGCATCTTGTCCAGGGTATAGTCGTCCTCGTGCCTTAAGTCTCCTGGGATAGGCAATTGATGTATTGGTGACTAGCATCGCATCCTGGTTGTATATGTACATCATGCTTCATGCCTACTGTTTTGGGGATAGGCTCAGAAAAAAATAAGAAATATTTATTATTATTTTTTTTTTTAATGGGCATCTTCTCAATAAGAAAGTATGGCTTAGTTGATTCCCAATGCTGCACTCATCATGGGTCAGTGTTCAATTTAGGGTAATAAGTAACTATTACTACCCTTTTTGTTATTAACTCATATTAAAAGCATCCTAAGACCACATGAATTAGAAGAAAGTTGTAATGTTTTTGAAAATGTTCTTCACTGGACAAAATTCTCATCTACAACATGATTTTTCGATGCCATTTCCAGTGTTATTCTAGTGTTAAATCTGACATTTATGACATGAATCTGATGTGAATAAATCATTGACCTTGAATGCCAGCAGTTCCGAATATAACCACATCGCCCTAAAGAAACGCCCTACAGAGTCACATAGTTGGAAATCAACTATAGTTTGTGAAGCCCTACAGATTATCTTACACCCTAATCAAATTTCTGTTCTGTGGTGTTCCGGACTCGCTGGGTGAATGGTAAAGGGGAATCCTGTGGTATGGTTTGGTCACGTTTCCCATACAGAGGTTTCCCTTGCAGCACTGTTGTTGTGCAATAGGAGCTTTTTGTGGCTGCATTCCTGTGGGATTCAGCACAACATTCCTCATAGGATTCACTCCAGTGCTTGCATTCTCTTGCTTTCTCTTCCCACCCATGTCTTGCGTGATGATGTCATCATGGTTGAATCATTATAGTATTTCTCAAAGGTGTTTTTTTTTTTTTTTTTAATGGGTGGATTTACCAAATATAGTTTTTTTTCTTTTTTTTTTGGCAGCATAATTAAAGATGCAGGTGTTAATGCAGAGTCAATGCTGCTGTGGCTAAAGGTCACAGGTTGACAATATATTTTTTCCCCAACATGTTTAAGGAAACGCTAAATTGTTCATAGTTCTTCCAGTCTGGACTATGGCTAATGCACTTTAAGCATGAATGAATGTTTTGAGAGCTGCACCATCTGGAGAACATGCTATCCATACATTGCTTATAACCGGAACTTAGACAAGTGGTAGTCTGGTTCATTTCAACATACTGTATGTTCTACTTCAAATGGTTTTGTGACAAGTTTACAGCTATATATCAAACAATTTGCTGATTAAATGGCTAAATTGTTTGTAGTGCATGGAATGGCGTTATCATCAACAATCTTAGACAAACTATGACATGGATATAAGTTGATATTTTTCAAGAGCTACATACTCCAGGTTCAAGTATGTTTTTCTCTGTGATCAGACTATATACTGTCTGGAATCATCAAAAGCTCTACCAGCCATAAAATAAACATCAGCAAACTCCCTCCTCCAATCTCCAATCTGCTGTACCATCAAGAGACTCTATAACCGGCTGTTGGCTGGCCTCTAAAAGAATGTTCCCTGCTTTGAAACTTCAAACTGACCATCCATTGGCCATTGGTGGTTACGGGCTGCACTTCAGGGGATTTTAAAACAGTCTGACTACCTCTGACTGAGCTGATTCAAACTCCAGACCAGCTTTGGCCCACCGCCCCACATCTCATGTCTCTAAGAAAGCCCACAGCAATCATTTGATCATTTTTAGTGCAGAAAGGATTCTGGCTGTACAGACAAAATATGGAAATTGGGGTATTAAAAAAAGAACTAGCGGCATGGGAATGTGAAAGCGGTGATAGAAAACTGAGAGGAAAAAGGCCTCAGGGTTTGTTTTTAAGAGCTCAAAGGTTGAAAAAGCAAGGTGTTTTTGTTCCAGTTGGAATTTTTCAACTTTTTCAATAAAAGTAGGTATCATGCTTTAAAACAATTAAGTTCTTGCTAGACACCACCAAATATAGGAGAAAATGTTTAGATTTGAAAAATTTTGTAAGAGAAACCAGTAAAGTGAAGCCTAACATAATCAGGTTCTTAGACTCAAAGACAGCTGTGTGCTTAATGCAAAGGAGGTGCAATGTTTAAGTTGGAGTTGGAATCAAAATGAAAAATGAGCTGTATCCCATCCTATGATTTACAGGACATAAACTCTCCGAAGTAGCAATGCCAAACCAACACTACAAGTCTGCGAAAGCTTCCAATCCTGCAAAGATATTCCATACTGACGTACTGTATATCTGGCTGTCCTGTACTCATGGAGCCTGACCAGCGGTTTTTGAACCGTTTCCGAAAATGTAGACTGCCCCCTCCTGTTTTCCTAGACAACGCCAAGGTATGTAACCTGTACCCCTGACTCAGCAGCCACTAGGACATTCCACGTATGTGACTTGATGTTTTCAACTCTCCCAGAGAGACCTAGTGTTTGCAGTAGCTTAGCCAAACCTCATGCAAATAGAGCATCTTTGTCTGTAAAGCCCCCTGTGCACAATCTGAAACTGTTAGGAAGGTCATAGAGGCTAAAATAAGAATGTACAGTGCCGGGAAATGCACTGACAACTAAAGTGGATGTGGATTAACAAACTTAATCAATCCATTGACATTGCTGAACCAAATTAGTGAATGCTAGTGTATTTATAGATCCTGAACATATACCAGATAAAATATCTTTTTATTGCTTTTCCCGAAAGAGTTCAAGTTCATGTGGGATTTTTGATTTTGGCTTTGTTGCTTCATATGTGGGATTTAAAGTGAAACAGAAACTTTAAGGTTGAATTTGCAGATTAAATGATGGATATGTGTATCTACAGTAAGTTGGAAAAACCCTAAAACGTTTGGCGCACCTACCACCTTATATGCCATGAGAGATAAAAATAATCCATCACATGCTATTTTCTTCTCAGTCACCAGGCTGTTATATAATTCTTCATTGCGGGCAATATGTTTATCATTTTTATCGAACGCATTCCTGTGAGACATAAAATTGGAGTTCTGTGGCAGTAGCCATGAAAAGATCTGATTCATTTTAACACTGTGGCACGAAGATGTCGAGCCAACACAAGCAGTGCAGGAATGGCCCCAAAAACAGCGCACAGAAAGGAAACCGAGCAGACGGGGCAGATACACCTCAATAACAAAATCCAAGCACACACAACTCTGATTAGGACACAAGAACAAACGAAGCAAGAACGAGTCTGAACAAATGTAGAACATAGACGTCAACGATGTAATGAATGCTGCATAGACACCTTGGCAAGTGTGTCTTGCTACGAGTAGCTGTTGGGGTTTTTCCACACTGTGTGTGAACAATAGTAAACAAGATGTACGTCAGGACACCTCAGGCAGTTTGGACTGAAGGTGTCGAGCAGGGACCCATTAGGACGTCTGCTTACACTGTGAGGAATCTATCACTCCTGACTCAGTGTCTGGCCCCAGTCACTGTGAAAGAGAACCCTATTCTGTAGATAGATCCTCAAACTTACTGTACTTTGGCTCTAGATTTGACCTTACAAATGATGCAGAACTAATAGCTGTGACTAATGCTTGCGAAAGCAATACGTTCACTACCATAAGTCTCTAAAAACACCACAAATTTGAATCCTAACTCGTTACATAAATACCACTGTTATATGTTGAGGTCAAAGTCTTTTTAGAAGAGATGGCACTGAAGAAGCCCTCCCCTTAAATTCTGGATCATTAACCTTCACCACATCCTAAAATCAACAACAAATATTTTGCTCGTCCTTTTTTCTTTTTTTTTGAGACAACATAAGCGACCTAGCTTGAATCCCCACACTTTTGAAAATCCTGGAATGCCTAGTAAATCAGAGAGCTGGAAACATTTCAGTTGTCTAAATATGGAGGGAATGGAATCGTTTAAAATGAATTTTTCCCAGGGAACGTTTCGAGGGCAATCTCCTTTGTTTTCGAAGCATTGTTTGTGATGAATCCTTTATTGGAAAAGCATTTTCATTTAAACCAGTGCCCTTTGTCTGTTTAGCCTTACCTTAAAAGGCAATAAAAGAGCAAAAATAATGGTAATGCTCACCGGTGACCAGTGAAGGAAGCTATGCTATGTCAATACAGCTATGAAGAGGTTAGTGGTATCAATGGTTTCTGGACTGCCAAGAAAATGTTCTCCTCAGTTCTGGCCTTCTCTCGGTTCTCCTGTCTTAGTCCTGGAACTGAGCAAGACATTTCCCAGGCTGCCATGGAACATTGTCACACCAACAAGCTCAAGCTCAAACTCTGTACAAGTCAGCACTGTAATTTCGCTTTGTTTTCTGCTATAACCGCTTGCGTGCTACTAGGTCACAATCTCATGATCCTTTCAGGAATTAAAAAACTTTTATTATTTCCAGTTGCCCAGGTGTAGCCTCTGATGGAGGAAGTGAAGCAGGGAGAGAGTTGGAAACTTCATTTCCTTGCACATTTATTTAGGTAATTCATTCCTTTCTTGAAAGGCGAGGAAATGCTGTATGAAAACATCAATTAGCCACCTTTCAAAGGTTTTTTTTTCAGGAATGTTAGTTTCTGGCTGCCGCTCTCACTGCACCCACCTGCATTCCTCTCCTAATTGGCTTCCTGAACCCGCTTTGAATAGTGAGATTGATGTCAGTCAGACATACATGTCTCGTTTCATTTTCTGCCAATGTAAATGTTACTCGAGCAGAGAGTATGAATGCTAAAATGTGACTTTGCTATGGTTTCTTATCCCCTCCCATGCAGGTGTTACATAGCGTGCTAGGTTACCATCTCAGCTCATTTGACTGACCCTGCTTCCCGAAAAAAAATCAAAGAGAGGCCCCTTTGCTGTTTTTTCTTTTTTGTTTTTGTTTTTGCCACGAATGGCTAATGCGCAAGCTCGCCTTCGTCCGGTAAACACACGTGGCTTTGTTTTTCCCGAGGGAGCTGTCAGAGTTTAGTGGCTTAAAAGACTTTCAGGTGTTCTGCTTTATTTACTGAGCGGTCACAGGCAAGCCTTTTTATTTCTCTGTCTTACTTTAATGTGCACCGGTGCGGAACATTAGGGGAGTTTTGATGTATAATTACGGGAGTTTTTGTGGCTGATGTTGACTCGTCTTTTACAACTAATTTCAAATTGCTGTGTTCTGCTTTGGCTTTATTCTGCCTTCAAATCCATTAGAAAGCCTTTATATTGTATATTTAACCATGCGAAGCTCAGTAGAGAATCCTGTGCCAGGGCTCTGTTTCTTCTGTATTTAGTATAAATCTCTTATGGAAACACAGCATGAGTAATTTTGCTTTAAAGGTTTGAATGTTCCCCTGGATTCCATTGCAAATCCAATTTATTTATAGTCTCTCCAGAGCATCACGTATGTTTTACAGTTTTCTAAAAATAGTTGTTTTTCCTGGTTGCCATCTTTCTTTTTTAAGCACTGGATTGTATGTGATCTTTGGTCATCTTCCTGGCAAAAGGCAGGTATTCGATTGCATCGGTCATGATTTTTCCAACCTTTGGTTCATTCCTTTCTGAGAACTCCACTAGTTATATAAAAGAACTCTGTTTGCAACCAGACAGACACTTTGACAGAGCTCATTAAATGGTTTGTAAAGTTTCATCCTGGGAATATCCCATAAATGCCGATTCGAAAAGTATCAAGCTGCACAGTAATGACTTAAAACAACTGTGTCAAGGATATTCAGTGTTCAGGTTTCAGAGAAAATATGTGAGTTCTCATTAGAAATGCAATCTAAAAAAAAGAGAGAGAGAAGTGGGTTTCTTGTTGTTGCACACTGGATTAGAAACTAAATAGAGTTTAGGATAGAGCAAATCTCTTGTTGTTGATTCGTTCGAGATTTGGTCAAAATCAAAGAATCAACAGGTAGACTGTTAATAGTTGTGGAAGTCCAACCGGTAAAAGTGATGAGAAAGGGAAATAGAAAAATCACTAAGTGGAGCATTTATAGTGTTAGTAAATGGTGCCAATGCTATGAAAGTCAGGCTGAGGCCCTAAACAACATGACTCTGGTGTTTTTCTGCTCTCTGGAAATTCACGCTATATTTAAATCCTATGAACAATTAAACTAGACTGTAGTCAAGAGATAAGCTTCATTTTTTAGAACGCTGAATGCTTGGATGCTTATCAGGCAGTGGCAGAGCATTTCTGTGGTTTGCATCTGTGATGAAATAAGCTGATGTGGTCAGTCAATAACACTTTGGATTTGATAATAGAAGGCCAACCATAGTGAGCGGTGACAAGCATTTTTTATTTTAAGCAGTTCATGATGTAAGTATGTATGTACATACAGTATGATCCTGCTTAACTTCCTCCCTCAACTTTAGAATCAGCAATCGTTTTTTTGGCAAAATAGTGACACGCAATGACCTGAAACTTGTGAAGTCGTTGTTAGCTGAGTCAGGAGAAGCGCGATAGCCTGGCTGACTGAGAAGACAGGCTTGATTGTGTGTGTTAAGGGTGTAACCAGGAAAAAGTCTTAATGCAAACCTGCAATGCGGTCACTTAGCCTTGGCTAATCATAAAGGGGTTTGGGAAACGCCAATGCGCAGCATGGAGCTCTTGGAAAAAACATCAAACGCGGCCATGACCCTTTCAAATCTGTTGACTCTTACAAAAGATTAGCCCAACTCTGCTTAAGCATAATTTCTAGGCAATTTATGTGAACGGATATTACTCTGAAGGTCACTCGGACCAAAAGAAAATGGCACTTTATTTGCACATAGTGGGACTTAACATGATTCTAAGCTTCTATTTAGTTTGAAATTAACACTTGGGCTAACAATGGATGTTCTTTTGGTGCTGATTTTGTTATTAATTTTTTATTTGTTATACAAAAAATGTCTGTGCCAAAGAGACTACTTCTGAAGTTTATGCAACATGAAAGTGAGCGATTTCCTAAAAATTTCAAGTTTAGTAATAATTTAGGTGCTTTGGAGAGATGATTTTATATGTGCCCCAAAATTTGTCTCGTTTCAAACAATAATCATTTAAAATTAAGTATTGATACTAAAATTGTTGAAAGTTTCTAGAAGCATACTGTAAAAATTGTTGCTTAAATTAAAACATTTCATGCAAAATTTAAGATTTTTTTGTCCAAAAAAAAAAAGTCCATGTCAAACTTATATTGCAATATCTTAATTTTGAAATAATACACTTTTTCAGGTTTATGTCTTTTCATCTAAATTGGTTCAGTTTCATCTGAATAACAATGAAAAGATTTGATTTCAAAAAAGTTATGGACACTACACCTAGGTGAGACACTTTTACATGATAACATTATTATAACATTATAACACTAGTACATTATTGTAACATACAGATTTGCTTAGCAGTTGGAGCTGCTGTTAATTAATCAATATTTTCTGACCAATAAGATTTGAGAATTTCGCAGCACTGGCATTTAATCTTGACTATACATGTATTCAATTCAATTCAATTCAATTCAATTTAATTTGTATAGCGATGTAGGAAATTCCAGTGCAATAATATAAAATGAATATATAAATGCCAAGTTTGGGCTTCTGCTAGAAATCCCTTGGAAAAGTGCAGACCTATCATGGAAGAATATTCGATTTCTGTAGAACAATTCTATTTTCCACTCAGGGCTGCTATTAATGTAATTATCTTAGTGAGTTTTGCAAGGCAGCCTATAAATGTACTGTCAGAAACTTTCGAATACATTTCCTGTCTTTCTTGGACCATATTTAGACTCAAATAAGGATAAAGTTTTACTTCAGAAGCTGCATCCCATCAATGCCAGACATAGGCCCAGTTTCCCAAAGGTCATGGTCGTCACTTGTTAAAGAACTCAAAGCAACACACCAACTTACTCAAACTCATTATGCAAAGATGGCAGACTCATGATGTCTAATGGCTTAACCTTGTTTTATTATGTTTTTACATCTGTCCTCGTCCAAAGCGAAACCGGAATGCCAGGGGAAAAAAAAGGTTAAGAGACGGATACTAAAAGCACAAACAACCTTCTAAAAAAAAACGCAAGCTGTGTGTGAGTGGAAAGTGAAATTCTTCATGATGGAAAGTTCTGGGTGATCCCAGGGGAATGAGATTTTTCCACCTGCTGAGTGATGAGTTGTGGCGCTGCTACTAATGCACACAGAGAATAGATATAAAACATATGCATAGTATGTATGAACAGTCTGATATGCAGTATGAATAGAACATAAATTCCATATTCTACACCTGCACATGGTCCATTTTACATTTTCACCAATTCCTCTCTTCCTGGCCCGATGTAAAACCAGTTATTTGTAAGAATCAATCATAACAAAGCAAGATTGAATTAGGAACATTAAAGCCAACAATGTATATTGTAAATAAAATAATAAATAAAAATGATAATTAGTTCTAAAATGTGCGACACGGTGGTGTAGTGGTTAGCACTGTCGCCTTGCACCGGTCAGGCTCGATTCCTGTCTCTGTGTGCATGGAGTTTGCATGTTCTAACCGTGCTTGGTGGGTTTCCTCCCACAGTCCAAAGATATGCAGGTTAGGCTAATTGGCGTTCCCAGATTTCCCATAGTGTGTGAATGAGTGTGTGAGTGACAGAGGTGGAAAGAGTCATAAAACTTTTTACTTAAGTAAAAGTACTGTTACTTTAGTGAACTTTTACTTATAAAAATCTACTCAAGTAAAAGTAAAAAGTAGCTTATTAAAAATTTACTCAGAGTAAAAGTTACTGAGTTACTTTTTTTTTCTTTAACAGCGGGGGTGGGATGGGGGATGGAACACCCTTGCATAATAAATCTGTTCCCTTTGTTGTGCTTGAAAACAAGTGATCGCTTAAATATGACCAGGGGTTTGCTTCATAAGAATTTGTTGGCGTTTCACTTTCAGCTGTGTCTGCATC
>JAQQZT010000012.1:33586621-33607235 GCA_030068275.1 Clarias platycephalus | reverse complement strand
TTGTATTATTTTTCATTTTCATTCATTTATTTTTTACTCAGTAGCGAATATGATTTAAAATGTAGTGAAGTACAATATTTTAAACAAAACATACTTAAGTGAAAGTAAAATTACAGATTTTAAAAACTACTTTAAAAAGGCACCCATGACCCTGTATACAGGATAAAGCGGTATAGGAGATGAGATTTGACTTCGAGGAAAACTGGGTGCATGGTCGAGAATGGGACTTCTGGAAGATAGTTGTGGTGAGGATGCAGAATAGCTTTGACTAGCCCAGGGGCAAAGTCTAGGCAGGATGGGTAGACTGACAAAGCCCGCAGATCTCCAATTCTCTTGAAATAAGTAACCATACGAAAAACCATCTTAATGGTCAGAAGCCCGACAGGCGCTGACTCTAGTGGTTTGAAAGGGGTGTCAATCAGACCTTCAAGGATAATAAGTCCCAAGAAGGAACTGACGCTCTAGTAGGATGGCCTCAACCGTTTAGCTCCACAAATAAACGGGCAACTAAAGGGAGCTTTCCCACAGAATCCCCATCAGTCAGAACATGACAAGCCGAAATAGTGGCTACGTACATTCTGAGGGTACTAGGGCATAAGCCCGAAGACAACTTTTCTTGCAGAATCTCCAGCACTGAAACAATTCGGCAGTGGACTGGGTCTACATGTTTTGCCATGCACCAACTTTCTTCTAGTGGCGTGAAGGTTCCAGAGCTCAGGCCGGGGATGAAATATTGTCCCCTGCGCCTGAGACAGAAGATCCCTCCCACCTTATCACCCAAGGTGAGCCGACGAGGAGAGATGTTAGAGACATAATCTAGGCCACATATGGACCATTGCATCCAGGGGGCTTGGCTGGAGGAGTCAGAGAGTAGCAAAGGGGACATTGTGCTTTCTTGCGAGGCAAAGAGGTCCACCTCTGCTACATAAAATCTCTTCCAGATTTGACTGATTACTTCGGGGTGGGGTTTCCATTCGCCATGTGTCACAGCACAGCAAGTCTGCGCCCTGGAATGTAAATCGCCCTGAGGGACAGGAACTCATCCTGTGCCCAAAGCAGAACCTGGTGCGCTAGCTTATTCAAGCGGCGCGAGCACATTCCACCCTGGCCATTATGTACGAGACTACCGTGGTGTTGTCTACCCGCAATAGTTAAGTTAAGTTAAGCCTTTATTTGTCACATACATTACAGCACAGTGAAATTCCTTCTTCGCATATCCCAGCATAACTGGGGTCAGAGCGCAGGGTCAGCCATGATACAGCGCCCCTGGAGCAGATAGGGTTAAGGGCCTTGCTCAAGGACCCAACAGTGGCAACCTGGTGGAGCTGGGGATCAAACCGCCGATCTTCCGGTCGGTAACTCAGCGCCTTAGCCCTCTGAGCCACCACTGCCCGTGGCAATAGGACATGGTAGCCACTCAACTGCTGGAGGAAGTGTTACAGGGCCAAAAATAAAGCCATCATTTCGAGGTAATTGATGTGCCACGTGAGAAGATGGCCTCTCCAGCTCCCTTGGGCTGGACGGCCATATAAGATCACACCCCTGCCTGTGAGGGAAGTGTCTGTCTCACGACGACAAAATGAGCCTAGAGTGGGACCCAAAGTCAGAAACTGGGGTCTGAACCACATAGAAAGGGTACGAAGCCCCTGGCGCGTAACCCTTAATCTGCCTCTGGGGATTGGCCCTTGAGTGAAATTCATTCACCGTGGACGCAGCTGCCATGAGGCCTAAAAATCTCTGAAAGTCACTGTCACTTTCTGGCCTAGCTTGATTTCCGTCAGGGTATTGAAAATCCCACGTTACACCCAAATATGTTGTGTTCTGAGCAGGAAAGAGAATGCTTTTTTGTGGCATTGAGTCTCAATCCTAAAGAATCAAGATGAGCTAGGACGACATGCCAATATCGAAGCGCTAGCTTCTGAGACTGAGCCAGAAACAGCCAGTCGTCTATGTAATTCAAAATACGGATGCCCTGGAGTGGTAAAAGAGCCAGGACTAAATCCATGTATTTTGTATATGTGCGGGTGACAGAGCTAGGCCAAATGGAAGGACCCGATACTGGTAAGCTTTGCCCCCAAAAGCGAACCTCAGGAACTTCCTGTGTTGTGGCAATATTTCTATATGAAAATATGCGTCCTTCAGGTCGATTGTGACAAACCAATCCTGACAGGTTCTCCGAAAGGGGCACAAGTTTTGGCACTTCGGCTAGATGGGGGGTTAGATGTTCGGCATCCTGAAACCTGGCAGGAAGTGCCCGAACAAATAACATCTTGTCAAAACACCAGTGGTGGCGGGCTTAACCACCGGCCCCCCACGTTCCTGGGCGCATGAGCCTCATGACTTCTTCATTGAGAAGATGACAGTGCACAGGGCTGGCCTCTTTGAGGCGGATTTCGAAGAGCGGCGAGCCCCACCCTAGTCTCTACGAGGGGGTGACCGGCTCACCATACTCTGCTTTTGCGCTTTGTGCCTCGCGAGAGCCAAACCTGGTCAGGACTTGGTGGCCGACAGTCCCGACTCTTGAGTACGGCGGGGGACTGTTCATATAGTTTCGCCTCGCAAAAACGCCAAACAGGCCGGAAGGCGAGATGGGGGCATCAAGGAGGAACGCACAATCCTTATCCTTGATGCCCGTGAGGTTTAGCCACAGATGTCTCTCCATGGACACCATGCTCGGCGTAGCTACAAACGCCCTATCATCAATAGCTCCACCAGTGCTCAAGTCTTTCCGCAGGACAGCCTGGTAAGCCTACAAAACCGCTATGGTGTGCAGTGGAGCACCAGCCTGACCCGCTGCCTGAAAGCTTTTCCCCACCAGGGAAGATGTCAGACTAAACGGCTTGGTGGGGAGTGTGGGCTTTTTCAGGGAGGATGATGTCCCAGGAGAGAGATAGTTCGCAAGCGTCTCTTCTATCTGGGGCATCATCATATAACCCCGCGCCTTCGCATCAACGATATTCGAATAAATCGAAGTTGATGGCACGAAAAACACGGGATGAATAAGGCTTATTCCATGAAAGAGTTAAAACATCATGGAGGTCGGCAAAAAAAGAGAGAGCGTCGCTGAGACTCCTCCCCCCGGCCACCTGTCGTCTAATTTTGTGCGCTTTGCGGAATCCCGCTTCTGCGGACAGACGATATGCAATCGCTCGATCGCACGCATTACTTACCTGCAGTTACTCCCCCATATCCACGGAAGCGAGAAAGAAGCGCCGAGGTGTGCTTGAGAAGTGGACGGAAAAACTTCCTGATCCGGCGAGAGCGCGAGAGAAAGGGGGAATTCCGTCTCATGCGCGTCTGCCAGATCTGCACGTCACCCCAGAAATGCGCCGCGGCTCGCGGTTTCACTTTAAAGAAGGCGAGCGAAGCACTCGAAACAAACTCGAAACCATATCGGTGAGTTAACACTTTTAAACTCGCTTGCACACACACACAAACACAATACAGTCCTGAAGACAAAAAGATCTGAGGATGTTTCCGGTTCACTCCTATTTATAACCTGCAGGTGCATTTCATCGGATGACGTCACCTGATCGAGGTTATATATAGCCAAAATTTTGCATGTTTTATACACACATGCTTCACAACCGGTAACACAAAACGATGTTTCCATAGCGTTTTCACGCAGCATCGAGTGTAGCTTTTGAAAGGGAACCCAGGTTTAAACCACAGCACCACCAAGTTGCCACTGTTAGGCCCTTGAGAAAGGCCCTTAATCCTCAACTGCTCAGATGTATAAGGAGATATAATGTAGGTCACCTGCCAAATGCCGTAAATGAAAATGCAAATGATGGCAAGAGCACTGTCTAAGTGTGGTGTGTGCTAAATCGGTCATCTATCAGAAGCTCCAGCTAACTCCTCTTCCTCCTGATTTCATTTTGTAGTTCTCTTAATGGAATGTTAATTTTTTTCTCTTTAAATGGATTTGGCTCAATTTTATTTTGGAAAAATGATCCATAAACTCATCATTGTACCTGATCAGCAAACCCATTTTACATATTTTGCTCATTGGTTAATACACTTTGACTTTGACTTTTTTTTCTTTATGGCACATGTTTTTCTGCTTTCTTCCAAGCAGAACTCATTGATTCACGATAACACACTCTGTCTGAATTACATGATCGTGTCGGAATTTGGCCCAGGAGTCCAGTCAGGCCGGAATCTAATCATCTGTAAGAGGGAAACAGACTCTGTGTTCATGGCTATCTGTCTCCAGATGAGTCATTGTGAACAGCAGCCTGGCGAAGCCATCAGCCAAGGCCTGGGTCACCTGGCTGTGGGAGTCAGAGGCCTCGAGAGCTCCCGTGCTTGCTCAACAAAGCCTTCTCTGTGCCTTCCTCGCTCTGCGTCTGGAACTGAGTGTGGAGGGAATCTTCACACAATTGTTTCCTATTTCGTGTGGACGTCAGTGCCGGAGTCCTGGAAAAGGCCGCAATGAACACTCAAGAGGAATGAAGGATCGAGAGAGAGGGAAGTAAGTGGGACAGAAAAAAAAGTCTGAGATGAAAAGTGGCTAAGCTTGTCTCAGGTCCTGTTGATTTCCCTGAGTAAAGCTGTCACATAGAGAGCTTTTAAATAAAAAAAACACTTAAACTGATCCATTTTTGTTGTTGTTTTTCAATTGTTTTCTTTGTTTCAAAGCTTTTCATTTTTCAATACTGCATAATACAAAATTACGTACAGTATATATTGATTTAGAGATTTCATACACCTTTTTTTTTGGCGGAAATTGTGTCTGACTGTGACACAGTCATCCAACGAACTTTATTTGAACAGATTAAGTAATAGAACAGACTTTAAGATTCCCCAGATTGCAGAATGATGAACACAGGTCAGCGATTACGTCCAGATCACACTACTGGAATGTAGGGAATGTCTTTAAGACAGACAGCATGATAAATGTACATCATTCGTGATGTTAGAGGCAAATTCCCACCTGTTCCTTACTGAGATACAGAGGTTATGATAGATCACAGAGTCCAGTCTGTTTGATGTGGTAATAATCTCCAATTGGAAAAAAGTGGAGGAGCAACATGAGGCACGTCAAGTGAATCATGTGATGTGTCAAGGGGAAAAATGTCTTTCATCAGCCAGTTCAGTTTGGCAAGCGTGATAAGTTTGGTGTAATTACATATTCACATTCACTGCTGTCTTTATTTCATTTCTCTCTAATGCACTAAATGGATGTCCATCTGTCTGTCTATCAGTTCATCCATCTGTTTATATCTGTCTGTGGATCTACAGTATCTATCTGTCTGTATTTCTGTCTGTCTCTATGTCTCTTGAAGTTACAAGTTGTATTTGTTTAGCCATCTCTCTTCCTGCCTGTGTATCTGGACATCCGTCTGTTTGTCTATGAGCCAGTCTGTCCATCTGTCTGTCTCTGTGCATTTGTCTGACATCATTTATCTCTGACTGTCTGTCTATCTGTCACTCTGCATCTGTCAATATTTGTCTGTCTGTCTCTCCATCCACCTGTCTATATTTGTCAGTTTGACTTTGTCTCTGTCAATATAATTGTCTCTCTGTGTATGTCTCTATCTGTCTGTCTCCATCTATCTACTGTACATCTCAATCCATCTGTCAGTTCATCCACCTGTCGATCTGTTCCTGTGATGTTCATCTATCTAATAATCTGTTTATATGTCTGGTTTGTCTCTTTGTCCCTGCCCTTATCAGTCTCTCTGTCTGTCAGTCCATCTGTCTGCACCACTGTCTGTCTGTCAGTTCATACAACTATCTGTCTGATCCTGTCTGTCCATCTGTCTATGTTCCTTCCAGTCTGGATGTCAGACAGGTTATCTGTCTGCTTTGCTTGTCTGTCCATCTACCAATCCATTTGTCTGCCTGCTCTCCAAACACCAACTCCAAAAGCGTCTAGTTTTAGACTCAAACTCAACTTAAACTATATATTTTAGAAGGAGTCATATTAATAGAACACATGCATTAGATTTTTATAGATTTCCAGTTTAAATAGGTAAAAGGTCATCACATTACGCATGCATTTCCCAAACACTGAAAAAACACTTTGTTTCAAAGGTTAGAAGGTCCAGGGGGTCCTGATCCCTCGCATACAGGAATGCTGCACTGACGTTAATGCACGTGTTTGCTTTCCGTCTATCGTCCAGGAGCCGTGTTGACTTATCTCACCATAAAGCCACAAGCTGCTGCTTGGATAGAGGGAATCTGAGAGAGGGAGAGAGAGAGAGAGAGAGAGAGAGAGAGAGAGAATAAAAGATCAATAAAGGGGTCATGTGATGTCTGCAATGCTAAAAATGCAGACGAATTCAAAGAAGTTTAGACAACAAATATAAACTCTATCTACATAATGCTATATGTTCAATATTTAATGCTAGTGAAGTAACAAGTCTAAGCTAGGTGCAGAACCAGGAAGTAATAAAGCACCGTTACTTTATGTATTGTATAATATGTACACGGCTAGGGACTAGCATTAAATTAGCTTATATACAGTAGTATACATTATTAATCATTCTAGCTAGCTTATTTCAGTGATTAGCAAAAATGTTGTTATGCCTCAGATTTACATTAGTAACAGAAATCAGTGTGTGATTTGAAATAGAGCTACGTTTCGTGGGTACTAAAAGGTTAGCATAAATAAAATAAATTTAACCTAAGTAAAGAATTTAAAGGTACATTTAATCTTTTGCAAGAGGATCTGTTTAAATAAACACCTGCAAATGTAATTGAGTAAACCATGTCAGAAATAGCCCTGGCTAGTTTCAGGAAATTAGTGGCAAAAACACAACTATTAATTAGCTTAGCATGCTTAGCAGCATTGAGCTTAGTTAGCTCAATACTCCTGGTTAGAATGATGACCTGTGGTAGTTAGTTTCGCTAGGTCCATGTTTGCAATAATCCTGTTTAGCTCAGAAGTCAGCGTAATTATATTTTGTTATTACACTAGACTGCTCAGTTTCACCGTAGTACAATTATAGCTCATAGTAGTAATGTTAGCTCAGTACTTACAGTTTTCACTACACTCCTTGTTAGCATACAACTTTGTCAGGCCAGCTAAGACGGTGGAACAGACACATGTATCCATAGACAACTCCCAACTATCCTGTTCCACATCATTTGAGTTTTAAACTCACCTGCAACCAATTACCCGGGTGCTTAAATATTACTCTGCACATTAAAGTTTTACTGTCTATGACTTTAATCCGTTATTTTGGTTTCTGATTTTCTGATATCCTAATTGCTGATCGACCGGCCCTTGCTGGTTGTTTCGGCTATGACTACAATTCTGCTGTTTATTCTAGTTAAATCAATCCTGTCTTTCTCACCTGCACTTATGACCACATCTACGTCTTCTATATGGCACCATAATGTTTTTTTCTATATATATATTTTAAAAAAAAACTCTATTTGTTTCTGTTTTCTTTATGACATTTTTAAAATATTTTTTTTTATTTTGAGAATCTCTGTGGAAGAACTCCATGTTCCCATAACTTAAGAGAGAGAGAGACCGAGAAAGAGAGGGAGAAATGTTACATGATTGAAGAGGGAAGCAAAGGAAAGAAATACTCAAAAAACACAATATGGTGTTTTAAGGACAGGATCACATTTTTGCCTGTTTGCTCTCTTTTCAACCCATCACTTTTTTTTTCTTTTTTCTTTTCACCACTGCTGGACGAAAACCAAATCAGAGGGGTCGGTGTCCGGCCAGTGAGACTCTCTAACTGCTGGTCGGCGAGAAAAATAAACCTTTAGAAATGAAAAGCAAACCAGCCAAACACTAATTGGGCACAGAAGGCTTTGAAAAGAAAGACATAACAGAAAATGCGAGCGGGAAAAGCAGAGAAGTTGGAAAGCCATGATCGATTCGACGCAAAGACGTAACAAGCATTTCATTTGATGCCAAAGTTTATGACGCAAAAAGCATGTCTGCTTAATTGCAAGCATATGCTCTTTGTATTTGTTTGTCGTGGACTCTATCCTTGCTTTTTTCATTAGAGGACATATTAACTGAAGACGATAGGATAAATATGGTTTCTAAGATTAAGGGCAGATTAGGCCGAAAAATGTACTGTAGTTTGACTATCAGTCAGTGGATCCACATGCCCCAAATCACACACTTACAGAACACACACCCAAATGAGCAGCGAAATAGGCTTCCGTACTAGAACTACATCTAGGGCAGTCAGACACCCAAGCTCGGTTGCGTGTGAACGTGTTTCCGTGAGAAAAAGAGAAAGTGTGAGTGAATTTCGGCCCGAAAGATTGGCAGTATCAGGCTAGGTGCCAGGCGTTAGGAGAGCAGGGCGTTAGCGCGAGGTGCCGTGTGAATGGCACGACATGTTTTTGCAGGTGTGTGGACAGCCCACGGGAGGAATTTCCTGCAGTGAACTGCAGCGCTCATGCGACCCTACACACCTCACACACACCACCACAGTTTATGAGACTGCACACTCTGCCTTCATGCCTGTCTAAATCCAGGTCAAGGGTCTAAACCCAGACCAGATCATAGAGAAATCCCACAATGCTATATTATAATTATATACATTATATATTGTGACTATATAGTAACAAGTCATTAAAAGGGACTTAGTGTGAGATATACATTAAATAAGCTTAATTACTATATAAATATTGTAATACTATGTCAAATAAGAAACTGTGTATTAGAATTGAGAATCACTTCAATTAATAATGAGCAAAAGTGCAATGGATGTCCATGTAGTGTCATACTGTATGTAGCTTATATGTAGCTACTGTAGCTTGTTTTAACAAATTGGTTTGAAATACCATTTGTGCATAGAACATCTGTGAAACCTAAATGTCTTCTTTCTATGACTGGACTGGAACTCCTCCTTTATTTTGTCGTAAAGACATAAAAAGAGAATAAATTTAGAGTTTCAAAGACAATCAAATGCATGAGCAGAGGCAAACACTTCCTGTATGCTAGGAGTGACTATTGCTAAAGCCCAGAGAGCTTTCAGGAAGGTAGCAAAAATATCTACAAATCTACCAGAATACATTATGTGTACATTTCTGTTGATTGTCTCAGCATGCGATTGTTGATGTTGAGGACTATACAACAAGTCTTTGCGTTCAAGTGACCACCTTTATTAACATCAAACTGGACTTTCTGTCATCTGTTTGCCCACAAACCATCATAGTAACTGAGCAACGGCTCCAACAACGCGCCGGAGGTCCAGATGCCCCGACGAGCCACACACGATGGTGGTGTGAGTCGGAAATAGCTGCTCTCATCCGAGGACGACGCAAGGATGTGGATAAGCCATAAAACAGATGCCAGTTGCTCCATTCCGCTGTGCGTCTTCATACTTTTCAGTTATGCACCAGGACTCAAAGAGCAACGAGGACGCCAAGGCGCATTGCTCACATCGCCAGTGCATGCTCACTGATAATAATAATAGAAACGGGTAAAATATGCTGTGGTCTTTTGTAAGAGTCAAGAGTTCAGGACAGGCCATAGGGTCACCGTACACTCCTCGTGACGTAGCAAAGCAAGCATTTTTATGAACTCATGTGGGTCAAGCTCAGCAGATAGGATAACAGCCTGAACACTGAGACTGTGATGTCACTCGCTTGCTTGGTTCCAGGCATGTTTGGCAGCTACTTTGCTTTTATCGGTCTCGTGCTGCCACTTCTGCACTAACATGTTTTGAAAGAAGCTGGCAGCGTTAGTGTGAATTCAGACAGAGAGCAAATGCTAACTGTGAAAATATGTGTCATCGTGTATTGTATAATTGACCTCATATTTTAGATCCTGGTTTATGGTCTTAGATTGAATCTTCTTATGTGATGATTATTTTTCTAAACCCTCTGGCATTCCCTTAGCTTGCTCAAGAGACTAAAATGGAATCTTATCCTCCCGCCAGTGTTTAATTTTTCCCATTCGTATGGTTGCGAGACAAAATACTATGAAATAATTGGATTTTTGCAAAGGCAAAAGAGATTAGACCCAGGCCAGTTTAACTCATAGTAATGTAACATCTTTTGTTTGGCTGGAGAATGTGAGTCACTGGGTGTGTTTTCCACCAGCTGGCTTTGAAATCCTACATCTTATTAGTCTGGTGGGTGTGGGTGGTAATCAGTCTGCGAATCTGCTAAACCTGACCCCTTTTACAAGTCTCCTAGGCACAGCTTGGATTGCTAGCTAAGTCTGACCCTGTAGATCGTTCCCGATAGCCTGCATTTGTGCATGTGAGCCTGTGGTGATGTCATTAACCAATAGGTGGGCACCTTAAGCTGAGGTTTGCAAGAAAGCTGGGAAATACCCTCCTCCTCTTTTTATGTTGTGGTTTGTGAGGTTTAGATTTGTATCAGAAAGGATCAGAAGAAAGAATGGAAATGTCAGGGTGTAAATATTTTCGGGGGGGTGAGCATGGAGGTGGTTAATAGTGCGAGGCCTTGGGGAAGTGTGAGGAAAACTGTGGAATTGCTCTGATATTTAACTTTTTTTGTACTGTAGGGAGTCCCAAATCTCTGGCCTCATGTAGCAGACATCGCTCTACGAACAAAATGTTCTACCAAAAAAAGAAAAAGCATACACACACACAAATTGTTGCTTTGAATTCGTTCCCTGACTGGTTGCACCTCGCTCATCTATATCAGAGGTCTGTCTGTTAGCCCCTAAAGCGACTCTAACAGCTCTGCTTGGCCAAGCAATTTGAATTACTTTGGTTGCAATTATTTTGGGTGGGCCCAAGCATGATTTTTATTAAGATAAAGGAGCACTCGTAATTAGACTCCGAGTAAACTGCTTACAGCCTCCTCTAATACGTACACAGAGGGGGTTCTATGTTTGGATTGAACTGACTGAACTATGTTTGAACCAAACCTGCACAAGTGCACCAGGGCTGAATCGACTGAGGTCAGCACATCAGTCATCGGTTCACACCAGTCACAAGAGAATATCTGCTTGAACGGAAACTGGGGGAGTTATTTCAGCGTAGAAGTTAATGCTCAGGAAGCTCCGGAGGTCGGCATGCGTTACCATGAACATTACATAACACAATACACTGTGTACAACTGAGATGTTAGGTCTTTCGGGAATCTTGCCATATTCAATCATTTTGAAAATTACCAATTGGTAGTAATTTCAAAATGATTGGATATGGAACGATTTCCAGTATGCATAACGTCTGGGGTTTTGCACAATGTATTGTTAAGTAAAGTGTTGAAACGTTTCATAATGTTGTGCCTTAATGGAACAAGAGGAATCCTTGGAAATACCCAGTTGTATGGGATACACCATTGGTTGTCGGCTGCTGTGTTAGTAAGTCAGGTCAACACAACCATAATACGTTTAATGTTAACACAAATTAGTTGCTTAGTTAATGCTTCTCAGTTGCCTAACTAATCTTTTAAGTTAACTCTGCATTAATGGTGAATCCTTGGCATTGTGGGACTGTGAATTTACTGAAAGCTCTTCTTACAAAACAACAAAATGGCCTATTGCAGCCTATCATTGATATCGTGAAAGCTAAGCACACTTTAACTATAACAATCCAGGGATTAGGCATCGGTCCACCATGTGCATGTTATTTGTATTAGTAAAAGAATATGAATTATTCAAACATTTTTAATAGTTGAGTCAGTCATAAAGTCTATATGCTGATTGCAAATCCCCTGGCATTGGCTTAGCTTGCTCAAGAGAATAAAATGGAATCTCATCCTCCTGCCAGTGTTTAATTGATTGATTGCATTAACAAACCTAGAAGGCATGCTCATGGTGCTCAAGCTCTGTTTTGTGTTTTGGAAGAACTGTTCATTGGAAATATTCGGCGCTGCCAGTGTTTCAGTGTTGCAGCTGGGCCTCATGGAGTTCTCTACTGAGCAAACTCCGGACCTGTAGGATGTGTTTTTTACCCATGACAGATTCCTTTTATTTATGTTTTTATTTTTTCAAGTGTTTGGGCAGCTTGGCTGGGAAAACGCCACCTCTCTAAAGGGCAGAGGTGTTTGCACTGCCATGGACACTGTTTAAATTCGAAAGAGGACATTCCGACTGGGGTTGTGTAATTCATGCCGGTTTACTTCAGGTCATTCCGAGGAGGAGAAAAACAAGTCCGTATTCTTGCGTCTCTAGCTCTCAGTACAGACCAAGGCCCTGTAACTTATTGAAGTAACAAATAATAAGCCCTGTTTGCTATTATTTGGGTTTATTATTTCAACCAATCAGGAAATATTATTCATCACAAACTTCCATAATCGTTTCCTTTTCTCTCGGTTATGGCATTCGGCTGATGAATTGCTCCTGGTTTCCTTTGCAGCCTGTGGACGTGTTGTTTTAAAACAGAACAAAGGATTCAGACTTTGGAACCATAACAAGCTTAGCATTACAGTACATTACTTTGCCATGACTCGTTACATTCCCATTACCTCCGTTTGATAATCTGACTGAAAATACATACAGTAAACAGCGTTCTTTGGCCTCCTTTCCTATTTCTTCCTTTCTTTCTTACATGTCGGTTGTGGGTTGATGTCATTGTAATTGTTTAGGACGGCTTGCCAAAGATGAGCTTAGCGCGAGTGGCATGCTGCTGCTGCCGCATTTATCATAAGCAGAGTTTAAAAGGAGCGTTTGCGTCACCAGCAGCCGTTCTCTGTCTCAGGCTCAGAATAGGTTCTCTCTCACGGGCAAGACAGCTGGCCTCTTCTACATAGGCATGCAGCACATCCCACCTAAGCTGACGTGTCTGTTGTATCTGAAATTATGATATATTGAAGTTTTTGATGTGTTTATCATTGCTAATTCTTTTTGTAAGCAAGGAAGGTAGAATGCTGTTGTAGGAAAATAATCAACGACACAGTGGTGTGATGTGGCCCATTAGTTTCCGGGCAGAAAGCGATTATTTTTTCTGTTAGATACTCAAAAATTATTTAAGTTAGGGTGTATGTTGAGTAGAGAGAATGGTGAAGTGATTATCATTGTGTCTTCACACCATTGAGGCCAAACGAGTCTCGAGTACCCGTACTTCCTGCTGGTACTACAGTTTCCTCCCACATTGTTGGTGTTCACAAATCACCCAGTATGTCTGCCATGTTATGAACTGGTATACTGCCCATGGTGTACAGAACCTGCAGTCTCCCGGGACAGGATTAAGGAGGCTCCCGTGGATAAGAAAATTAATGAATGAATGATTGTATGTTGTGGAACATCTGTAAAATGTAAAACGTCTGGTTTTGTTAACTCTTACTTTAAAGGTTGTTTTTTAATGCTGTATGTGTGTGTGTTCACTAAATGGTCTGCATTAGGCCTAACAAAGGATGCTAATCATTTTCTCATGGCTGAGATTTCCTGTGTTCAAAGGTTCTTGGTGAAAGAAATGCAGCATTAGGTCAAATCCACATTAAGCCTCCTCCCATTTAAGCGGCACTGTTGTTTACCAAGTAAGACCTGAACATTCCTTGAACCGCATTCGGGCCTGGCCACAGGATGAAGGTAAAGGAAAGCGTTTATGAAATATCATGGTTTGGCAATAACTCTGAAAAACTGCAAAGCTGATGTGGTTTATATGTATGTAAGGTTTATACATATACAGTACGTAGCCTTCTGATGAGGAGGGAAAGGAAAAAAACATCACCCCGTCCAAAATTCCTCAAGTTTCTCTCCAGAAATTCCTACGTTTTCAACCTTAACATCTTCCAGACTGTTTTAGAACAGTCTCGATCTCACCTTAAGGAGAAAAAAAAAAATCTGACGATCACTAGGCTCCTTTTCCCGTCTGTGTCCATATGGAGGCGCTCCCAAGTTCTCAGGTTGCTCTTATGCTCATGTTTATTCAACAGAGGAGGCAGAATCTGATCTAAGTCTTAAAATTGTGGTTAAATAAAGACTGGACAAAAACAAATAGATAAAAAAAAAAAAAAAGGAATCAGAAGGTTGGGCGGTGTTTAAAATCAAAGCCATCAAGAGCTTACATGGTGAAAGCGAAACTCCTAAATGAAAGACAAACACTTATCGAATGTATTTAAGGAAGTTGATTAGGACTCTTTCTATTTTGGTATCATGAGGCTCAAAGTGAAACACACACACACACACACACACACATGCACTCACAATCGTAGACACAAGCTAGAAGTATTTAAAAGAAAATAAACACTTTCAAGCTACGAATTCCAGAGCGGGCCGATGTACCTTGTGGTCTGTCAGTGGTTACAAAGAGCTCCAGTGTATGTGTGTGTGTGTGTGTGAGAGGGTGTGGAGTAGGGGTCTAGTGAACATTCCACTGGACATAAGAAGGCCTTACTCTCTCTTTTGCCCTCTCCCTCCCTTTCTCTCTCTTTTTCTCCATGAGTTTGGTCTGAAGCCTGTTTTCCTAAGCTACTTTAGAATGTTTGTGCAACCAACCGTTGACCACTTCATTAAAAATGCTGTTTGATGCCGAGGCTAAGTCCAGCAGCGCGTCGGCTCAAACTGGTTTGAGAAGAGAGGCAACGTTTTTTGGCTTGAGGTAAACAAAGTGCTTGTAAAGAAGCAAGGGGTTAAAGCTACAGAGTAAATAGGCCAGTTTAGGCCAGTTTGGGCCAGTTTAAGCTTTTACTGTAGATTCCATTCAGGTTAAAATGTCTGCTTTAAGTTTGACTGCAAAAGCAAAGAAGGTAAATATATATATATATACAGTATTTTACATTTTATTTTACATTAACTATTATATGCTAAAGTAGGTGAAAATAATGTATTTATATTGACAAGCCCATATTTATGTTTGTACAGTTACATAATAGATAAATAGAAAAAAATAATATTAATTATATTATTATTAATAATAATAATAATAATAATAATAATAATAATAATAATAAGATTATTAATAATAAGATTAGTAATAATAATAATAATAATAATAATAATAATAATAATAATAAGATTAATAATAATAATAATAATAAGATTAATAATAATAATAAGATTACTAATAATAATAATAATATACCAAAAATTAAGCATGGAGGTAAAACTTTCGAACCTACCTGTACAACTATACTACTAGCCTACTACAACTACTAGTACGAGTACTATCAGTACTATTTGCTATCAGTACTATTCCACCCATCCATCAATCTAGAAACCTCTGTAGTCCAACTAGGCCCAGTGGTGATTATCATTGCATTTTTTCCCATTTTACAACCATGGTAGGACCTCCAGGGGTTACATTTGCCGCTATAAAAATTCTGACCAATCAGACCTGAGAATCCAGTAACATGAAGTATAATCACAAATGTTACTGATACTGTGCTTATTCAACATTTAACATTCACTATTTGCTAGCACACACACAGACACACACAATTTTATAATAGTTCATGTAATGCCAAGCAAATAATATTGTTATAAATATTTAGATGCTGCGTCTCAAAGTGATGTCCATTCACTACAGTAATAAACTGAACTGGATCTGTCTTACACACACCCTACTGTAGTTATTGTAGTTATTGTAGAGTACAGCATGTTAACTTTCAGACTCCATACGCCTACACTTCCTCAGCAGTTTGCTCCTACAGTTCGTCAGCCAATTTCTGCATAAAGGATCGAGATGGAATGGAGAGTGAAACGGAAATGGGGTAGTCTCACTTAGTACGCGGGCATTACCTGGCAAAAGTAACAAGTAGCTGAGAGTAAATACAGTTAGTGCGTTGGAGCCTGTGTTTTGCGCACGAACTGAAGAATTGCCTGGTTGTGTTAGAAAAGTGTGTGTGTGTTTGTGCGTATGTGTGTGTGTGTGTGTTTGAATTAAGGGGCGTGGGTTGAGGTGTTGGAGAGAAATTGCACATTATAGTGTGTACATGTGTGTATGTGCATGTGAGAGATAGACATAGAGAGAGAGAGAGAGAGAGAGAGAGAGTTGCTTCCTGCTTATGTTTGGGTTTGCTGCTCTTTGGCCCTTGACCGTTAACCTCTGACCCCTGAGCTTAACCTACACTGTGTTAGGTCACACACCTGCAGCACATCATACATACTGTATGTTTACACATTACATTTGAAAATCTAAAGTCAAAACTTAAGTTAAAAACTAGTGTTACTGTATGTTGGGTATATGATAAGTCATTTCTGGAGTCAAACCCTTGTAGATCTGTGTCATGCTGAACGGAAAAGGGCCTTCCCCAAAATGTTGCCACAAAGCATTGTCCGAGATTTCTTGTTATGCTGAAGCATTAGGATTGCCCTTCACTGGGGATAAGAGGCCTGCTTGAAACACCTGAATTCCATAATTAACAGGTTTGGCCAAATTCTACAACAATACTAGAGCTTTTGAACTATGAAATAATGCATATTGCATTAGATAATTATGTAACAACAAATTGGATTAAATTATATAATATTTACCAATGCTCTTGGGTCATACTACTTGTGAAGTGCAATATCTGATACCTGTAAACCTTGTGCAATATCTTTTCCTTTTGCTCTCCCATGTGCAATATCTGTATTTTGAATTTATGTTTAGTGTGCGATAAGGTATTCAAAATGTTCCGTGCACAATACGGGACTTACTGTTTTAGGACTCTTTTTTTAATTTTATTATTTTATTGTATTTTATTTATTATTTTCCCCCTATTTATTACTCTTTCCTTTCCTCCCGGCTAACAACTGTGAGCAACTGTAACCAAGAATAAGCAATTTCCCTCTGGGATTAATAACGTTCTTTGAATCTTGAATCTTTAGGATTAATTAGCATTGACTAGTCTCTGGTTTAAGGCTCCATGTGCAAGCAGTTCTCGTTTTGTTTATCGTTATTAATTACGTTTTCACCATTGGTGTCTAAAGTATGTAAACAATGTCTTTTTTTTTTTTTTTTTAACAATCTATCATAACTAACACTTTTTTACATTCCCTTCCTTTTATCTTTCCTAAATGCAACATGTAGACAAGCTTGGTGATTCAGGGCCAGCGGTAGCTCAGTGGTTAAGGCATTGGACTACGGTTAGGAAGATCCCAGGTTCAAACCCCACAACCAACAAGTTGCCACTGTTGGGCCCTTGAGCAAGGCCCTTAACTGCTCAGATGTATAATGAGATTTTAAAAAATGTAAGTCGCTCTGGATAAGAGCGTCTGCCAAATGCCTAAATGTAAATGTGATTCTGTACAGCCTTGTCTGACACCATGGCATTTCTAACGTATGGGCTACTCCACAGCAATTTTAAAAGCTTTATGCTGTTTTTATAGCAAGAATCCTATGAATTAAAAGTGCTTAGGATTACACTGTAGAGTGAAGAAATATGTACTGTATAATATACTGTACATCTGTGAAATATGGAAAATATGATGATGTTAAAATAAATAAATGAATAAATAAAGCTTTGTTGTTTTATTGGAAATTCCTGACTGGAATAGCACACGAGAGCATGGTCCGTCCTGATCCGAAATAATTTCAGGGTGTACTCTTAAGCAAGATGACTGGTATGACGTGGGTGAGGGAAAAAATCTTTTTGATTTCATTTTGACTCAGCACAAACAGTAAACCGACTAAAAGCCGCCCTCTGTTTTGACTTTCCGCTCTCGCTTTTAATATCTGCAACAAACAGTCTGTGGTCTTGGTAACATATGCTGTAATGGTTCATTCCGGCAACTAGGCAAATATGATGATGATGATCTCATTCTAAGCAAGGGAAGTCTGTTTACTTCTGTATTTTATTCCCTTCCACTCTCTCTCGCTCTTTTCATTCACTTTGTTTCGTTTTATGCAATCTCTACTGACATCATAGTGGCAAAAAGTGGGGTTTCTAGCACATACAGAAGAGCTGAATTCAGCCACTGACTCTTTTGCTGACCTACAGAGAGCTTCTGTGTTTGTTTGCGTCACTGTGAGGTGTAAAGCACACACAGGCATCTGATTCAGGCATGCACATAGAGGGTTATGTCTAAATAATTTCAGTGTAATAACTATTCACATGGTGTTCAGTGTACATTTTACATACAGTACATAGTTTAAGGGGGGCATTCAGGTCAAACCGTGACTTGCGATGAAATTTCTTGTGAATTATGCCATAAAACTGATTGACATCTACATAAGACTTCAAGCACGGTATGGTGATGAGACTCTTAACCTCAGTAAAACATATGCATAGTGCAAACTTTTTAAAGAAGCCCTTATGTCTCTGAATGATGATCCTGGCCGAGGTGGTTCGGACCCCACTGTAGTCTTTCTGCTGTTTTTCCGAACAATCAAAAGTCACTCATACATTTGTTTCATCTTGAAAAAAAAAAAAAAAGAATCCTTTTCATCATCTTAAAGAAAAGGAACTATATTTAAAGCTGTTGTGATGTAAGGGATACTAGAAATCTTATTACAAGTATGGTTACACAATGTAATGTAAATGTAACTATAAAGCAATAATAATTATAATAAAGTAACTATAAAGGCACAAGAAAGATAATGAAATCCAATTGATAGAAATAGGACATGGCCATACTGTACTGTACCTGATGGTCTGATATACAGTATGTACAAGTGTGTGTGTGTGTGTGTGTGTGTGTGTGGGTGGGTGGGTGTGTGTATGCGTGTCTGGTTCCCAGAGGTGAGTTCCATCTACGTACAGACTGTGACGAGACATGATGTTTTATTTTTTTCTTCTTGGTTTGCTCCCAGTCTTGTGCGTCACTAACATTAGCACCTTAACTCTTTCGCATTCCACACCAGAGAGGAATCCTCACCACCCTGAAACTCTGCTTTGTTTTATCGCGCACACACATGTGCTGTGCACCTTCATGACAGACTGACCTCCAACCTAACCCTCACCTCAACCAAAGATATTCACCATATCTCACACACCGGTCGTGTCTAGTATCAGGAGCAGCTACAAGGCAGAGAGTGAGCGTCTTATCGCCGATCATTAATATTGGAACAATTGTATAACTTTAATTTGCAGTGCGGTGAAAAAGTATTTGCCCTTCCTAAGTTTTTTACAAAATGCTGTTTTAAATAATGAATTCATTTATTAAGGTAAAATGTCTGTACAAACATGCCTGGCCCTTTGTGAACAATTAAATCCTCTCCTTGCTAAATATGTGAAAAAACTATTTTTTTGGAAAGCTGCCACATCCTGGCCTAATTACTGCCAGACCTGTTGAATCAAGAAATCTCTTAAATAGGATCTTACTGACAAAGTGAAGAACAATAAAATATCTCAAAAAGCATCACATCATGCCACGATCTAAAGCAATTCAAGAACAGATGAGAAACAAAGTAATTGACATGTACAGTGTAAGTCTGGAAAGGGTCACAAAGCCATTTATAAGGCTTTGGGACTCCAGTGAACCATGGTGAGAGACGTTATACACAAATGGAGAAAACTCGGAACAGTGCTGAACCTTCCCAGGAGTGGCCGACCTAACAAAATTACTCCAACGGCACAAGAATGACAAGTCCAGGAGCTCATAAAAGAACCCAGAACAACATGTACATAAAGAACTGCCTTAGTTAAGGTCAGTTTTTTTTCATAATTCAAGAATAAGAAAGAGACTGGGGGCAAAAATGGGATCCATCAGAGAGTTCCAAGGCGCAAGTCGGTGCTGACCAAGAACACTAAGACTTGTCTCAAATTTGTCAAAAAACATCTAGATTATCCCAAAGACTTCTGGGCAAATATTGTAGCTTCAAGTAGCTTCATGACCTTGATGATTTCTCATAATTTATTTGACTGTGAATTCTGCAATCTACCAGAAAATCTTGAAGGAGAATGTCCGGCCATCAGTTTGTGACCTCGACCTCAAGCGTAAAAAGGACAACGATCAGAAACACACCAGCAAGTCCACCTCTGAATCATTCGAAAGAATAACTAACTAAATAAATAAGGTTTTGGAGTGGCCTAGTCCAGACTTGGATCGGATTGATATCCTTAAACTGGCCATTCATGGCTGAATTAATACAATGCTGTATAGAAGGGCGGGCCAAAATTCCTTCATAGTGATGTGAAAGACTCATTGCCAGTTATCACAAACGCTTGACTGCAGTTGTTGCTGCCAAGGGTGGCACAAGCAGTTATTAAATTTAGGGGCAATTACTTTTTCAGGCTGGTTTGGAGAGCTTTTTTGCCTTAATAAATGAAATCATCATTTAAAAGCTGCATTTGGTATTTACTCAGGTTATCGCTGGGGAATATTAAAAATAGTTTGATGATCTAAATCATTTAGGTGTGACAAATATGAAAAAAAAAAAAAAAAATCAGGAAGGCAACAAATACTTTTTCCCTTCCTGATGAGTAACTTATTCTTTTATATTCAACCTGTAACCAATAAACAGGAAACCTATTATAATTTACTGTACTTGTGTAATTGAACTGAATGTTACCAAAGAAAATCAGAAACAGTGAAGTGAAATGTGATGTACCACTCTCAAGCAAAACAAAACCAAAAAAAGTAGGGAACAAAATGTGCCGAGCCTCAGGATGGAAAACTGCACTTGGCTTGGCTTCATCTTTAGTAGGAATGAAGTGTTCGGTGGTGAACCTTCAGATCAGCAGGTGATGCCAGGAACCCATCAACGTTAACTGTTCCTGAGCTTTGAGGAAGCTTTTTAAAAAAAGATTTCTTAAATACACCTTTTTCTGGCACTGTGTGTGTGTGTGTGTGTGTGTGTGTGTGTGTGTGTGTGTGTGTGTGTGTGTGTGTGTGTGTGTGTGT
>JAQQZT010000012.1:33547639-33564095 GCA_030068275.1 Clarias platycephalus | reverse complement strand
GTCAAATATTTATATGCGATTAAAATGTGATTAATTTCGATTAATTAATTACAAAGCCTCTAATTAATTAGATTATTATTTTTAAGCGAGTCCCGGCCCTAAAAAATATATATATATTTTCAAACACCACTGAAGTTCTGACCCACCGTGATTTCCCTGTCTTCGGGGTCACAGGTCTGCAGCTTCCTGCTGAAAGCCAGCACAGTGTGTGTATGGTTTTCTCTGGCATACAGCAGCTGGTAGTTCTGAACCTGATCTTTATGGACCTTTCTTTTGCTGTCCGTAAAGTAGTCCTGGAGAAAGAATGAAAGAAAAGCAATATGAAACAACTGTTGGTCTCTTCAGTCCAGTCCATTTAAAACAATGACTGTAATTAAATATCGGTGCATATAAAGGGCCTGGCAAAACTATTCAACCCCATTAAAAGTCATCAAAGTTTCTCATGCAAGGTTTTTCAGTTTTTAATCGGCTTGGAAGTACTTACTGACCTCTTGATTGATTTCAGCTTTGAAAACTCACTACAAGAGAACATGAGTTTGCAATAGAAATACTAACAAGAAGAGTATGGGAATTTATCATTTGTTATTCAGACACATTTGATTAGTTCCAGGAGCTGTTGTCTTTCATGAGCAAGCTTTATATATTTTTTAATGTCAAAAACAATAGTTGGGGCATGCAAGAATAAGTGTAAAAATGAAGGAAAACAGACTTTTAAACAACTGTTAGTAATGTTAAGAACTAAAACTAGTTGTAATGAGACAAATCTGCTGAGAGCATCCTGTTTATTTAAAAGCATTATGAAGTGATACGGGGTGGGCACTGGTGGCGCAGTAGGTAGTTCGAATCCCAAGCAATGCCCAAACCCCAGCCACTGGATGCATCACCGGTCCCAAGCCCGGATAAAATGGGAGGGATGTGTCAGGAAGGGCATCCAGCCGAGCCGAGCTTGTCTGTGCGGACTGGATGGTCTGCTGTTGCCGGGAGCAGCCAAAAGACAGAAATAAAGTAATATGGGTAAATAAGACCCTGTATCATGAAGGAAAGATACATAACCATGTTCCGTTATATCAAGTGTGGAATTAAGTAGATCAGGTTAGTTATGAGCTATGACCAATCAAGTGCAGTAGGTGAAATTGATCAAATCTTTAATTGAGCGCAAAATAGGGATTTCTTTTTCCTATAAAACCGTAATGCTGGTAAAGTTATTTTTAGGGCTAGCAGGGAAATCCTGGTGTCAGAATGAGCCTGTGGGTTCCTTCCTTCAAATCGCATAATCCTCATTTAAATATTCTAAAAATAGGAATTAGATGGAGTTTTCAGAGGCCGCACTTGTAAACAAATTTGCAATGGCCATATCTCAGAATCTGGACATGAAACAGTAATAAACTTGGTATCAAAATGGCATTTATTGAATCAGAAATCTGAAAATATGCATAACGCAAAATATCAAATTGCGACTTGATTTGATGTCAGGTTACATATTTTACCTTGCATTTCTATTTCAATTTTATGCCAAATTGAACCAAGCGTTCCAGCAGATGTAAATGCGTTTTGAAAATGCTGATTTTCTTTAGGAAAATCACACAGAAAGCTAATATTATTGCCATATACTGTGAGTGCCATTACTTTTGCCCTTATTTGCCCAGGCTGATTAGCCTTAATTAATATGAAATGACTGACAAAAACTTTGATTCAATTTTGATTTGTGTGTATCAATCAAATAGTGATTTTTCATGAATAGCACACTTCTTGTAGACTTTTCACAATCCGATATGTTTATGTCTAGCTTGATAAACAAGTTCTATTGTCAAGAAGGGTAAAAAAAAACAAAAGAAATACATCGTCCATACTGTTTAAACAGTCACTACCCATTCCAGATGTCTTATGTTGTCATTGGATCACATCTGGCAAGTACTTGCATACACTCTTAGTGAACAGCACAAGCAATCCACACGCTGCATGAGCATGGTTCTGAAGTTGTGGAAGTAAACGCAGACCTCTTGTTGCTTCGAGAGATGCTCCCGCAGTATGGGAGATCGGGAAACCACTTTTGAAACCCTGCTTTCTCACAGCCAACTGAGATTTGGTGGACTTTGAACGCAAACGAGTGCAGATACGACCGCAGCCGGGTTGTTCTGATTATACTGTAAGTTGGTCCAGGAGGCAAAAGCTTGACTGGGTGTAATTTCACACACTCTGTGCTGGCTTTCCAGGAAACTCACTAAACTCGATAAAGTTTCTATACAGAACCAAAGCAAACAGTGATGTCTTTAACTGTTTAACTTAGAACCTTAATTATATAAAATAAAATGATAGTTCATGAAAGGTTCTGCAGTATGTAACTAAAAAACTAAGTTTTTTGTTACTACTGTAGCTAATGAGTGCCTAAGGAAGTTCTAATGATAGGTAACAAACAAAACTGAAAAACTGACACTTAAAGCTTTAACATTAGCTAAATAACAAAACTGAGTGGTGGTAAAGGTGCTGATACTGGCAAATGAGTGCTTAGGAAAGTTCTAATGTTAGCTAACAAAAGAAAAATGAGTGACAATGAAAGTTTTAACATTACAGTAGCTAACTAACAAAGCTGAATGATTGTAGCGGTTTTGGCTAATAAGTGCTTTGCAGTTCTAATGCTAGCTAACAAACAAAATCGAATTACGATAAATCTTTAATCTTAAATATAACCAAGTGATGTTAAACGTTGCAAGAATAAGAATAAATGAGGAATGAAAAAGCTTTAATGTTACCTAATGAGAAATGTAAATGCAATCAGAAAAATAGGTGATAATTCAGTTGCCTATCACAAGCATTGGTGGAAGCTTTATTGCAGTCTAGCTAACACAACTGAGTATAAGTACTATAACAGCTTTAAAACTAAATAAATTACAGCTGGATAACAAAATAAATGTTAGGGAAAATTTTACTTAGGTAGTTAAGTCAGTTATATAAGTTACCTAAGTAAGTTAACTAACAAAATTTACAAGAGCATTCTCTAAAAACATGCTGAACCCATAAGCAACCAATAAGTAATGTTGTGTTAACTCTGTTTTTATTCTACATTCTATTCTTAGGTTCGAAGCCATATTTGGTCTGAAATAAAAAAAAATAAAAATTTCCGAATTTATATTGTGGTAGCTAGAATACTTTTGGGCCACCCTGTACTCTATGTGTACTCTATGTGTACTGACCCTGGCATGTTCCAACCTGCCTGGAAGAAAATCCAATCTCTCTTACCTTGACGTAAATGAAACATGAATTTGATGGATATTATTGAATGCAGATTAAAATAAAACAACACAGAGCAGACGGACGAGCACTATTTAAAACACCAGTTTAGCTTGGAGCAGTGCCGACACTCCCCTCTCCGCTTTGATGCTCAGCTAACAGATCTGTTTCTTACTTTCTGTATATTTATTCACGATGTCCTGAAAAACATTTCATCACCGGAGTGCCTATGAATTCTTATGAATTGCTTTTCTTTGTGTAACCACTGTATGCTGACATCCAGAATAATCACTAAAGTGTGTTTATTTTGTATTCATTTAACATTTACACACTCTCCTTGGGAATTGGTGAACTACTCTCATTCATTTACAGTATGTATTCTCGAAACACCTTATACCAGTTTAAAAGTACTAAAGTTGTAAAGTTGTATAAAACAAATCCTGCAAATTTGTATATAAAAATCTTTTACATATTGAGCTACCTATTAAACAAAACAAAACAAAACAAAAAAAAAGTTACATCATTGGTGGTCCATTTGGAAGAACTCATAAATATAAATGTTTTTTATTGAGAATGTGTTGCTGATTTAAGAAATGCCCATTACAGTAAGGAGTATTGTCAAATATAGTAAACAAGAAAGAAAGAATGGAAGTAGATAGATAGATAGATAGATAGATAGATAGATAGATAGATAGATAGATAGATAGAACAACTATTAGTGTTATTAATCATCATCATATCTAAAGTTTATTATTATTCTTATAATTATTCATATTTTGTCTACTATTCCTACAACTATTAATAATAATAATAAAAATAATGGCTAAGTGGTAAGCACTGTCGCCTCGCACCTCGAGGGTCCGGTTTCGATTCTCACCTCGAGGTCTGGGTGCGTAGAGTTTGCATGTTCTCCCCGTGCTTGGTGGGTTTCCTCCGGGTACCTACGGTTTCCTCCCACAGTCCAAAGACATGGAGATTAGACTAACTGGTGTTCCCAAATTGCCCGTAGTGTGTGAATGAGTCCATGAATGTTGACTGCAGGTTCTACCACAAGTAAATAATGGGAATAAATACAATGGTCACCATTGGCCGCCAGTTGGACTACGAATGGTTCCTAGATGGATGGATGGAATAATAATAATATTGCATCTTATTTTATTGTATCCTTTTTAAAAAATACTAGAAATAGTACTTTCGTGTATTTGCTGCATCTCCTTTTATAAATATTGTATCTATTTCTTTTTTTTTAATGGTTGCGTCCCATGCCTAAGAACTTGTGCTGCAGAACTGCAATTTCCCTCAGGATTAATAAAGATTTAGCTTCTTTTATCACATCATATCTTATCTTAAAAATAACTGTATATCTTAATAACATCTATCTGTCTATCTATATATCTCTTTTGTCTTCTCTCTTATTTTTTAATGCATGCTTATATTTCACTTGAACTTTTGAAGTTTGCTTTTTCACTTAAAGACATTGCATTATTAGATAAAATATTAGTAAAAGAAAGATAGAAACATTAAACATAATTTGAAAATATAGAAATCTGAACAAGTTCATTCAACAAGTGCATGCAGTGAGTTGAGAATGAGGAGGAAAGTTAGTGTAACTGTTATATAGTACTATTATTACTATTATTATTATTATTACTATTATTATTATTATTACTATTATTATTATTATTATTATTATTATTAGAGCTCACGTGCAAGTAAGGTTTCCCGTCTGCAATCCCTCCAAAGATGAGATCTGATGAAGCCATGGCGCCGTTCGGAGAGAAGCCGAACCCGACGTACCCTGTGGTCTGCGCCTCGAGCTCCACCGCGATGTTAGTCCCGTCACTCGTCCACCTCATCGCATATCTGCCGCGCGCGTCCAAAGCGGCCGCGTGCTGGTAGTCGGGCGCCTGAGAGCGCGCGAGGCTGGCGGCAAACAGCAGCAAGGTGCTCGCGAGAGCGGGGTACGACATGCTGCTGCAGCGACAACGACATGTGTGTCTGCGCTCGAGAGTTTTGGAAACTCGCGGCGTCCGACTGCGAGCGCGAGCGCGCCGAGTTCCCCCCCGGCACAGTGTGTATGGAAGGCCAAAGGGTGCATACAGTAAGCACAGGGGTGTTACTGTATATACTCCTGTCCTGACCTTACCCTCACACCAGGCATGAATCATCACCGTTATTCACCACACCCTTTTTTTTTTTGACATGCAATTATGAAAAATACAAAGGCATCCTAGTTTCACCAGAAAAACTTTTTACAGTGGGACATCGGCATACAAACGGTCCACTTTAAGAATTGCCCGCCTTAAAAACTTTTTGCCCCGGCATGGGTGGCATTTTCGGGCTTTCGAGCAAATGAACCGAACCAACCACCAAGCACTATCTTGCGTGTGTGTATAAGTTCAGAACTTAGAAACTTGTTTGTGTCCGTGGAAAACCAAGGGAAGTGAATTCACATATTTTTTTGGTGAGATTTTGTGAGATATTGGTAATATTGATAATATTTAAAATAAATGTTTTTTGGGTGCCTGGAATTGTATTTTATGCCTGGATTATCTGCATTTACATTGATTTCTAAGGGAAAATGTGTTTTGCAAGGCCTGAAGATTGAGAGGTCACTCACCAAATTTTTTTGAGAATTTTTTTTTAGTAACTCTTGACATGAAATGATGATGAAGGGATGCAAATTTCACCAGGATCACTTTTAAAGAACTGACCTTCATGAGTCAGTGTGGCCAAAGACATCATCCTGTGTACATCTGGCGCTGTGCAACTGGTGCTATTCTGACCATTTGCATTACTGGGTCTGCGATTTCATCATGGACAACAAGCTACAATCTGCCACAGAGATGTTTACCATGATTCGGCAAGTTTTTTCATTTTTCAAGGGATATGTGTGCTTCAAGAGTGGAAGACTATTACTGGAAGACGATGAGAGATCAGAAAAATCTTCAATGAGCTCAAACCCTGAAAATGTTCCCAGAGAACTTCCGCACACACCCTACTTGGCAAAAAATGATATAGTATTAATAAATATAAAAATGTGATAGGTTTTGCACTGGGCAGGTTGAGGCAGGTTTAGAATAAGCCAGAACTTGGAACACAAATTCACAAAGATTAACATTTAGGGGTGTAAAACACTAGTGTCCAAAACATGATATTACACTAAAACGTGTTTCATAGGTGAAAAAGTGAATTTTGAGATAGGATCATAACACCAATATTCATAATACTTCTTCATAATGCTTCTTATCCCCTGATCCATGCTTCATCTTTTAAATACACATACACATTTATATTTTTATCAGATCCATCAATTTCCATTCAGATGAAACTTGGCCAATTAGAATTTTACATGAAAAGACATAAATCTGAAAAAGTGTGAGAATATTGCAACATGAATTTGATATGGTTACAGACACTACAATTTTTTTGCTTTTTAAACTTTTACCAAAAACTTTCATGCAAAGCATTGAGTTAGCCCTGGAATTTTAATGGTGTATGAGTTAACAATAATTATTGGGCAAATGACAAAAACTATTTTAACTCAATAAACTGTAGTTTTATATGTTTTATGCACACATAATATAAGGTGTGTGTATAATTTGGAGCATTTAAACAAAACCACGGTTGTTAGTGCATGGAATGCTTTAATTTAAGTCAAATGTTCCTAAAAGCTTACACTGATTTTAGGATCAATACTCATAAAGAAATATGAATAATTTATATTTAAAATTATTATTCTTTTAAGCGAGACAGTAAAACACTGAAAAGTGGCACATATGTAAAATCATCTCTCCAAAACGGAGAAGTTAACAACTTGAAATGTTTAGGGAATCAAGATTGGTCGCTTCCTTGTTGCATAAACCTCAGACGTACGTAGCTTCTTTGGCACACACATTTTCTGTATTACTGTACATATATAAAGAAATGAAATCAGTACTGTGTTTTGGCTATAGAGTAATGTACAGTACTTGAGCTTAAATGAACTTAAGTACTTGTTACGTCTTACATTTTTATGTTTTTTTATGTTTACATGTTAATTTTTCACTGAGACAATGCAATTCACATAAATGTCAAATGAAACTGAGAACAACTCTTTGACACCTTTTTTCAGTTGATTTGGCTCATTATTTAAAACTCCACTGACAGAATGTCAATTTTCATTGCTATTGTGCAAAAGCAAATGCATTCAGACATTATTCAAATGGATTAATTATATAATTGCTGAATTAGTGCTCAAATCAAATGTTGTGACTGTTTAGTGAAAATAGTTTGTATACACAGTGGTTTATCATTCTGGGAGCCATCTTAAGAAAAAATATAAGGTGATTGCTTACACGATACAGCTAGGCTTGTTTTTTTTGTTGTTTCTTTTGCATTTGCATTTGGCACCTGTAGTCAATGTGGCATTCAGAAATTACAGCCATTTTCATACACACACCCATTTTGGGGCGAGAGTCATAAATAATGGAATAAATGATTGACAAGGATGTTTACTTGTTACCCCATGACTAATCAAGCAGATAAAAGGCCTGGAGGTGATTCTGATTTTTACATTTGCATTTGGTAGCTGTTCACTCGGACTCTCAACATGAGCTATAGCAAAAATATTGGGAGTGGCTAATACAACAATTCTAAACATTAATTGGAAAACGTATCAACAGCAAAAGTCCTGGAAGACCATGGGAGACAATAAAAGTGGATGACTGCAGAATTCTGTCCATGGTGAAGAAGAACCTTTTGACCTTTTCACTGACTACAAAGGATTTTCATCCAAGTATTAAGGGCTTTTGTTTCCTTATGTTTGTATTTATGTTAGTTTGTTCCATTATTTATGAGCCACCAAAACTTATCTTTCTTACAAAGTTTATGACCATGACAAATACAAATAAATATAAAACACATTAATTTTGAACAAAAAGCAATTTGTATAATTAGTTCATTATTGTCAGATGACTTCTCCGTAAGCCTTTTAAAGTCTGTGCCACATAGAAAAATACAGATCAGTGGTGCTGAAAGCATATACAAGCTGAAAGCATATAAATCTGTGTGTGTCTCAGCTGAATGTGATCATTATTGTGGAGAAATATGGAAGGACCTGCAAGTGCTAATGGAAATACAAATGTTATACAATGCCAATTGCTCACAGCAAAAGAAGAAGAAGACTCAGGATGTATGCTTGAAGACAAGCAGACTGAGCAACTGTATGAGATGAGTTTCTGATGAAATATGAGCCATGACTGTGACCCATGTCCTACTGGAAATTATGGTCTCATTATGGAAGAGACAGGGTAAAGAGGGCAGCCAAAAATTATTTGGTCCCAATGACGAAAAGGGGGCAACAGGGTGGTTTAGTGGTTAGCACTGCTGCCCTGCACCACCAGGGTCGGGGTTTGATTTCCAGCCAGGGGCGATTCCTGCCTCCATGTGCATGGAGCTTGCATGTTTTCTTCATGCTTGGTGGGTTTCCTCTGGGTACGCAGGTTACCTCCCATATCCTGTATACAGGATAGAGCGATATAAATGGTGAGCGAGTGAGTAAATGACTAAAAGGGTGACAAAAATATTACGTTTCCAAAAATTTGTTGCATGATGGAAACTTGTGAGTGCAGGTCTATGCATGTGGAATGCATGGTGGAGTGCAATCGAGGAAAACAAAATAAACTGTAATGGGCAATTTTTATAGATAGATAGATAAAAAGAAAGTCAGCTTGGCAAAGTGGGACGAGGAGGGGTGGATGATAGACAGAAAGGTATTTAAAGATCATATCAGATCACATTAGGGCAGCAAAACGTTCCAACATCTTTGGCTGACAGAAGCTTGTCAGGCGACTCCATTAGTGTATTTGTTTATCTATACATTAACGCCTCCTACTATCCTGTCTCCCTTCATCCTTTATTCTCATTATTCTCTTTTCATGTATATGGACCTTATTGGCCTTCCATAGTCTCCAAACTCTGACAGAGACTAAAAGCTGTTCCTCCTGAAATGCTGGTGCCGTTTGTGTAAGATCTCTTTGATGTGTTGAGCCACACAGCAATACTCCCAGTGCTGCATTAACACATAGAGAGCGCGTTCATCTGTGTCCAGCTGGAATTCATTCAAACCCTGCCTGTGTTAAATTTAGGTTGAGGTTTTTTTTTGGCATATCTTGCCTTGATCCTATTATCATGTTGTTTATCACTGTTTATTCATTCGCTTTAATTTAGATACTGTAGGTAAAGTACATGATACACATCAGTGTTCCTGGATGTCCAGTTTCAGGGTTCAAGCTGAGGATCAAGCTAATGTGCTTGTGCAACTAATATGGTTTAAATGGATGATCTGATGAAAGGATGAAAGTGCAGCTTAAAAGTATATGTTTAACAGATTTGCATTTAAAATGCAATGACTGATAAAGTGGGAACACTTTGCATATACAAGTTATATAAATTATAACCTTATTAATTTCACTTAAGAACATATTAGTAAATCTTATTATTCTGTAACTACAGTGAAACTAATATGAAAGAAATGTATTACTACAAGTCCGGACCTGCAGCCGAGTCCTTTATCGGCTTAGTGGGAGAAAACACCTACATACATACAATAATCCCTTTCTGTGATCTGACTCATTTGTTAATTATATCATAATACATTTGAGAAAACCTAGACATATTTCAGAAGTGACTAACAAAGTGCTACATCACCATGCATTCAGAAATTCTCAAATCTGATTGGTCCGAAGACATTGATAACTTTTCTATAAAGTTACAGTAGCTCTGGCTATAAGGATTACTTATTTCCTATATTTCATTGTCTTATAGTAGGAGTTAATTTACAGGAACTTACCTGGCAGAAAGCTCAAACCAGTGTGTTCAAGTCAAATCAGGACTTTTTGGTGAATGATTGATATTTACAAAAGACTTACAAAAGACAGTATGGTGATGAGACTCTTAGTCACAGTTAAACATTTGAATGGTGCAAATCTTTTAAAAGGCTGTATTTCCATTAATGACGATCCTGGCTGAGGTGGCTCGGAGCTCACTGTAGTCGGTCCATGAACATTCAGCAAGTGGAACACCTGATCCTTTCAAATTGTCTGTGGGAACTGTACACACACTCATTCACCAACACCACTTTCACATTACGGGAACTCAGCTGGTAGCTATTGTCACATCTCCATAGTGTAGCACATGCAGAAGAGCTGAATTCTTGACACTTTTGCTGACCTCCAGAGAGCTTCTATATGTGTTTGCATCACTGTGAGGGTGAGGTAGGTCCCCGTTTTGCCACCATAACAGTGATGCACTGTGTGTTCTGACTCACAACTAGCATTAACATTTTTCAGAAATTTCATCTACAGTAGATCTTCTATTGGATCCGACTAGACGGGCCAGACTTCACTCCCCGTGTGCATCAGTGAGCTTGGCCATCCTGTCGCCAGTTCACTGGTTTCCTTTCCTTGGATCACTTTTGGTATGTCCTGACTACGGCAGACCAGGCACATCCCACAAGACCTGCAGTTGCTCTGATCCAGTCCTCCAGTCATCATAATTTGGCCCTTGTGAAAGTCACTCAAATGCTTACCCTTGCCCATTTTTCTCTGCTTCCAACACATTAACTTCAGGTTCACTGGCTGCCTACTATATACAGTATATCTCTGTATAAATAGGAAAACCAGTGAACTGGCGTCAGGGTCATGGGTGGCCAAGGCTTACTGATGCACATGGGGAGCGACAGCTGGCCCGGGTAGTCAGATCCAATAGAAGAGCTACTGCAGCTCAAATTGAGGAAAAGGTTAATGCTGGTGCCAATAGAAATGTGTCACAACACCCAGGTCATTACACCTGCTCCATGTTAGGCGAGTGGTCATAATGTTATGGCAGATCAGTGTATTTTTTTTTTTTTTTTCAATGCATAATGTGTTTCAATCACCAACAGGCCTTTAGCAGTGTTTAAGGTTCTGATTCATCATTTATATTATGACGATATTTTAGCCTCTTAGTCTGGGTGTGTTACGTGTGCTGTGTGTGGGCTTTAGATGAGGCATAATTGCAGAGGTGAATTGCATTGAAAGGCTTTAATAAGGAAACGAGGACACAGACAAACAAACTCAAAATGTGGAACGATGAAACTATAATGAAACCAAGACAGCAGTAATTCTACAACCAAGGAACTAAACAGAAACCAAAACAGCAGCACTACGACTGACTAGAAAACGCAGGAACTAAGGTAACCGGCATGACTCGGAAACATGGGTTAAACAGAGCAGTACTTTTACCAAACATGAACCTTTACAAAACACGGCAGGAATTTAACATAACAGGAACTTTACAATAGTGGAGCTAACGTTACTGGCATGACGTAGAAAACACAGATTATACAACAACTTATCCAGAGCAGAGCAGGAACAGACCAGGAGCTAAAGAAATCGGCCTGATGCAGAAAAAACACAGAAAATTCACAACAACTAAACAACGACTATTTATAATGAAACTAATGAGCTACCTCGGTTCAGGTGAGTGCTCCCATCACCGAGGTGCATTCTGGGATTTGCAGTTCAACAAACAGAAAACACAAAAGGACACATAAAGAAGCCTCGGGCGCACAGCGCCCTCTAGCAGTCAGAGTGAGGTGTCTTAGAGTCCAGTTTAAAGACTTTGCCTTTATAGACTTTATTTTGTGCAAAATGTGTTCTTGGTCTTGAGCATGAGTGTGTAAAAATACTGTTGTCTTAATTTTTTTAAACATCCCAGATGGTTGACTCAGGGCATGAATAGGCATTTTTTTAAATAATAAAATAAAACATTTGGTTCCATGAGAAAAATGCTTTATTCTATTACCAAATAACCAAATGTTTTATTTTATTATATTTAAAAAAAAAGGCTAGTGGTGCTTCCTCTGTCTTGAAGTGGCTTGAAATTACATCATCACTACATCACAGCGTATATAGCAAACACAAAGATACACAGTAATTATTGTGTACTGACCGTCTAAACTGCCCCAAACACCCAGCAGTGATTGTCAGGCTTCCCAGCATCGAACACAGTGGAGCCGAAATGGTGCAGGTTTTTATTTCTCTAGGGGGTGACAGAGGAGAGCATTTCATTTATAAGTATAGTGTCTTCACCTCCTTCAGAAAAAAATCAGTGATGTTTTTTTTTTTTTTTTTTCCTGATTGTTGGATCTGTAACACGCCATTTCTTCTCTGTGATAATACAACCGAAATAAATTATGGGATGTTAAAAGTAAATATTGGCTGAAAGTTATCTATAACTATATCTCTTTTGGATACAAAATACAGTTTAAGACTAAAAAATAATCTACGTACTGTACCAAAGTAATACAAAGACTGTTAGTCATGAGACTAAATTAATCATGTAAATACAATCACATGAGATCCAACAAATGACTAAAAAAAGTGAATGAATGAATGAAAAAAAATGAATGATGTGAAAAAAAATCATGTAAGACTAAAAGAATTATGTGGAACAAATCATGTATTGACAGAATCGTGTAAAGGATTACATGAGAATAAATTAATCATGTCATAAGCACCATATGAAAATGAATGAAGTGAGATTAATGGAATCATATATAAGAATAAATTCATCATGTTTTTAAGTGCACAGAACACTAAATGAATTGTGTAAAAAAAAAAATGATAAGATTGATGGAATCATGTGAAAAGAATCATAAGCGGATAAATTAATCATGTCAAAAGAATCAGATGACAATAAACATTCATAAATTAGAATAAATGAAATACTGTAAAGAATCAATTGAGATCAAAGGAATCATACAGTACAATCTCATGACAATAGAATTAATGAAAAAAATTAAATTATACGAAACAATCAGAAAGTAAGGAGTCGTATTATATTGAAGGAATCGTGAAGAATCAGATGAGAAGAAATGAATCAGATTAATATCAATTGAAACTGAAAGAATTATGTGTAAAGAAAATACTGTATGACAATAAAGTAATCATATGAAAAGAAGTATATGAGAATAAATGAAGCATGTAAAATCACATGAGACTAAGTAAATCATGTGAAAAAAAAATCAGTTGACAATTCATGAATCGTGTAAAAATCAAGAGACTAAGTGAATCACTGCCTGGGATATTAGTCTGTACCACTCACTCAATCATCATCTATACCCCCTGAACGTGTATACAGGATAATGGTGGCCTGGAGCCTATCCTATGAAATGGTGGTACACCCTGGACTGGGTGCCAATCCATCGCATGGCACACAAACACACATCCACACTCATTCACACACTACACGCAATTTGGGATAACCAATTAGCCTACTCTGCATGTTTTTGGACTGTGGGAGAAAAGCAGAGCACACAGAGGAAATCCACCAGCATAGGGAGAACATGCACACAGACCTGACGCGGGAATTGAACCCCGACCCTGGAGATGCGAGGTAATAGTGTTATCCGGTCGTAACCACCATGCTGCCTCTATCTCTTAAACCACTCATGTCATTATTGTATCATATTATTATCATTATCATCTAAAACTGTAAGACATCACTTTTCGTTTTCTTAATCTTATCCTAAGAATCATATGAGAATAAATAAGTCATGTTCAAAATCAAGTGAGACTAAATAAATAATTTAAAAGGAATTACATAAGAATAAGTGAATCATGTCAAAAGAATCACAATCAGAATGAAAACATTTAATGTAAACCTATTTAAATGGATAGGGAGTATTACAGAAAAGTACAGTACTAATGTGATACACATTCTGCAGTTCGCGCTTTTAACACAAGAGGGCAGCAGAACTTAAGCTATGAATACAGGCTTTTCCCACACTGGAAGCTGTTACTGTGCTAGAAGCCAAATGCTTTAAAATAATGATTAATAATGTGATCTTAGCTTAAATCCACTGTTAAAACACACTGTTAAGATGCACTGTTATGTTTGTACAGTTGTGATCGTGTCTTCCAGGCATAATAGACTTCCTTTTGCTTGTTGATTTGGCAAGCAGTGAAGCACTAATTTGATTTAGTGAAATGCTGTTGGTTCATTGAGACTACAATCACAGGAGTGATTCCGCTCCATTGGAGAATAGTATCGAGTCCAGCCTCATAGACACACACTTACACACTCACACACACACACACACACACACACACGCGTATACATTTAGTGAAATAGATTTTTTGCTGCTGACTCAGAGATGAATTGAGGCTCAGAAAATCTCTCTGAACTCAGAGCAACCCAACTGCTTTATACAGATACTGTCCCTGTGTCCTTCTCTCTCTCTCTCTCTCTCTCTCTCTCTCTCTGATTAACCCCAGGCCCCTGCCGAGCTGACGGCCAGACACAGCCATTTAATTTTCACTTGCATCCTTTTTTACAGCTCTCCTCCAGGCTGCTTCCTCCATCATCTCGGCGGTGGATCAAACGCGAGGCGGCTTTTTCAGACAGAACAGTTACATCATATCAGGGTTACATGATGCTTGTCTCTTTTGATTTATTCTTTTTTTTTTTTTTGGATCAGGTGATGTATGAGTGTTGGGTAAAATATGATCTGACAGAGTTCTTTCTTTTTTCCTTTATGTTTTTATTTTCATTCATGACAACTCAATCTATGTCACGCAAAAGTGTGATGGAATAAGTAAAATAGGGTTTTAAAGAAAAGAGAAAGTAAATCTTGTCCAGAATGACATCAGAGGAAATGAATTGTGTGAAAAGATTCATGTGAGTTTGAATGAATCATGTGCACCGAATCATGAGACTAAATTAATCATGTAAAAAGAATCATATGAGACTGTGTGAATTAAGTAAAGAGAAATGCACAGGATCAAATGAATCATGTGTGAAGAATCAAATAGTATTATGTAAAATAATAAGTAAAGCATGCAAATAGAATCACATGAGATTAAATTAATCATGCATTAAATCCACATAAGAATTAATAAATTGTGTAAAAAGAATCAAATGAGGTTGCACCACCAGTGTCTGGGTTCGATTCCCGCCTTGAGTCTGTGTGCATGGAGTTTGCATATTCTTCTCGTGCTTGGTGGATTTCCTTGGTGTACTCTGGTTTCCTCCCAAAGTCCAAAGACAGGCATATTAGAACAATTGGTGTTCCCAAATTGCCATAGTGTGTGTGTGTGTGTGTGTGTGTGTGTGTGTGTTTGAATGTGTACTGTATATGTGTATCCTGTAATGCATTGGATAAAGACATGATAAGTAAATCAAATGATTGAATGAATTATAACTTTTACTTAAATGAATCATGTTAAAAGAGTTACTTAAAACTAAATTAATCATATGAAAAAAATACAACATTGATGGAATTATTTTAAAAGAATCACATGAGATTAAATTAAGCATTTAAAAATCAATGAATTACGTGGGGGAAAAAATGCATATTATTGTTCATTCAATGAACAATGCATAAAGAATAACATGAGATTGAATAAATAAAAAAAATTACAAGGAATCTCATATAAGAATCTGATAATAATTGAAATGGTCTGTTTTACAAATCTCTGTTAAAATGTGAAAAAAAGTTTTCTGTAACTTTACATAAAAAGTAAATGAACTGTGTGTAAACGTCATGAGAGAAGAAATAAATCATAAAGAATCAGATGATACTGTATGTGAAGCTGACTTGTGGAAATAATTGAATTACATGATGAATTACAGAGATTTGATGTGCTCTCTCTCTCTCTCTCTCTCTCTCTCTCTCTCTCTCTCTCTCTCTCTCACACTCAACAGGGAATCAAATGGCTGAGTTTATGGCCTATAAAAGGAGCAGGCACGCTGTCTCCCTCTGCAGGCAGTCACTGGAAAAAACAACCCCATGGAGAAACAGCTGGAAGCAGAAGGAAAATTAACACTCCGTTTCTAAACTGTGACAAAGAGTTCTCAGCTTCCATCATTTAGAGCTAATTATGTAACAATTATGTATTGTTGTTGAGCTGATGTTGCTCCCAAATGGAGGAAATGCAAACTTCCTCTGCTCAGCGTCTCGTCTTGTTTAGTTGTACGAAAAGACGGGTCCTGTTCGGCGTATGTGGGAGTTTATATACTGCCATGTTATGTTGTAACTCAATATGAATCAAATAAGAGCAAAATTTCCATCCATCCATCCTTTTATTATCTACGGGTGTTATTGTCTTTATTTATATTCTCTTACATTAGAGCAGTGGTTCTCAAACTTTTTCTGTCATTCCCCACTTAAGGGGGTGAGCGAATTTTCAAGCCCCACTTGTCA
>JAQQZT010000012.1:33532514-33542888 GCA_030068275.1 Clarias platycephalus | reverse complement strand
TGAACTATCAAACTGTCAAGTCCCCAGAGAAACAGTTGCCAACACCAGTCGAGGCCAGAACCGTCTTCTAGGTAGAGAGAGTCGTCCCGAGACACCAGACGCATCCCAGAGAGACACACGGGGCATCCATGTGACGAAATCTCCAAGCAGAAGCAGGGCACCAGGATGGGTCTGACAGGTCCGGAAGGCAAAGGGAGTCTGGATCACTGGCAGCTCAGGAACGACAGCTTGTACCTTTTTATGTTATTCAGAACACATTTTGAAACTCATTACCAGTCTGGTTTATTTTACAGATAGTTAAATAGGTGGAGAAATACTTGAGGTTCCTCAAGTCTGTATTCTAGGACCACTCTCAGTCAGGTGCCATCATGGTGTATTCCTGTCACCTGTTAGTTTTCCTTGGGAGGGAGTTTGGATCCACCTCAACTCTGATCAGAAGATTAATAAATGAATGAAAGAGTAAATGAATGAATTATCCTTCATTAACAGAGTATATTGAGAAAGATGGTTAAATTCATAGTATCTATATTTCTTATTCATTGCTGTTCTTTATCTCTCTCTGTCTTTGTCTCTGTCTTTGTTCTGCTGCACAGGAAGAAGTAAGAGGCAGATAAGTTATTCAGGCCGCCTACAAAGAAAATGGTGACAAGGAGATGAAATTGGGGTCAGGAGCACTACAGCATTCCTACTGCGCGAGACACATGCAGTCAGTGTCACAGAGACTCGGAACGTTCCCAGATGCCTTCCTCATAAAGGCAAATGCCTCTCATTAGTCCTGTTCTGGAAATCAGCATGACGCTAGCATTTAAATGCAGAGAGAAAAAAAAGCTAGACGCTTTTGATGTTGTGATACGACACAAAGCTTCAGGGTCGCCATACATGAACTTAGACGAAATTATCCTTTAGCTCTTATCATGAGTTGCCTCGAGATCTTCATTTTAATGGTCCGTGAACTGCCTAGTTGGGGGAAAAAAGCACAAAGAATGAATTGATGGAAAAAAAACATCAAAGTGCAAATATTGTGCATTCACTTCCACATTCTGTCTAGATGTCTGGAGTATTTGCCCTTGTTCAAAATTTCTGAAACAATATTACATCATTATTTGTTCATTTGAACAAAAAAAGGTCACCTGAAGGTCACATTTAATCTTATTTGTTACGAGACAAAAGATTAGAGTTGCACTTAAATTTTCACCCAATATTCAAGCAGAATTTAATTATGGGAAAATAATCAACTACAGCATGTTGTGATGGAAAGCAGAGTTATTCTTCCTGACCTGAACGTTATCCAACCCCTCTGGCTTTCCCTACATACAACATACCTGGTCCAAAAAGATACTGCCTTTTTTTTTTTTGGAAAGTACATTTCATGTCACCTTTCTTGGTTGTTATCTCTTTCTTTCAGATTCACAGTCTCACTTTCCACGTCTCTGTCTCCGTCTCTCGCCCGCTCTCGCCGTCTGTCTGCTGAGCGTACAGGTGAAGTGCAGTGGCGAGCATGTAGAGAATGACTTATCCACATGCAGGAACGCCGCTTATCTGTTCGTCCGCTGACAGACAGATGAGCTCGGCTACAGCAGAGAACACTCGGCATGTACATCAGCCTCTCATAGTGATATTTTTAAGGATATTTATTTAAAAAAAAAAAAATTGTAGTATATTTTTTGCCCAAAACAAAACAGTATTAATGCAAATTTGTGATTGTCCTAACACTTATTGGACCTGCTGCAATGATATAAAATTAAGGTACACATTCTGATTATTATATTTAAGAATGCTTGACATAAGCAACACATTAGCGTTCCCATTTAGAATATTTTCATGTTGCTTTTATTTTAAAGAGCCAAATCATAACACAATCAGATGTGGGAGTTTATGTCTAGTTTTATGTCAGAGGTTTTATTTTATCACTGCTCATGCAAATAACGCGTTTCGCTCAAGCGGTTGTCATGGCAACGATACCCCTCGCTGTCCCTGGGTCTTGATTGCTGGTGCTGGAATGAAGCTGGCTGTAAAGGCACTTGTTTGAGATTACAGCTGGTTATACTGTAGGCCATGCTTATTTCATTAGTACAATTTGCTGATTAATTGAGAAAAGTCCAGGTCACTTTTTTTTTATTTTTTATATCAAATAACTATATTAACAATAATATAATAATAGCAGCATAATGTACAATCATTACGGCATTTTCTTGCTTATTATTTTTTTAAATATTATTTATAAATTGATTTGATAAATTTTCCCTCTTTTCCTACATTTTTTTTTTCTTCCTTAGTGGTGGATTTTTTTTTTTTTACTATATCATGCCAGCTGACCACTGATGAAGAAGATCTGTGACCTGACACATCTTTCCATCTTCACCTGAAACAAGCTAGTTAGTCTCAAAAACTGCTCCAGGAAGACATCTGTCATGCTTGACCAAAAAGTATGTGCATAAGATGTTTTTCTTCACAAGCACTTATATACATTTCCATCAGTGTCCTCTCTCTCTCTCTCTCTCTCTCTTGTTCTTTTTAAAATTTTTAGAGGCAATTTATCAAGAACAAGAGCTGCCTTCATGTTTTGGTCGAATCAAATTGAGTGTAAGGGTGGCATCGTGGCGATATCCCAGCTTGTAACTGACAGGCACAGGCCTTTCTGCTGTGAGATCCCCTTCACTGGCCATCTGACGCTGCGGGAACATGTGCCACCCGCACAGAGAAGCTACCTAAAAAAAATGTCAAAATAAAAACTTCCCTCAGTTTGGAGGATGAGTGTATGCTTTATGTACTTGTTTGAGAGCGTTGTCAGAGATCTACTGCATTCTAGATGCATATAATAATATTATGTATTGGTGGCACAATGGCATAGTGCTTAGCACTGTCGCTTGCACCTCCGGGTTCGATTCCCGCCTCTGTGCACGTGAAGTTTGTATGTTCTCCCTGTGCTTGATGGGTTTCATCCCACAGTCCAAATATATGCAGATAAGGCTGATTGGCATTCCCAAATCGCCTATAATGTGTGAATGAGTGTGTGTATTTGTCCTGCGATGGAATGGTACCCCATCCAGAGTGTACCCCACCTCGTGCCCTAAGTCTCCTGAGATAGACCCTCTGCAACCCTGTATATACAGGATGAAGCAATATAGATGATGAACAAGTGAGTGAGCGAGCTATTAGGTAACGCTTTCCGTCAATATCTCTCAACTGAACTTTAAGAAAGTCCAAGGATCACTTTACACTTCATCCTGAAGTGCTGGTGAATTCTCAAATATGATAATAATTTGCTATCGGACATTAGTTCCAGCTCCAAGGCAAATAGCGTGGCTGGAACCCAGAAACATTCCATTAATTACATATACTTCATAGCTGTAAACGTTAATGAGGCTCATAAAGACCTGCAGATGCACCCTGAGTATGTTGCTTCAGTTTATGAAGGGATAGATCATGACATAAAACAGTAAGCTCGAACCATAAAGTTTAAAACCGAATCTGTTTGGCGTTATCGCCGTCGTAACCCTTATGCAAACAGACAAGTTTATAGAATAATACTGGTGGCAGTGTGACAACATTTTGAGTCAGGGACATTGTAAAGCTTCTGTGATGGGAAATCATGTTCACACAGAGCGAGAGAGAGAGAGAGAGAGAGAGAGAGAGAGAGAGAGAGAGAGAATGGTCAGAGCTGTCATATGTAAGTCATTTGCATTCCGTGTCCGTGCTAGGTGGCCGAGATGAAAATTAACTCTGACACTGAATTAATAAGAAACTCAGTAATGTCTGGGTCACACTCTCTTCCTCCGACACCAAACGTTGCTAAAGGCTCCATTTTTTCCTACCTTTATCCTTCATTACGTTGGCCAAATGTGAATTCTAGCTGGCCGAGAGGCTTGATGAAGCTCTTTTGAACTCCATCTGGTGGAAATTTAAAGAGTGTTGGTGAACTTGTTCTTATGGTTAGTTGTTACAGGGTCACATTGATGCATTGGGCAACAATACAACTACAATCTCAGGACTTTTTCTTAGACGATACTATGGTTTTTGACCACACAAAGTGCTATACAGTAAAAGCGCAACTGAACTAAACTACACATCGCTGTTCGTTCCATCCTGACAGCAGATGACTGTTGTATTGACGGCATTTGAAGGCCCATCAATCATTTTAGTTTTGGTTATATCCCTAAGAACTGGGAGTTGGGAGCACACAAACAGCAAAAGTAATATATCATGTATTTGTGGACTTGATTGGAATTACTGTACAGGTTATGAGTTGCCACAACATACTGTAGCCCTTGAGCTGTGGGGGAAACTGCTGCATCTTGTAAAATTATTTAAAAAAATAAAATAAAAAGCGCAAGTATTCGCCCTCACCCCCCTTTCCTGTGAAACCACTGAATTATATTCTGTGTAGAAACAGTTGCCATTAGAAGTCTCATAATTACTTAAATGGAGTTCAACCAAGGGCAATTAAGCCTTGTTCTGACTGCAGGCTAATCCAATTTGTTTCACAAATCTGATCTTTAGGACTGACTGTCCACAATGTTATTTGAAAGGGATAAGATCAGATTTGGCTCTATGCAGCCAAATCTGTCACATTGTCCATGTATCTGCATTGGTTGCTGTGGTAACAATGCTGGAGGCGTGGGCACACTGTAGCACGTGAGTTGTGTGATGTGACTTATAACAATAAGATGGTTAAAAATGGAGCGATCACATGTCACTCTTCAGGTCTCGTCCAGGGACCATTTTCACTAGGCATCTCAGAAACACTCAGGAATCACGCTGAGTCAATTTAGACCTAAAATACTCCTACCTCAGAGTAGGACATAAAAGTCATTTATGAAACTTTCTACTCTTGCTCTCCATTTCAGTGAGGAGTAGAACTCCGAGGAAAGTGTGTGACATCAATGTTTATGTTGCTGAGAGCCACAAAGTAGGCTACGCTGTTAGGTGTTGTAGATTTTATGACAGGTATTAGTAATAATAGTACTGTAGAAAATTAAAATGTTAAAACTTTTTTAATTTCACAAAAACAAAACTTATAGATGTGTCTCTCATGAATTAAAAAGAGAAGATGAGAACATTTTGCTTGTGGAGGAAGAAGTAAAAGAAATGTAAAGAAATAAACAAAGGAAAATTCTGCCTTACTCTTACCTATAAAAATAAAAAGAGGTAGTGGACAACAACTTGTGAAACCATCAATGTCACCTGTCAGTTTGGCACATGAAGCACTGAAGAGTGTGAAAAATGATGGTAAGCCATGTTAATGAAGTGATGAAGTGCTGCATTAAACCCAGGAGATAAAGCGGGGTGCACCCTGGACAGGGGGTCAATCCATCGCTGGGTGCACACACATGCATACACACACACACACTATGAGCAAACTGTGGGAGGAAACCGGTGCACCCGGAGGAAACCCACCAAGCTTGGGGAGAACATCCACGCACAGAAGACTCAAGGCGGGAACCAAACCCTTGACACTGGTGGTGCGAGGCAACCTAACCATGACACCACCATGACATGGGTGTGTGACCTGTGGATTGGTACCCTATCCCTGCCTCATGCCCTAAGGCTCCTGGGATAGACTCCAGGCCTCCACAACCCTATACACAGGATAAACGGTATAGAAGATAAATGTTCAGAAACCTGAAAGCAATCTGATCCCAAACAATCCAATATATATATATATATATATATATATATATGCCTTTGATCGCCACTTTGATCAGCCCTGCACTGCAACTCTCAAACATAGCCCAGATTTCGTAACCCTGCTGCCGAAGGACAAAATGCAGCTGTGCGTTCTATGACAAGGCTTCCGGTCCAGCTGGGAAAGTCTCCCAGGCAGGGAGTGTCAGCGAGATACCCGCCTGTCACCACACCAATGAGAGCCGGGAGGAGCTGGTTCAGCAAAACACGAGAGGTGAAGACAAGGAAGCTCACAGGATCCACTGCCCACGTGGGCCCACTCTGCCCGTCATCCACTGCTCACCAGACTGTGCCTGCATAAAACCGGTTACAATATATTAAGCATTTATTGTACAGTACACAAAACAACAGAGGTTGTTTTCTCAGCAATTCAAATTAGGAAAAAGTGTAAATGCTTGCCTGTAAGAGAACCTGACTCGTATGTTTCACATTGACAAAGAAATACCTGGAATCCTGACATGAACCCGACTTGAGGGTCAGTTGTGGTAAAATTTCATACCATTCCTGCATATGCCATTCCTGATAATAGCGCGAGCTCGCTCCCCGCCTTACTCATGACCCCATGTCATGTCTCGTGTGTCAGAGGCGCCGTGCTCGTGAACGTCTAGCAGAGTGAAATATGGGAGATCTTTACGACACCATTAATCACGGGGCTACATGTAGTGGGAGAGGTAGACTGCATGTCAGCCTGAGCTTCATCCAGGATTACGTTCCTGTCCCCTTCAAACATTCATGTTCCTGTTTTAGTGTTTGACACAGCAGAGGCTGTACTACAGGTAATTAAAGCCTGGTATGTTATGACTATCACAAAGCCGTGATTGAGTAATGGGTTAACTCTGGGCTACATTTACTACAACCTTCATGTTACACTGCACGTTGTATTTCATTATTAACTGGCCTGCTTTGTCAAGTTGACAACTTCACCGCTCTTTTTTTTTTAACCAAAGAAATCCATTACTTTAATCCGTAGCTTTATATTTGGTGTAGAAGGTTTCAAATGGTTTTTACATGATGTATCAGTATGCATATGTATATTTGTGTCTATAGCCTATAGCCACAAAAACAAAACAAAAAACAAAGCTCCATCCTATTGAGTTAGCTTGCTAAAATTAGCATGCTGACAGAAATTAGCATTAGCATTAGCATTAGCAAATCAGTTCAGGCACTGAGTAAAAACTGAGTATATAAAACTAGAGATATGTGAAGCACTTATACAGATTGATCAGCATGGCCAAGAATGATTTCAATGTCCAGGTTCTGTTTGTAAAGTTTCGTGTTTAAGCCTCGGTGTAACTAAACAAAAGGCTTTATACAAACACCCCAAATTAGTCTAATACATCACTGTACAATTATTAAAGTCATCTTTATACCATTATATTGTTTAATTACTGAATACAGATGTTTTAATCAATCAGGCCCCTCATCCTCAGTGAAGGGCGATCTTAATGCTTTAGAATACCAAGACATCTTGGACAATGCCATGCGTCCATGCTTCCAACAGTTTGGGGAAGGTCCTTTTCTATTCCAACCTGACTGTGTGCCAGTGCACAAAGCAATGACTACAGCGACATGGTTTGATGAGTTCGGTGTGGAAGAACTCGACCTCAACCTCATCGAGCACCTTCGGGATGAACTCGAACAAAGATTGCAAGCCAGGCCTTCTGATCCAACATCAGCGCCTGACCTCATAAATGCTCTACAGAATAAATGGGCATGAATTCCCACAGAACCATGCAGGGAGAATGAAAGCTGTTATACGGTACAGTAGCTGCAAAAGGAGGACAGACTCCATATTGGAGTATAGTAATGGGGTACAATGTAATTGCAGGTTTGGCCAAATACTTATGTCCATATAGTGTAGCTCGTCAGCAGTAATGAGTAACAATGTCTAGGAAAAGTGCTCATTATGCTTTAATGAAGTAAGGGTGAAGGGAGTTTCTTTAAAATGACTAACAAATGGCCCATGTAAATTCTGCATATACAGTATTTACAGTATTTAACATTTATTTATGTAACATGTAAGATTTTTAGCATTTGCTTCCATTTGTTATTTGTAAAGAAGTAAGAAAGTAAGTAATACAATTATTTGGCTATTGCACATTTACAGGAAATATATTATGCAAAATTCATTTTTTTGTCATTTTAGACAGTCAGGTCCAGTGTGCCAGTTCCAGTGTGCAGATAAAAAAAAAAGTTGTTTTTTAATTGTAATTAATTTTTTGGCCAGGGACTTCCCATATTGTGATGTCATATACCAGGAGAGCCCTCCTCAGCTTAATGCTCAGCTCCACCAAGTTCTACCCAGCTCCGCTATTCTCTAGGTGCCATTTAAGAGCTAAAGCAAATAACGCTAGGCTAATGGGAAGCAGCTAACTGCTAATAGCTAAGCTAGCATTCTTTAGCTCTGTAGGTTAGCAATAACGAGTGTGGGATACTCAATAAGGGCCCAAACAGAGGTTTTTGGTCCCTGCATTCTGATTGGCTAGGAAAAAGAGCTGTTTGAGAGCAGTTCGTTTAAATCTACAGACACTAATACAGCATGTTTGAAAAAGGAGTGAAACAGAAAGAACATCAAGCGGCAAGAATGCAGGATTTGAGGTTTATTTCAACTGGAACATTAACAAACACCTTCATGACATATGCAAACTTGTTTTAAAAATGTGTATAATATATGATGTTTAATAATAATAAATGTTCCTAATTTTAGTATTTTAGTTGAAATTTCATCACTTTCACCCATAATCCTGTATACAGGGTCACCGGGGACCTGGAGCCTATCCCAGGAGATTTAGGACACAAGGCATGGTACTGTACACCCCGGACATGGTGCCACACTCTGGGCAATGTGGGATTGCCAATGAATCTAATTTGCATGTCTTTAGTTTGTGGGAGGAAACCAAGGTACCCAGAGGAAATTCACCAAGCTCAGGGAGAACACAAACTCCATCAGAGGCGTGAATTGAACCCGGTCCATTGAGGTCCAAGGCGACAGTGCTAACCTCTACAATACCGTGCCAACCCAGTTTAAATATATGAAAAAATTTTACTTAAAATGGTTTAATGAAAACGTCTAACTAATGCTTAGTAATGCTAGTATATTAAAGGTTTAGAAGCATTCTGGAGTTATTAGCATGCAGTATAATGTACAGTACTAGTCTACAAAGTTTTTCACTCAAATTGAAATGAATCTGTCACCAGAACATGTACATTGTATATTCTGCAGAAAATGGGAAATACTTCCAGGCATTGTACAACATGATTTCTTTTGACTTGAAATCTCAGAGCAATTTTATATTGCAGTGAAAGTTTTCTCCTGATTATTGAGATGAATCAAAAGCATGAGCTTTTACACGAACAAAGCCCAAGTTCCAACTAAACTGTAGGAGACTATTTTGCTTTGAAGTTCTCAATTCCGCCGACCGACCATGAAAAAATAGTTTTATAGCTTTATGTCACCATATCACATGCTGGTCCCTGCTTTAAACGCTTGACATTTTTATAGCAAGTGAGCTGGATGCAGCAATGCACTGACTCCGAAATAGTTGGCACAGTTTCACAAAGCGAACCATACACAGGTTAAATAGGACTGCGATGCCTTTCTGTATTTTTATTTTTATTCTCTTTTTTTTTTTTTAGCTCATGTTTATGCACGGCTGGACTTTAGATAAGAATCTATTCATGCAATCCGGCCAATTCCTGTATATTAAAAAAAAATCTCGGGTTGAAACCCTGTGCAAGGATTCTTGGCATTGTCAGACGGAAGGATTGAAGTCGATCGTTGAGGCTGAAAGACGTGTCAGGCTGAAGGAATGTCCTCCGGTACACCTGATTCATATTATAGGCAATTATCTCAGTGTGTCTGCTCTGCAGTCTAACAGCAGGAGGCAAAAGTTCACATCCACTTTTATTCCAGTAGTTCACAATGTTCATAGTGTAGTGCTGTTAGATAAGGACAAATCATGCATTTTTAGGTAAATTATAAAAAAAAAAAAAAGTTACATTTCTAAAAACTATTTTATTTATTAATTTAATTTTTTTAAACACCACTGCAACGTACAGACATTAACACCTTCTGACCAACCAGATTTAGGAAAAAAATGAACGGCAGGGCAAATGATTTTTAGAAAACACAGAGAAGTAGGGACGTGTTAAAAGTTCCACAAATTAAATTTATAATAATTAGCTTGATACACATTAAAGACTAGGATTAGCTTTTAATATATTGACAGTGTTTCATATACAGTAATGTATATAGTGCTGTGAAAAAAATGAAAAGTATTTGCGCCTTCCTGATTTGTTTTCATTACTCACACTTAAATGATTGAGATCATCAAACTAATTTTAATGTTTCTCCAAAAACAACCTGAATAAATACAAAATATAGTTTTTAAATAATGATAAAAAAAAAATTTTTAATGTCAAAACTGCTGTCAAAACCTACCTGACCCAACTGTATGTGAAAAAGTAAATCCCCCTCCCGCGTCCCCTGTTAAATCAGGAATGAACTGTGATTTTTGGAAAGATGAGTTAAATTTCACTAGCCACACCCAAACCTAATTATTTCCAGACCTGTTGAATCAAGAACAGAGGCAAATACTTTTTTTCACAGCACTGTGTGTGTGTGTGTGTGTGTGTGTGTGTGTGTGTGTGTGTGTGTGTGTGTTTGTGCGTGTGTGTGTGTGTGTGTGT
>JAQQZT010000012.1:33475429-33490312 GCA_030068275.1 Clarias platycephalus | reverse complement strand
CACCAGCCTGCACAGTGGTAACAAGGCATGATGGATCCATGTTCTCATTCTGTTTACGCCAAATTCTGACTCTACCACTTGAATGTCTCAACAGAAATCGAGACTCAGAACAGAACAGGTCTTCCTAATAATCCTTTAGGTGAGTGTAAGTCGCTCTTGATAAGGGTATCTGCCAAATTCTGCAAATGTTCCCAGAGAATTCTCTCAGGACTATATGACCCCAACATGACTTTTACAGAGATTCAAGTTCATGAAACCAATCTATCATGATCAGACTGTATAACTGGACAAACAAGCTCAAATGTGGGAGCTCTGGCCTTCACCAACTTGGCAGGAGCTGACCCCTCCTAAACCTTGATTTATCCATAAATGGGCATAACGAATGGCGCCTGGCTGTTGATTGGAACATACCTACTTACCTCAGTGACCACAAGCTAGCTAGCTTTGCTTTAGCTTAGCTAAAAAGCTAAGGTGGATAATATTCATTTATCTGCTCAGGTTACTTTGTGTTAGATTCAATTCGGTCACCCATAAACAACAAATCATCTCATATCAACTGCTACATTTCTTGGGGTTAGTTACCCTACAATGTTTCCAGTTGGATGGTTAGCTAAATGGTTGCATAGCAGACAGCTAACGGTTTGACACCTGCCCCTCAAATGAGCCACATTCTTAATTATACATAGTTTTATGACTTAATATAATGTTAACTGATAGGTTATATAGAAATGCACCCTCTGTACACTAGCGATGAATGGAATGGGTAATCAAGCTTTGGAGAGCAGAACTGGTTTTTGTACCATGTTTATTCCTGTTGTAAAGTTGGGACATTTTAAAATGGGGTCTATTGAATTTAATCAATTTTAGAGCCAGTGGTCATTTGAATAACTGCATGTTTATTTACTTCCACATTGGACTAATATTTGGGACCAGAGATTGCCCTTGCACATGAGTCATAATGGTTAAAACTGGTTGCCGGAGTTTAGACACTGTATCAGAGGGTGCCGAACGCAGCTGTTTGGAGATAGACACATGGCTAGGTTTTTAACAATTAGTCTTGTTTATTGCTTTAAAAAACGATAACACCGGTTCTCCGAAACACGTTGACACAAATATATTTCTACTTTTCTTCTCATTATAGTTTCTATGTGGGTGCATCTATTTCTGTCTCATAGTACAAAACTCACTGTGATCCTTTGAAACCATTAGATTATCCTCTTCTTGAATGTACAGGTGAGAACACTGGAGACTCCTTCCATAAATGTGAACAGAAAGAACACTATTTATCAATATCTTTTGCACATTTTATTCCCCTCGTTATTTGTTTTCACAACAAGGGCGCTGGCAGATGGGCGAGTGAGATCATGATTGCGTTCTTGGGTGGACTGTTTAGCAAAAAAATTATGCTTTTGGAAGGAAGCTGCGTGAGCGACGTGCCGTGTTCTAATAGAGGACAGTTTGTGGAACAGGTGGTTACCCGGGTATGTGGGATCAGTGGCGATCTTTTCCTGACTCCTCGATTAGGAACAGCTCTTGGCGCTCCGTGGCTCTCACTTTATGAGCGTTGATCTGAGTTTAATGCTAGTGACATATTTTTATTCATAATCCTGGTGATTTTTGGCACTTTATAAACTACTGTATAAGGGGGGGGGGGACTCAAATGGTGCTTTGGTGTGTATGAAGTAAGCATTCGATTTTATGTGGATCTCCAGAAATTTAAAAAGCACAACAAGTATGAGCTATATTTTTCCTCATGGCTTGCAGTTTGTCCCCCTGTTTTAATTAGCGAGACTAGCCAAAGATTTGTGAACAGATGCATTGGGAATATTGAACAACAAACACCCAAGCAAGCCAACTTGTTATTTTTTTTTTTTATTTTGCTGTCTTTTTGCCATGAAGTGCTTTTGTCTCTTTTTTTTTTTTTCTTTCCAAACAAATGTACACAAGAGACAAAATCGTTCCTGGCAAGACTTTGTTTTTCCGAGGGATGTGACAGGGTATCAGTAAGTTAATTATGGTACAGTAAATAACCCACCGAATGTACTGCAAGGCTGCAACTGCACTGTATCAATCACAGCTGGCCTCGTTATAATCAGGAACGTTTACCGAATAAAGATCGCTGGGAACCGCTGACACAGGACGAAGAAGAGGGGAGTAAAGAAAACATCTGGGAACATCTAGTTTTAGAGCGTAAAGTAATTTTTTTTTCATTGTTTGGCTGGAAGTGCTCCCATCATACCTTAGTTTTTCGCTCGAACACAAAGGACCACCTTGGCCTCTGTGTTTGCTATTAGGGATGTTTCGGAGTTGAAATTTTGGTTGGTCTGTCTGTCTTTTTCATCAGGAACTCTGTGGCTGGAACCTGCGGTTTGATTTAATGGCTCAACAAGGAACAGATGACAGCACCGACTTTCCCTTCACTTATCATCAGGACTCACTCTGGAACAGAAATATTCAAAATGACTTTAATCGTCAAACTACCCGATCATCAAATTTAAACTTATTTCAGTTCTATACTGTATACTGTGCACACGTTTTTATAATTTCAAACCAGCTAACATGCTAATCTGAGAGAATTTCTGAGAGGATTTTGAAGTCGTATGAACAATTAATATAAAATTTAATTTCCTTCATGATCAATAAAGTATCTATCTATCTATTTACAGAGATTTTTACTCATAAAATCAGATTTTGATTTATGTATCTAATTCTTCAAGCAGGAAGAAGATATACTGCAGTTTTTATAAGTACTTCACACCCTCTTGATCACACCATGAGTTTACCTGACAGGACTTCAAGAAAAATGAAAAGGATGTTCAAAATAAATAAATAAAATGATGAGAGACATTCTGATAGACGCTCTGATCATGCGCACTAGTCAAGAAAGCTAACACTGGGCATGCTAAGATTTATTTTTTTTCATACTTAATGCTAGATAGCTAACGTGAACTGATCTGACAAGATTTCTGAGAAGATTTTGAAGTTGTATTAATAAATGTTCATAACATCAGTTAGCTAATAATATTGCTAACAAACTCCAACTAGCTAGTAAGCTAAAATGATGGAAATGCTGACAGACATGTCATGAGATTTATGTTCATTGCTAACAGCTTCCCGATTTTCCTGTCATATCAGCTAATAGAAGATAATATGACAAGATTTCTAAGCATTTCGTCTTTATCTAAAACGTTTTAAATATCATTAACATGTACACAAATATTTATAGTCGTCACTGCTAATATTGATTAGAAGCCAGTATGACCTATTATGTGTGCCTATGAGTCTGACATCACTAAATGGCTGACCATGGTCCAGATCTGAGTGACAGTTTAGTGACAGTTTTGATAAATAATTATTGATAATAATTAATAATGAAGAATGAATATACCCTTGAGGTGGGCGTGGATATGCAAAGCGAATCAACATGATAGTTGACAGTGTATAGACAGAAAGAATGAAACAGAAATGAAAAAGCATTTGACTTGAATGGAAACATCAATATATGTTTATTCTTCCTGTGGAAAGTTTAAAACCAGTTTGTCTCATATTTACCAAAACCATGGCATTAATAAAAGCAGTAACCTGAAGCGCCACTATGAAAAGCAAATTGCAATTACTTAATTGTAAAAAAATTATCTAATTCAGTCCCCCTAGACTATAGTGTACATCTAGACTCAGCAACGTTACCTTTAATTTTCATGTTTTCCAACGTGAAATGTTAGGACTAAAATGGTTCAGTTGTTGCTACTGACTTACTCTTAATGTACTGTAAGGAAGAGTTTAGAACTCCATGATACATAATGTATATGGATTTTCAAAAATTAGCCCATAGCTGATAATATCCTCTGGCCGTTTTATGTGTCGTTTCATTGTTTTTAATGCTTATAACTGAACTGAACATGAGATGTTACAGCGTTAAAAATAAATGCTGCATATGTAATGCAATAAAATATACAATAAAAAGCTCAATAGGACATCTGCTGCTTGGCAGTTAAACAAAACATGAGGATTAAGATTTAATAGGCTTCTTTACTGCCTCAATTGAGCTGTGACACTTTTGCTGTCATGTGGAGAACCGAGGCATGCTAATTGGAGACATCGGACATAGCTGACACAGTAGTACTTCTGAAAAATGGAAGCAATGTAAACGTTAACGAAGCAGCGGGATGCAAGCAGCTTACCCAGTCGACGATTTTAGGTTACAAGCCAGTTTGATTTGCATTCTGTTGAGGGAAAGTGGTGATAGTGTTTGAGACCACTGGTGGTATATCAAAACGCAAGCAGATCAGCATCAAGAGCTACTCTTGTTGTTGTTGCTGCTGAATAATTCTGTGCATGGTTCCCACAAACAGATGCGTCTCATTTGCAAGTTATTGACAAATTATCTGTTAACTTTAAAGGATCAGGTGCTCCACTTGCTGAATGTTCATGGGAACGACTGCAGTGGGCTCAGAGCCACCTCAGCCGGGAACGTCATTCATGAATGTACTGTATGCCCTTTTTTTCTTACAGAGTTTGCACAATACAAATATTTTACTGAGGCTAAGTGTCTCATCACTGAACTACACCATGACTATGTTGTAACATTTCTGCGCTAAAGTTTATCCAATTCATGGATGACATCACAGAGTCAAGTGTCCAAGAACATGCCATAGTTTTTCAAAAAGTTCAGGAATATGGGGAATGGTCCCATAATACATTTTACCATGGTATAAATTCCTTGGGAGTCTGAGGGTACCTGTACCTGTAGTGCCATGAGGACCACTGTACATATTTATTGATAAATTATGTGTACCATACCATGCTATATGTTTGTTCCCTGGTATAAACTTTGTATGTACTGTATGCAGTTCTACTTAGTGTATCATAATAAATTACAGTAGTAGAACCGTAGACCACACCAGGGTACATACTTTGGTACAATGGTACATGCACTTTGGTATAGTGTACGGTTCTACGGTGTACTATGGAACACAAACCAGGATACTGTGAAAACTATGTTAGACATGTTTATGCACAATAATGGAAAAGCTTTTATAATATATTACCATTGTATAGTATGTATTAAGTAAATGCCACAGTCTATAATGAAACTCTTAATATTTTGATACAATAATATAGTACTGCCTTTACTATTATATTCCAGTAGTACTGTATATACTAACATATATAATATGATATGACACAATATGTACAAACGGAACTTTGATGGCCACTGTAGCAGTACTACAATATCCACTGAAGTGCCATAATACATATCATGGAACTTTGAAAAAGTCCTTTGGTGCCTATCATAGTAAAGTCTCAAGTAACAATATGAATATTATGATATGAATTATAGTTTATCATAGTAAACTATTATACACACCACAGTAAAATTTTGTATGGGTTACTACAGCACGTCTAGTACCTATAATTAGTACCTGGCGGCATGGTGGCTTAGAGGTTAGCACTGTGGCCTTGCACCTTCAGGGTCCAGGTTCGATTCCCACCTTGGGGTCTGTATACCGTACATGGAGTTTGCATGTTCTCCCGGTGCTTATTGGGTTTCCTTTCACAGTCCAAAGACATGCAGATTAGATGGTGACCATTGGCCTCAACAGTCCCTAGTTGGACTACAGAGGTTCCTAGATGAATGGATTTCTAAACTGGTAACTGGAATACACAGGCACACAGACAGATAACGTGTTGCATACAGGAAATATACAGTAGATACTCCTGGTTCGCCATTCAACCAATCAGATTAGTGGACTTGAACTAATAGTTGTAAACTTGCAGCATCAAAATCTTTCAACTTAGCCCACCCACTGTAATAGTAAAACACTAATTCATCACATTACGTATCTTTTAAATGAAATTGTAGCTGCTACTGTAGCAGATTTAGCCCTCTGTGCCCTTCTGTGCAGTATAATCACAGTTATTTTCTGCAGAGCTCTACAACTGCTTTATATTCCACTGTTTGTTATGCAGTGCACCTCAGTGGGGGGAAAAAAAGAGGTTTTTGATCCTTCTGATGTAAATCCAGAGCTGGAACTTTAGCCGGCACTTCAGCAAAGGCCTTCGTTGACCTCGGCTTGTGAAGCTTTGAGTACATAAGTTAAAAAGGCACTTACTCACGGAGCTATCAGAGATGGACGATTTACTTTGGCTTGAATAATTGATGTAACATTTGTCAATGAGAGAGGAAGGAAGCTCCCGGTACTGTATGCATCTCTCGCACACGTTTGTTCTGATTCCTTTTTTTAAGGAAGGCACGGCTGTGTGATGATTCTGCTCTTTTACCCTGCAGTCACGGATGGGATTTTAATTAAAGATTCAGACGCAACAAAACCAAAATGCATTATCGTCTTGATCCGAAGCTGAGAATTTAGAACATTGTGTGTCTTTGTATTCTCTGAGAGTTCATGCCAGTCCTAGCCGTACAGGTTTAGGTTTTGTGATCTTCAGGTTTTTACAAGCTTCCAGTTGCTTTCTGTCTGGATCCTTTTGAATTATTTGACGTACTTGGCTGTGAGTGCTGACTTTCTCAGAAATGCTGGAGAAAAGATAGCCTTGGCATTTCCTATCTGTTTCTCTTACTTCCTCTTTTTGAACGCACACACAAAGACGCATACACAGACGCTCCCCTACAGTGTGTGCCATGCTATGATTCTGAATGCAGTTGTTGGCTCAGCTGGGAAATTGGTTATTTTCACAGTAATCTGCGGCCCTGATGAAAAGTATTATACGAAGGATTGTCTTTGGCATGCGTTTGCTGCCCGTGCTCGGCTGTTCGGTGCCACCGGTATCATCTGGGCGAAATGCAGAATTTGATGAAAGGTTTAGCGGGCTTTGCCGAATTCGCAGGCTTTACTCGCAGTGTGCTAAATCTCGTCTCATCCCTTTCTGACACAAATCATTCATTAGGTGGCAAATGAGACATCAGGCGAAGGCGTGTTTGCTTTGAGTCGGCTCTGGAGCAATGTAACGTTGTACAGTAGGATTCTGATTTCACGACTCAAGAGCTAGACATTACATATGCACGTCTAACAGTGAAGCACTTGTTGAACTGCGGCATTATGTTGCAACAGATTTAGAAATAGGAAACACGACAATTGACAGATAGAGGACTCGGATCTTCTGCACGGATTAGTAAATATATATATCATACTGCATGTGCGTATTTGTATCTAAGCACAGTGGGCCACTTTAATAGAAACATGTCGCATAATGTGGTGATACATCTCAAAAGCTTCAAATAATGTCCGCAAAAATCTGAATATGTGATTGGACCAACTTTGACGTATTTAAGTATTTGAGGAAAAAAAAGGTTTGGAATGTTGCAAAGGGTAGAAAACCATTTGTAAGTAGAAACACCCTGTTTTAATAGACGGCTGAATGGATGGATAAAATATATAATGTAAAATAATCACTCTATACACCTGTGGTTACCAGAAAAGCATTCCAGAACATGCACAACTTTAGCACGGATACTCTGCTCATGTTAGTTTCTTTTCCAGATCTTTGTAGGTAAGGAATTTCATTTAAAAAAAATAAATTCACAAAGAGCGAGAGAGAGATACAGTATATGATAATTTGGGTGTTTATTACTTTTATTTTTTTTTACGCTTCATGAAGCTGCCATAGTAATGATGCTTCACTATACTTATGCAGGTTCGGATGATGAATGGATGTGTTGGGATTTGACCTCATCGTATAACTCAATTAATTCCCACCACCCAAGTTGACTCATTTTGTTCTGTTGCTTCAGAGCTGCGGTGACTTTTACGCTGATGAAATTAAAATCATTTAAACAAGGCAGGACAGGGAGGACACCGGAACGATGACCCAAAAGATGAGGAAAAATTGGTTCAAGAGGTGTGTGTGTGCTGAAAATCATGAGTCATTCAGGCTTGCCGGTCCCAGTGTGGATTTTGGCAAAAGGTAACATCGCAAAAGGTCAGAGGTCAAATCTGTTCCCAATGCTTTACACTTTGACTTGAATACCACAGAGAGAGAAAAAGAAAGTGGGGAGGGCAGGTGTAGGGAGGGTTAATTTAGTTTGGCGACAGATTACGCAATAAGAGACATTAATCTTTCTCACTTCTCAAGTTCCTGTGAATCGCCACGGGGCAAAGATTGTCATCGCGATCGTGTCGTCAGGAAAGCCTTTTTTCTCTCTCTCTCTCTCTTTTTTTTTCTTTACACAAAACAGCGAGAGTCTCACTCCACAGTGTTGACACAGTGAGAAGTGCCTCAAACAAGCTGACAGTAGAGTTGTGACAGGCCAGAAATCGATCATGATAAATTAAGCAGGGTCTGTATAAACGCTATCTCCATCTGAACCGCTGATGCACAAGGAAGGCATTGTACTGAGTGTCAGCAGGTTTTTTAAAAGCTGCTCAAAGCGTCCTAGCTGGCTCTATTGTTCTGTATTTTTGTGAAGTGTGATGGATTTCAGGAAAGAGGAGATGGAGCTTTTCATGGGCTTTTATAATAGCAGTGCATGAAGGGATAGCAGGCCAAGAATAATGCTGGTCATTATAACAGACTTAAACAACCTGTACGTTTGAGTATTTACATTCACGGCATTTGGCTGACGCCCTTATCCAGAGCGACTTGCATTTTTATCTCATTATACATCTGATTAGTTGAAGTTTAAGGGTCTTGCTCAAATAGTAGTCCAACGCCTTAACGCCGCACAGTATTCCTGCCAGTATTCTTTTTATTTCCTTGTTTTTTTGCAACAAATCTGCGTAAATAAATATGAACAAAAACTCAAAAGGACTCTAACATGAGATTTGAAACTTTTCCTCTACTCATGAACTTTCACAATTATTAAAAACAGACATTTTTTGTTCACATCACATCAGAGCAAAATAAAATAAAATAAAATAACAAATCTATACTTCTCAAGAATTTCAGACATACTTGGAGTCTTACTTTAATGAAGCAGAACTGATTCAAGGCTTTTGACTCAATGTATCGTTTACCGGAAAGTACGTTAACTCAAACCTTTTCTTGGGATACAATAAGCAAAAAAAAAAGCTTCTTACTTTTGCCCACTCCAGTGTATTAAATTCCCTTGGAATATGCGATATGTATAGTTATTTTCAGGTTTAACCTCGGGGCAAACCTCAGCGAGAACTGCTTTCAGACCAAACCTATGGTATAGGGTGACAGCGTAAGAGTTAATAAGTATCTAGGATGAGTTCCTGATGTAAATTTAGCACTTATGATGTAAATTAAGGGGTGATTACCTTTTGTTTCAGGTTCAATTAGTGACGGAATTATCGGTCTTTCGCAGGCAATGGTGTAACAATAACTCTGAGCCAGCCTTCAAGTACTGTATATGAATTTGGCTCGGTTATGTTTATTCTCTTCGGTATAGGTAGAGTCTCTTCATTATTGTATTGTGTGTGTGTGTGTGTGTGTGTGTGTGTTTTCATCTTACTTCTTCTTGCATTCTTTTTCAATAAATTTGTGTCTCATACTGTAGGAAGCAATATATTTACTTTAATGTCCAGGTTTTGGGTCTGGTTGAGTGAAGCAGTTCCTATATGATTCCTTTTGAGTGATTTGACTCTTTTAATTCAAAATACAAACAAAAGTTTTTGAATTCTAAAAGGGGCAACATTGACAGATTTGAAGGAATACTTTGCCTGTACTTTCAATACTGACTTTTTTTTTTAATTAAATCGAAGGATTTAAAAAATCCACTACAATTTTAGCTTTAATTTAATATCCTGTCCTAATTCTTCTGGATAGTTGGAGCCTACAGTATATCGGGATTTAATCCAATGTATTACTGCGAACGTTACGTCAGTGATTATTTGAGTGTTATGTGATACCACAGCATGTACACTGACCGAGACAATCTGATCATTTTGATTTACGCATATTTCTTCACATATTTCAAACACATTTCCCTAATTTTCTTTTGATTCTGCAAAAGCTGCTTTGTGACAATAACCACGGTTCAATTCGAAACATTGCTAAAAAGTGTCTCATTGTAACATTACTTTTCATAATACGCAATGCTTCTTATTTCCCGATGCATGCTTATAAACATGCATACAGTACATGTATAGTTTTATCAGGTAAAAAGAAACGTATTTGCTGAATACAGTTTCATGCCCTTTTATGTTTATGTAAAACTTGGCCAATTTAGATTTCACATGAAAAGAAATGAACCTGAAAAAGTAAATTATCCTAAAACACAAAATTAAGATGACATGAACAACATGAATCTGACATGTTTATGGTCACTACAGTTATTTTTGCTTTTTAACCTTTTTTTTTATACTTTACTTTAAGCTAAACCAGTTTAAACAACAATTTTAGATGTCCTTCTAGACCTATTTTAATATCATTACTCATAAAGAAATATAAATACTTTGCGTTTTAAATTATTATTGTGTGACGCGAGACAGTATAACACTTAAAAATGGCCATTTTAGGGCACATATCAAATCATCTTTTAACAACTTAAATGTTTTAGGGAAGCAAGATCGGTAAATAAACTTCAGAAGTAGCTTTTTGACACACACACATTTTCTGTATTATACTGTATATATAACATAAAAAAAAAAATCAGCACCAATATTGTTTTTGTTTTGGCTGTATACAAATAAACTGAATTGAATTGAATTGAATTGAATTGAATTGAACTGAATTGAAGTGAATTGATTTGAATTGAATTGAATTAATCCCACACTGGAAATTATGAGTGAGATGAATGGATGGTGTGTCATGGAGGTCATAAAGAAACCTAGCCACTTTGTGATACTGAAATTCCCGCATGCACATTATGTGCTTAATAAGAAACACACTCTGCATGGGAAGTATAGAACTGCTATACCTTTATGTATATGTATACTCACTGTCCACTTTATTAGAAACACATTCATGTAGCAGCAGCAGCAGCAGCAAAATGTTAAAAATTACATATATACAGTATGTGAAAAGTTCATATTAAACAATATTGGAGTGTGTGTGTGGGGGGGGGGGGGGTAATTCTGAGATTCTGTCAGTTGAGCTGGTTTGAGAATTTTCAAAAACTGGATTACACGACCTACAGTGGACTCAGCAAACTAAAAGACTAGAGTAACTGAAATAATAATAATAATAATACATTTTATTTGAATGGCGCCTTTCAAGACACCCAAGGACACCTTACAGCAGAAACACATGCAATAAAACACCAATACATAAAAAATTAGGGGGAAAAAGAAAATAAATAAATAAAATAAAGATAAAAATTACAATGAATAAGCAGATTTAAAGAGGTAAGTTTTAAGTTGTGATTTAAAAATGTTAATAGAATCCAACTTAATAGAAATAAGCACTAGTTACATCAAAGGTGAGCAGAAAAGCATCTCAGGTGCTTAAAGAAGTAGTGAACGATACCAAGTCAGCCAAGAGCATTAATCAATGGCTGGTTCAACAACAGAAAAAAAAACCCTGGTTATTGATTAATTGCTTATTAAATTACTTATAAGCAATTAGGGTGTTGCTAATAAAGTGAATAGACACAGCTCTATGCTTAGATCAAGCAACTTAAAGATTCTCTGTAAAATATTGTGTGTGTGTGTGTTTTACTAACATAACGTAACTGAAACATTACAGTAACAAATTTTTTTTTGTAGTTGGTCGTCTCACAACTCATTCCCTTTTTTTCATATGATGGCATGTAAAACTGTGCTACCCTCCTGCCATGTTTTATTCCTTCCAGGTGTACGCTTATGAAGCCAATCATCTACCTATCCATCGAAAATCCCTCGACCACAACTATTCTACGTTTAGACAGCCTCTAGTGCCACTTCATTCTGCTTTAAGACCTCGACTTTATTTCATTCCACCAGGCCCGTTCTGTGTTCTGCAGGTCTGCTTGTCATTCTTCCAGGCCAGGAGGCCACCCGCGTTTCCACTCTCGTCTGGCTCACATGTGTGCGCGGCGCTGCGCGTTGCACTTTGATTCATACACCTCTCGAAACCACTTCCTCTCAGCGGCAGCGTGAGCAAGACAGCCATATTTCACCTTCGTCCATTCTTCACGCTCTGTTTGACTTTTAACTGGGTGCTAAAAAGCCTGGATAAGCAGAGCACTCACGACAATCTCGCGCCGCATAAATTCCCGCCGCATGGGTTTTATGAACTGCCGTTTTCTTAGTACGTACATACAAACCATATTTTATAGAATATAGCTGTAATTAATCAGTCACAACATTGCAGGCTTTTAATTTATTTTTTTTCACCTTTGAGTTTAGTTTTTTTAAGTCAATAAATCATTTTACGTACAAAAATCTACTACTGTGTGATTTGTAGTTTTATGGATTGGTAGTGTGATGGCATTAAAAATAATTGTCTTAAATAATTTCCAGTTAAAATGTAGCATCAAAGAGCCACATCCTGTACTCTAGATGCTGGCTAATATCATTCTAGCATCAGACAGTTTATAGATATTTAAGTGTACGTGGTTGTGAAAGTGCATAAGGAAAGAAACACTTCAGCTGGTAGTGTGAAGTGTAAAGACAAGCCTGCAGCACATACTGTAGTGTACGCTCTGTTGAGGTACAGTATGTTTTGACAAATTGCTTAAATTTAACTGAATGTTTATTATTATTATTATTTTGCTAAAGCATTTATTATTGCTATTATATATGTTAGAATAGTATTGAGGTATTCAACTGTTCCAATATATATATATATTTATTATTATTGCATTTGTTACCAAATCTTGACCAGCAGAATGAATCATTTTGGTTGGAATTACTATTCAATATGGTGGACTACCATAGTTTTGGCCCTCCAATGGAAATTTGAAAAAGAGTTTAAAAAGTCTGGCGTATCATTATAATTAACATTGGTGTATGAATCTATTAGTAAAGCTAGTGCTGATGGTTGTTTCATTTTATTTGAGTCTCACCTCCATTGTCCAGCATGTTGTGACTTCAACACTGAGGTTAGCGTTTACTTTACTGCTCATATTTAAGGAGTCTGAACTGATGGTCTTACCCTGATCAGAAACAAAACTTTTAAATGGACCAGTAAGTAAACCATCAGACTTTTAACCTGAGCGTCCAGGGTTCCAGTCCATATTTGGGGAAATAATGGTAGCTCAGTGGGTTAAGGCTGATCAGAAGGTCAGCTCCGCAAAGACCCCGGTTTGGGCCTTGAACAAGGCACTTAACCCTGCTTTAGGGGATCATGACTAAGCGTGCGCCCTGACTCTGGTTTCATAACATGCCGGACCATGCGGAAAAAAATAATTTCACCGTGCTATAATCTGTGATTTCTTCAATGATTCCTATAGCACCAATTCACTAGGCAGCAAGTCATATTCCAGCTCAGAGTTAATCATGGTAATTTACATGACTTTTTCATTTGCTTCTGTTGAATTGATTAGCAGCTACACAGTGTTAGCAAAATTACCCATACTGAAAAACTGCATAGTTGGTTTAAAAAAAAAAAAAAAAAAAAAGAGTGCTAACAGGTACAGTACACTTAACAAGAAAATGACATTTACTTGACTTTATAAGTTCAAACATTTACTCGTGTTTCTCATGTTTTACAAGTATTCTACTTGAGTTCCAGGTTTTACTTTCGCTTAAGTGTCATCTCTCAGTACAGAATATTCTAATGCACTTTTTACTCCACACTCTCAAAAAAGGAAGAATTTGAAGTTTAATATCAAGTACAAACTTCAGCTACTTGACTTTGGTTAATGATTCGATATTTTGCATTTTGGAGGTGAGTAAGTACCAGGTGCGATATGAGGAGAGCCATTCTGGTCTGTTATGAATTGATGCAGTTGGTAACACACTAGATGGGTTGTCATGCTCATAGCGGATACGGTAGTCTTAAGCGGCTAAAAATCTACAAAGTGTGCTGGAACATTTTTCCAAATAAGTATTAAAGCACAAAACAAAAAACAAAATTACAATATATTTTTATATTGGTGGTTAATAATTCTGCCTTCTAAAACCTATAATAAAAATATTTTAAGTTTTTTTTAAGCTGCTATACCATAAGTAATTATATGAACTAGCTCAGATGTTAATGTTCACAACAATAAATGTAATTATTATATATATGTATAAATGAAAGAATGGTTTTGTCTGTACATTAGTCAGAACTCGCTATTTCAATGATATTTTTACATAAATTGTAAGTTGGAGGACCAGAAACCAGTATTAGAAAAAAATCTGTCTGTCTGCCTGTCTGTCCAGGTAGATTTTCTACAGTATAACACAAAACTGTCTGGACAGAATATAATGATTTTTTTGCATTACTTAGATACAAGCCTGATGTTTAACCTGCACCATAAGTGAAATCATTGGGCAGGGGGTCCTGCCGTAAACAAAGACAGGCAGACATGAACGCTGGCTTTAACCTGAAATAATAATATCACTGATTACATTAAAGATGATCAGATTATTTTTAGCTTTAAATTTTTGATTATTTCTACCCATCAACGAAGGGTACTAACACTAGTATTTAATAAATACATCATGGGAAAATTGATGTGACAAAAAAAAAAATCTTTTGTTCATCATATGGTTCTATGGTTCTTAAGCATGCTATCTTTCACATAAATGTAATCAAAAATTCAAACTAAATTTTTTCTACTAAGGTTTTAAATTAATAAGGTTGGAATAAATGGAATAGTCTTTCTAATGACATAAAATCTTCAATCTAAACAATAAACCGCAGCACAGCAAAAAAAAACTTTCTAATACAAGGACTGAATAATATTTGTTTTTAGAAATGAGAAAAGTCCCTCAGGAAGCATGAAGAACTATTCCTCAAGACTACATTAAAAATACAAGTCTGACTCTTTGGAAGAAAAACATAAAAAATGGGTTGGGGCGGGGGGGGGGGGGGGGGGCATTTTTCACCAAA
>JAQQZT010000012.1:33428273-33444179 GCA_030068275.1 Clarias platycephalus | reverse complement strand
GTGTGGCTTCTATTACTATTGGTCTCAGTAAAAGGGGTGTGGCTTCTATTACTATTGGTCTCAGTAAAAGGGGTGTGGCTTCTATTACTATTGGTCTCAGTAAAAGGGGTGTGGCTTCTATTACTATTGGTCTCATTAAAAGGGGTGTGGCTTCTATTACTATTGGTCTCAGTAAAAGGGGTGTGGCTTCTATTACTATTGGTCCCGGTAAAAGAGGTGTGGCTTGTATTACTACAGTATTCATCCCAGTACCTGCATCTTTGAAAATCCCGGAAAGAAATGTTACCTATGTTCTTGTTGATTTTATTAAAGGTTGCCTTTGTATCTATAAATAACCTTTTGAAGGAGACAAGGAACCATGTACCTGTCAGGGTCAATGAGAAGGTGTGGCCTGTGTATCTGGAAATACCCTTGAAAGTGGCGTGACCTGTGTGTGTGTGTGTGTGTGTGTGTGTGCAGGGAGACATATGTTTGTGCATGTGTCTATGTGTATTTATATGGCTGTGTTTGTGAATTCTTGTGTGTGTTATTTGTATGTGTGTGTGGTAATGTGTGAGTGTTTATATGTTTAGCATTGCAGAGAGAAATGGATTGTGTGTGTGTATGTGTGTGTGTGTTCGTAAGAGGGAAGCAGACATATAGCCTTAGGACAGATGTAACACAACCTGGTGTAATAGGACTGTAATGAGCGTGTGTCTATCCACAGCAGGCAGAGCCCAAAGGAGGGAGATTAGACCTGACTTGGAGGTTCTTCCCCCGGCCTCTGAGGGGAACCGAGCTTTCCTCATTCACCTCCCCGCTGTGGGCAGCTTCTGCTCATGCAGCCTTCTGGTGAGAGCACCGCATTTTGGGTGAGTGTCAGATTCAACTCCCTGCTGTCATTTAGGTCGCTTTCAGGTTTGAGCTAGGGGAAAAATCTGCCAAAATCTGTGTGATAACATGGACGTGCACGGGTTCACAACAGCAGTAGACTTTTGTGATTTGTCTGATCGACTTACACATTTTATCAAATAATGTGAGCTTGTGGGTGTACGTGTGTGTGTGTTAGTGTATAAGTTTGGTACTAATCTGTTCTCCTTATTCAGGGAAGAAAATAAGAACACAAGTCCCTCATGTCCGCTCAGCCGAAGTCCACAACCGGTCAAGCGACTCTTTGTGTGCATCTGTGCGTGAGCGTGTGTGTGTTTGCGTGCTGCGTTTCAGCCTCGGGTGGCAAATGATCCTCGGACCGGACGCGGCGTCTTCTTCTCGTCTCAGGAATGAAAATATTTTCCTGTGCAGGATGAGACAACAGTTCCCGTAAAAAGTTGCGCCGAGGAGGGATCATGTAGAGACGGCATGCCGGGAGATTTATTGCTTTTTATTGCCCCAGTCTCACAAATCCTGAACTGTAAATAATGGAGCTTGTACCATCTGCAGGCTGGGCCAATGGGAAAAGGAAAAAGTCCGGAATACAAGACAGAAGTGAAAACACACACTCTCCAACATTTTCTGCGGTGTCTGTCAATCTGACTTGTAAAATGTCATATAAAATATAATATACCGTGAGATCCGAGAAGCGGTCCTCTTCCAAAAATAATTCGAATTCTTCATACAAAACCAATTTTCCATTTTTTTACCTGTATAATCGCGAAACTTTGCAGCATTCATCACACAGTCGTATCCTGCGGGAAGGGGTGGGGTTTTACTGTGACTGAACCGTTTCGTACAACTTCGCACATAGGATGTCCAACAAAAATCCTCGGGCTTGTTAAAATTCCTGTGGATTCCGCGTGATATCTGGTCGGGCCGTGTCGAGACGTAGCTGTGCTGCAGGACTAATGAGAACATTTTCAGCCCTATTAGCCAAAGACACGCTCGTCAGGCGTGATGGAAGATCGGGTTTTGTCCTAATGAGACCCTGAAACTTCGCCCTGCCTCGAAAACAAAGACACAGTCTCAGCGCCAAGACACACATGGCACACACTGAAAGAGCTATTCTGTGTCTTGTGTGATTTAGGCAGCCCGTGTAATTAATAACCAGATATACTTTCCAGCCAGGCAACGAACGGGAATTAGACAACGACGATCTGTCTTACTCTCACACACACATAATGGGTTCCAGACGCCTTCTGATCTTTTAAACACACACATGTGCATAGACGCACAAACTGTAATATTACAATTCGGGAATATTAAAACATCATCCATGCCGTTTAAAGATATTTAGGGTGATTTAAATCGTGATGTTACTCATCGGCTGTGACACACAGCTAGCGGATTATTCACCAGCGCGCTTCATGAGGAAGTAACAATTACCGCATTGAACATTGAGCTTATCTCCTGAAAACCAGCACATAGCTTAACAGGCATCTTGACTTGTTCAACTCCTACACGCCCACACGCTCACTTTCAAACAGACAGATGAATAGCCAAAAGATGGAACAGGCACCGGCGCCGAAGTGCACTTGACTCGCGGAGTCAAATAACCCTGTACTATTATATATATATATATATATATATATATATATATACTGTACAGGTCTAATGTTAGCTTTGGAAGGTACAATACTTTGAATGCACTTTGCATCAGTGCAAAAGAAGTGAACGCTGGGCACCAAACATGTCACGGCTGATTTAAATTCTGTAACTTTTATTTTTTTTTGACAAAGCATTGAAAGTGATGTTCAACTCAATGTGGGACTTTTAATTGTCCAGAAGAAGAGCTAAAGCTACAGTATATCTTACCTTTATTTCTAATATAGTATAATCCCAATGCATTGTTGCATCTATGGCTATAGATCTATAGTGCTTGGATACCATCGAGGCAGAAAGTTTTCTCAAAACGTCAAAGCCATGATTAGACTGCCTGGTTTATTTATGAAATGCCGGCCTCCCAGGAACTCCTTTAATGGCTCAGACATTAAAAGTGGAAATCACTTGAAGGGAGGACAGGACTGTACAGGAGAAGGTCCTGTAATGTGCAAGTGGCATTTGTGAATGATTATGTGTACAGTTCCCACAAATAGATGTGCCTCTTCCACTAATTGCCAACCTGTCGATTTTTTTTTAAGGATCAGTCATTCCATTTGCTGAATGTTTAGAGAAACGACTCTAGTGGTCCACCAGTGAGCCAGCATTGTCGTTCTCAGACATACAGCCTTCTTCAAAATGTTTGCACCATTCAAATGTTTTACTGCAGCTCAGCGGTTCATCACCACACTGGGCTCGAAGTCTTCGGTAAAGGTCACTTGGTTTTGCGCCTTCATTCACCAGAAATGTAATCACAAGTCCCATTTTAACATGAACACCTCTTATGAATGGCCTTCCTGATGCAATCTTCCTTGGTTGGAAACCTGGATCTTGGTGGGGAAAATACAGAATTCTAGTTCAAGACCACATGGAAGTTTCCAATCTTTCAGTGGAGAATTGTTTCCTATCCTGATGAGAGTGGTCTCTTCCACAAAGACCTGCCCCCATTTGCAGGGTAATGATGCAAATCATCTACTATGGCCTTTGAAGTGACCCGATCTCCACCCAGATAACCACTAGTGGGAGATCTTGGTCTGAGATTTTGGACTCCACTTAAAACGGAGGGAATATATTTTAGGATATGTTTTCGATTTGCTCCAGTTCAGTTCCAGAGACTTGTACAGTAGAACTTCTGCCAAGGAGCACTGCAGCTGTTGGAGCACTCATGGTGGCCCAAGACTATGAAGACACTTGTCATCTGTCTGGTGACGGCCTGCAGAGCTCATATTAGCATGTGAATCTTGCTCCACTTCCTCTACCCTGTGTGTCTGTTGTCCTACTTCGACTAATTCAGTTCATCAATCAGGGCAGCTATCAGAGCGAGAATGACAGAGTGGAGGATTGGCAGGCGCCAAGTTTCGTCCAGGTGCCAGCTGTTAATACAGTGGGGGACACAGTGGACATGTCCGCTGTGATGGATGGAGCACGGCGTGTTCAGGTGTTCCACTTCATTTTATACTTACATATTTCTTAGTCCCCTGGATACATCAAACCCCTTATTCAGGCCATATTTATCTTATCAGAATGCAAACACATACATACGCACAAAATGAATACAACTTGACACTGGTATTTTATTTATTTTCCTGTTTATTGGTGTAGCAATAAAATAATGTCATTATATGATAGATATTGTAGGGCTGGTAGATATCTTTATTTATTGCTGCTTGGTGTAACAACTTAATATTCACAGCACATGAGAACACTGGATTGGGCAGAAATATTTTTTCATATACCCTTATTCTATTAGACACCTCATCATAGCGTGATAAATGTGTGTGTGTATGTGTAACACAAATTATGTTTGATCTTGGACCTTACAAACCATTAGATCATTTTGGTTCTCAAAATGTATTTAGTCAAAATTTTGGTCCCCACAATCACATTGAATAAATCTTGTTCTTGTCCTCACAAATCATTTATTTTTACATGTGATTTTTACAAACAATTAATAAATTTTTCTATTATATTTAAAAAACAATTATTACATATTACTCACCTAATCACATGGAAAATTACACATGAAATGTATGAGACATTTCTGTGTGTGTGTGTGTGTGTGTGTGTGTGTGTGTGTGTGTGTGTGCGTGCGTGTGTGTGTTCTATTCCAATCCTTTTTCTATGGAACAGAGGGTTGTTTCTGTGCAAGAGGCACTACAGTGTGATGGAGTGGAGTCTGATGATAGGATCCGCTTTCACAGTCGCTCTCTCTGTTATCTGATCGGCTGTGTGCGCGAGTTCACAAAACCCCATCTAACCATTCACACAAAACGTCCAATCAGCAGTGTGCACCGTCACTCCCACCTCCTCCACACACTCTTTCCCATGTCCTTACAAGTCGATTGTTGCCATCATGCCATCCGTATCCAACTAAGCAGTGGAGTAAAACATCTAAGCCAAAAGAACAGCAGAGCTGTGACTACATACTGCTTTAATGCTGTACTGTACAAAATAAATAAATAGATAAAAACACTATAAATTACTTATGTTGCTGTCAAATCAAAACATCATTTCCAAATGTACTGTAGCTGCCACTTGTATCCTGTTGCAAAAATGTTTTTGTTTGTAACGCTATTGGAATTCTTAGGATCTCTTTTTCTATCTAAGGTATTGAAAGAAAAAACCCATGGTAGAATAATATTTCTCCGTTTTTCAATATCAGATCAAATTCAGTTTACAGCCCTGACACTGGGGACTCCTTCCATAAAACTTCAGTTTATTGACAGTTTCTTTGGAACAACTGCTCAGCAAACCCCTTTGGCTGTTACACCGCGCTGCCCATTTAACAGTGATCTAGTGTGATAACGATGAATACCATCAAAGGAGATGATGAGAGTCAATGAAATCTATGTTTGTAATGTTGATGAGAACCTGAGGGTTGAAATTCTCTCTGCCATAGGTATTCATTTCCAGAGTGGACTGATTCGAATCATCACGGTGCTTAACTACAATCCATTCTCCTGTAAATCTCCTTATAAGCCACACTTGTTAAGCAGTTTTATTTATGCTGTGAGCAAAAGAAAAAAAAAATCTGCTTGTAAATCCCCATACTTGACACGGCTTGTCTGATTTGCCTGATTTGGAAGATTAATGTGCTGTGCTCAAATACTGGTGTTGTGCTGAAATAGGTTTGAAGTGCTCGGAATAGGGAACGTGCCTAAACTGGATGGCAGATGAAAATAAAAAAAAAATACGACCAGCCGCATGCCTGAGGAGGCAAGTTGGGCCAATTTCCTATGTTTTTGTTTTTGTTACTATTTACATTGAGATTAACATGAAAGAACTAGATGATTTGATTACTGCTGTGCTATTTAGCTAGAAATATATACTTAAGAAAACTATTTTTTAAAAGAAAATGGTTGTTTTGAGCAGTAATTAAATAACGGCGACGTTTCAAGAATATAATTATCAATGTATGTTTAACACACTCATTGTTAACGTTTTTCATTCATCATTCATCAAATTACATAAATTACTCAATATCACTAAAAATGGGGTGATAAATAGGAGGTGGTGATAAACTGTATTTTCCTATTATCTTCAGGAAGTTCTGGTGCAGTAACTTAATGTTGACTTGGGGAATATTCCATAATATTTCATGATATTTCATAAATATTCCAAGTTTGGAGTGAAATAATAAACTTACAGGAAACACAAATATTTAAATGGATTGATTGTTTTTGTGAGGACCATGTGATTGTGAAGACATATGGTAGGTTTTGGTCCCCATAAATCATTTAGTTGCTTTTGGTCCACACAAATCATTTGGTCAGCGTTTGTCCTCACAAATCACTTAGTCGTTTCATCCGTTCATAAATCTCTTAGTTGATTTTGGTCCTCGCAAGATGTTTAGCTGATTCTGCTGCTAATAAACCATTTAAATTAATTTAGGTCCTCATAAATAATTTTGACCATTTTTGTCCTTACAAACAATATCTTTGATTTTGGTCCTCATATAGCATTTAGTTACTTTTTGTTCGCACAAATCATTTGTCGGCTTCTGATTCTCCCATATCATTTATTTATTTATTTATTTTTGTCTTCCTGAGCCATTGAGTTGAATTTTATTACAAATCTCTTATTTTTATCTGTAATTTTTGCACACAATTAATTTATTTTATATTATATTGTCCCGATTTGTGATATTTAATGGATTCCTACACTAACTGAAAAAAATTTATATATTTTCTACCATTTTAATAATTCAAATTTAAGACATAATAGGCTTAAAAAACAACAATGTTGGTTTCTATTAAAATAAATAGTTTTTTAAAGTACAAAATTATCAGTAATGCCTCCTCTATTAATACACTCACACCTCTAATTTCACAATGCTTTTTCTTTATACTAGCATATTTCATACTTTATATTACGCAGAGCCTTGTATATGATAACCATCCAGTGCCAAGTGACTCTTTTGTATTGACTCTGCTTTTCAGAAAGCTATAAATGAGATCTAATTAGCCGATCAGTGCATTCCAGGAAAGTTTGTTTGTTGGTTTTTGCTTTTCTTCTGGAAACTACACATGGATTAACTAATTTTTCATTTTTCTGTCAGGATTGGTATCTGTTGATTCCCAATGATTCCCAATGTACTGTAGATGAGGCCAGGACTGATAAATCACAGCAGATGCAACAATCACCCATTAGTTAATAAAATCAGTGGCTCTTCAGCTGTTTCTAAATGTTTATTATGAATCAATCAATCAGTCATGAGACAATTTAGACTGCCTCGTGGATCAAACATGAGTTTGACAGTGTATTGGAAAATGCCATGGTCTTTGCTGTTTAAGCCAATCTACCCAAGGTGAAATATGTTGCTTGTTTTTTTGTTTACTCTCGAGAACATGAAGTTTCCACCCATGGAATTGCCATTTTAAGGCCCATGCACCATAACATCATAGTGTGTCCAGCCGAGGTGGGTGGAGCCAAACAAAAGGCTACGGGAGGGTATCTACTGTACTTATATGAGATCAAATTTGGGGGAAATCTAATTTAATTTTAGCAAAGATTATTTCAGATTATTTAAGGGACCCTCGTGTTTTTCTAAGGATTTATTTTTCCAGCACCCAGGACTTTTTGGGGGTCTTAACATGTACAAAAAAACATACAGGTTGGAATCTGCTGTGAATAGGACGCCTGAGCGGCTGAGCCCTGGGTGTAGCACAGGAACTTCACACAAGATTTTACTGCATAGCTCATAAACACTTGCATTTATACTTGTACTTGTAAATCCCGGTACTCATTTAAATTTCACTGAGTTGAACAACTTTTATGCTACATGTCATGAAGTCAGTTATTTTGGGTTGTTTACAAAACGTGCCCAATGGAATTTGATATACCCCACCTAGGGGATTTATAGGATCGCGACCAAGACATTGATGATACAAAATTGTGAAGGGATTTTTGATTTCTCAAATGGTTCAGCCATAGCAAGGCCTTAAAATTAGGGTGAAAAGTGGCTAATAACCTCCTAAGTATAGAACCTCCTATATAATTACTAACACCGTATGTCAGCATAAAATTCCTGTTATCTGTTTCACCCAAATGAGGATGGGTTCCCTGTTGAGTCTGGTTCCTCTCTAGGTTTCTTTTATTCAATCTCAGCGAGTTTTTCCTTCCCCAAGGTCCTTGGTTTGCTCATCAGGGACAACCTGATTATTATGATCTATATACATTTTTACTTGCTCATACACATTTCCATAATATTCTTTTGATTTTGTGAAGAGACAATGACCATTGTTAAAAGGTCAAAATTGAATAGAATTTCCCCACTGTCCCGACTGTCTTTCTGGTGCACTTGGTTGGCAATGGTGCAGGTGCTTGGTCTCGATCATCGTTGATTTGCAACTATATTTGTTTTTGTTTGTTTGTTTTCCCAAACCATCCTGTGAAACTCTAGTGATTGTTGTGCATGAACATGGCTGGATATCAGCGATTTCTGAAATACTTAAACCAGCCCATCTGGCACCAGCAACTCTGCCCAAGTCAACGTCACTGAGATCTCTTCTTCTGCTGATGAGAACACTGACTTCAGCTATTGGCCTGTATCTGCAAGATGTTTGCATTGCCCTGCTAGCACACATTTGGCTGTTTGGGATTTTGCATGAATGTGAGTGTATCAAACATTTATATTTTTAATGAGAAGACGATTTAAGTATTTCTATATGTGGCACATCTATTAAAATTTTAATATTTGAAGAAAAAAAAAAACACAGTATAAAGCCTACTGGAGAATATGGTATTAAATAATGTATATCCCAGCACACGTTTTAAAACGATGATGTGTATATCAGGGTGAACAAGTGTTACAGCATTTAATTCTGAATATTAAAACCTTTCTCACACACACACACACACACACACTCACTCACACACTTGAACATGAAAAGCAGCACGACTCCATTCTCAAGCCTGCCCTAGTTTTTCACTCCAAACGAAAGCTGGATGGATAAACCATTACCTACGATGTGACTGTAATGTGTAACAGTAGCAAGATTGGAGGGGAAAATGAGAAAAGAAAAACAGGATGAAGGCTAGAAGGACAAAACGTGTCCAAATGGACAAATCAGTCACAAGCCTCCATCTGATTACGTGAAGCAGACCATCAACGCGCTTCACCGTATGTCTTTCTCACTCCTCTCGCTGCAGAGCCACATTAGTCATGGCTGCAGTGGCGGCTTGCTGCAATGCGTGCGTGCTAATACCAGCATGGCCTCGGTGGGGGATAAAAAAAAGGAAAGACTATCCACATCTACCATGTCTAGATGGTATGCTGGGGTACAATTTACCAGATGAAGCTGTGAAGGAGCTGTTATCAAGATTTATCACTATAGGCTTTAGTCACAGATGGACTTTTGTTTTTAAATCGAGCTAAGCTCCCGGGTTTGGACAGTGTGACGTGAATTTCAATTTATTATTAAAGGATTTAGACTAGAGGTCAAGATAATGTTAAAATTTAGATAATGTTAACATCAGACAGCCAAACAGAATCGGAAAAAATGTGATCTGAGTGACTTAGACCGCGGCATGGTGGTTAGTGCCAGATGGGCTGGTTGGAGTCGTTCAGAAATGGCTGATTTCCTGTGATTGTGGTGTGAAGAAATGAAAGAAATGTCGTGTGAGTGGTACATGCTGAGGTTGAAGACATTTTGTTGATGAAAGAGTTGAAAGGAGAACGAATGGCTAGACTGCTCCAGGATGGCAGATAATCGTCTCTCTCTCTTTCCATCTGTGGTGAGCAAAACAGCATCTCAGAACAGAAAACGTAGAGAGGATGTGCATAAGGATGAATATCAAGTATAAATCTACAGTATGTCTGAGTTTTTCTGAAGCTGCTTTGCGACAATGCCTGTTGTTAAAAGTTTTTATACCGATCCAATTGAGGCCCACTTATGAAATTGCAGAATTGCACCAAACAGGATGCTTTCGCTGAGTATCTCAACAGGCCTCTCTTTAAAGCTGAATCTCTCCGCTACATCCCCTTCCCCATGTCAGATGTTGATTGCCGTTAGCTCGCGGCCCTGTTTGTGTTTGCGCGCCGCTGTTCTGAAACATGGTCGGCGTGAAGTGCAGCACCTGCGGCTCGAGCGGATACGCTAGCGCTCCCCGCTTTTGTGTTTGGAGGATGCCGTGTGCTGTGATAGCGGCTTCTTTCAGGGAGGTTCAAAAGAGCACGGGGCTTTAATGTCAACAAGGCAGCTGTGTTTACATAAATGTCATTAGCCAAAATGGAGCCAGGGGTAGCTGGAGCGAGGGGAGTGAGGGTGATGTAATGGGCCCTCGGTGACTTTTAACCTTTCAACTTGTCGGAAACGGGGGGGAACTCCGCTACACTTTTCTGCTGCTTTTCATTCACTCGCAAGTTCCCTTGCTATGCCTTCTCATGGGATTCCCCGTGCACACGCCCCGGCTCGAGGGAAACTCTGGTTGTCTTGTTCAGGAAGTCAACATTGTCTTGCCCTACACCTCGCTTTGATACCTCTCCTTCCTTGATATATTTTCTTTGTCACAGATCCCCGTGCATGTACAGCAGCTACATAAGTTAGCGTAGAGGTTAAGCTAGGTAAAATGCATTCTTTTATTATTATTCTGTATTTTCTTTGTATGATGCCTCAGGTCTGGGATGCCAGATACAGTACCTTGGCGCATTTTCAAAAATAATCAAAAGCAAGCTTTTGAAAAAAAGGGTTCAAAAGATCTATTTTGTGTGTGAATTCTAAAATATCATTGTTCAAAGGATAATGAATTATTGATTAACATTCCGTAAATAACACTAGTACTGTTATTCTAAATAAATAAATAAATAAATAACCACTTTCCCATCAACTGTTTCTCACTGAGAACCATCACAATACGCTATCACCCAGATTAATTTCCTACAGCCGCACACTTGTAAAATGGTGTTTATGGAAGCTTACATTTATTTTAAAAGAAGTCCAAATTTGTACTTAAAAAGGCATTTGTTCTCATTTCTCTCTCTGAAAGAGAAATCTTTTCAAACCCAAAAAAGGTTTAGTGGAATGAACAGATGTTTTATTATTAATATATATATATTTTTTTTTTCATTTTGGCCGTCGATTTGTAGGCAGCAGTGCGGCGGCCACCTGACTGAGGCCATGTGGAGGTCAGGGTCACATTAGCACCGCGTGTGATTGTGGAGAGGAAAAGTAAGAGACTGAACAAGAGAGAGAGAGAGAGAGAGAGAGAGACAGAGAGAGAGACAGAGAGAGAGAGAGAGAATTGACGGGATAAAAAAAGAGTGCTTGATAAAGAGAATGAGAGACTGAAAGCGTTGGATAAGTGTAGTTGAGCTAAATATAAGGCAGATTTTCTTACATGTCCTCCTTTACTTCCTGCACTAGCGATTTTTTATTTTTTCAATCCAACCTTTCATGGGATCATTTCATTTTACTGGAAAAGAGGTCGACATCTTGGCAGTGTTCTTTTGTTTTTTAGGTTTAAAAAAATAAATAAATAAATAAATAATATATATATATATATATATATATTTTTTTTTTTTAATTCATTTATTTATTTATTTATTTTTGCTAGGCGATGTTTAAAAAAAAAACAAGAATTAAAAAGAGTAACTACAGTATATGAAAAACCAAGCATGGCATTTCGAAGGATGTTAAGAGGACGTTAATGTTCATTGAAATACCAATATGACATCATGGGGATACTAGAGTATAGGAATTCCTGAGTCCCCCATGATAAAGTGTACATGGTCACATATATTCTGTCATGAAAGACACCTTTGTTAGACATATTTTGTAGAATAGTAGACTGTCATTTTGATGGCACATTACATCAAAGGAAAACTTTTTATTCTGCTATTTTTAGGTCTGTCTGCATTGGGTGTTAGATACACCCCACCCTGGAGATAAATCAAGTTGTTTCTTAGGCAGGTATTTATGGGGTGAGGTTGCCAGCTCCACTCCCTAATGTATCTGAGCACATGGGGGGTGAAGGAACTTGCTCGAGGGTCCAGCAGTGGCAGCCCAGCAGTGTCGAGGCTTGATCCAGGGATCCATGATCAGCAGTTCAACACCTTGCACCTTTCTGCTATTTTTTGTTCTTATTTGGTGTTATCACTAATATACTGTATATAATAGTTGGAAAATAATAATGCAAAAGAAATAACTAGTTAAAAAGAAAAAAAAAGCTACATACTTATCAGAGCAGTCCGATTACATCATGGTGGCTTATCCAGTTTGTGAAGCAGGGCATGCGGCCCAATAAAACAGAAAAAAACACATCTCTCCTGGCAGCTGGATACGTGTGGAGGATGAACGTTGATCTTGACTGCCAGCTGAAATTCCCACAAGGGATCACCATGGCCGGATGCGGTAATCTGGTCTCAAAAATTGTTATCATGGTCGAGCTGACTGTCCCAAGGGGGGAGGAGATGGTGGTTGCCTTTGCGAGAAAAAGGAGAGATATGCAGAGTTGGCAGCCGCATGCCTGCAAGCAGGGTGGAAAGCTTTCACCTACCCAGCGGAAGTCGGATGCCGAGACTACACAAGGACATCCACCCTGCAGTGCCTGAAGTCCCCCAGGATCACAGGTGCCAATCTGAAGAAGACAACCAAACACCTGGCAGAAGCAGCAGAACAAGGAAGCTTCTGGATGTATGGGGGTAAAAGATGCTATTGTCAACCGCAGGGAACGACACGGAGATGTCCCTATTGTGGATCCACCACCCCGAGAGATTCCAGAATTAATGGAGTGAAGCATTATAATGGGTGGCTTCCATCTAACGGCCCTCTAGTTGACAATGGCACTGGCACCAGTAATGTTTTTTTCAGTGTTGTAGTTTTTTTTTTTTTTCTTATAGTGTTCTAGTTTCTCAGTAAAATGTCAAACTGATTTTTATTTTTTTCTTCGTTTTATTAACTCGTGTCAAAATCCAGGATTCTTAGTGAATGGCTATTTTCTCACACTCTCACTCATTCCCTACACTGCTTATGCTGCACAGGGTCAAAAGGGCCTTCAGTCTATCCCAGGGGACTCGGGGCACAAAAAGAGGTACACTCAGGATGTGGTACCAGTCCATCGCATGGCAATTTGGGAACGCCAACCAGCCTAATCTGCATGCCTTTGGACTATGAGAGGAAACCGGAATATCAGGAGAAAACTCACCAAGCATAGGGACAACATGCAAACTCTTTACACACAGACCCAAGGTGGGAATCAAACTTTTGACTCTGGATGTGCGAGACCACAGAGCTAAGCACTATGCTAGAATGACACTAATGGATTTTTATAGCCGTTATAATGCAATATGGAATATACAATGGTGGTACAATAGCGATAAATTACTTCATCCATCCTGCCGGGCCGCATCCCATCAGAAAAAAGTGTTTTGTCTCATATTTATTGGTGAAGCTTTTAGCGCCCAAGTGGAAGCTCATAGAAAACAGATAATTCAGTGGTTAACTTATAAACATCCAGAGAACAACTAAATGACGTCCATTAGAGCCTAAGTGGATTTTAGTACAACATACAGTACAACCAGACAATAGACTGCTTGTTTCCAACAAATATTTTTGGCCCATGATAAATTTAGAAAGATTATCCAACAAACCACTGAAAAAGTCCATTTTGGCATCATGCACTTCACTTTCTGAAAGTAGGTGCGTAGGTCAGATACTGCACGACGCGAAGCTTTGAAACTATTCTCAGCCTGCATCCTCGGTCCCACTGCCAGTGCGCTCTCATTCATATTTAATCACTAAGCCTGAAGTTTTGCGCCTTGTTGTATATATGCTTGACGTATTCGCCTGTTTCAGTACCTCGATGCACATTTATATATTTATATTTCATACCACTATATATTGCTGTCGAGCTCTCCGGGAGTCTGCATGAGCGTAGATTGCGAGTGTAATAAACAATAATAGCGTTATAGTTTTACATGGGACAGCGTTATGCAGCGGAAAGGGATTTGTGTGTGTATGCGTATGTGTGTGTATTCAATATTGATTTTTAGACCTATGCATATTATGTCTCTGAAATCTGCAGTTTGTCATTTTTAAAGCTCATCCTAGACTTATAATAATACTCATATCAGAGTTTGTGTGGGTGCAAATATTCATTCGCCTTAAGCACGTTGTAGGAGATATCCATGACTATCCATGGCTCAATAACTTATGACCCATTTTACATGCACACACACACACAAACACACACACACACATACACACAGAGCATGCATGTACATAAAAAGAAGGTGGGGAGAATGTTCAGGCGTCCCCGCACCAGCATCATGTTCATACCAAGTACTAAAAAATACGACCACAGACAATCAGACAAAAACAGTATATTACTTTTTATTGTAATTTATTTATTTAACCAAAATGAAGGCAAAAATTGTCCATGTAGAAAATACTAAATGGAGGAATTTTGGTCCCTTCCTCTTTACAACATTGTTTCAGTTCATTGAGGTTTTTGGGCAGTCGCTTATGTACAGCTCTCCTAAGTTCCCGCCATAGCATTTCACTTGTTTTGACATCCAGACTTTCCAAAGCCTTGAATATTTTATTTTTCAGCCATTCTGATGTAGATTTACTGGTGTGCTTTGGATCCTTGTCTTATTGCATGACCCAATTTTGCCCAAGCTTAAGGTTTTGGACAGATGGTCTCATTTGCACATAAATACTCAGATATACAGTAGTAGTTTATGTCCCTCTCGATGACTGCAACGTATCCGGGTCCGGTGGCTGGAACACCCAAATCATTACCCCACACTGCTATGCTTGACAGGGGGTTTGATGGGTGTTTTTGCTGAAATGCTGTTTAGTCTTTTCCAAACATTGGCTCTGGCCAATAAGGCTTAGAAGAACTCCACTTTGGTCTCACATTGTTCCAGAAGTCTTGTCGTTTGTTCAGATGAAGTTTTGTGAAAATCTGTCATGCTTTCATGTTCTTTTCAGACAGAACATCAACCATACTTTTTCAGTCTTCTTCTAATTGTGTTGTCATGGACTTTAACATTTAACATGCTTAGTGAGGCCTGTATGGTTTGGGATGTAGCTCTCAGGGTATTTCCTTGAGCATTGCACAGTCTGAACTTGAGGTGAATGTTCTGTGATGTCCACTTCTGGGAAGATTGGCAGCTGTCTTAAATCTTTGCAATTGTGAATAATCTTTCTCACTGTAGAACATTAAACTTGCAACATGGTTTGGAAATGGTTTTATAACCCTTTGCAGATTCTTTGCATTTTGTTAAACATACCTGAATTCTCCGAACAGCAAAACTTCCCAAACTTATAGAGGTTACATTTTTTTTAGGTGATGGCATGGTAAAAAAAAAAAAAAAAAAAAAAAAGTTTAAAAAAGTTTTATTTTATTGTTCGTCTGCCTAAATCCAAAACCCACATATGATCAGATGATTTTTATGTTTTTACCCAAAAACACATACTGTAGAATTAAAAGAGGGGGTACTAACTTTTGAACATGACTGTATGTTTTTCTTTTTTTTTTTTTTTCTTTTTTTAATTAAAATCCATTAAGCATATTTGGCAGGCCCTAATTGGCTTTCAGTGTTGTGTAATGGTAGTTTAATGAGGCATGCTATTACTAACACCTCCTAATGGCTTGTTTTGTTTCATTTTATTCTGATGGCAATCTGCTACCCCTGAAAAAAGTCCATATCAGATTTTGGTGATATTTAATAGTAGCTGAAAAAAATTCTTGGTGGAAAGAATTTGATGGAAAACATTATGTATCATAATTTATTTTCTGTTTTTATCTTCCCCATTTACTGTATACTAATATTTAAGAAATAATTTGATATACACCATTATACCATTCAAAGGTTTGGGGTCACTTTCTAACTCCATGATGGTTCCTGATTTTTCTTTCTTTCTACATTGTAAAGGAATGCTGAAGGCG
>JAQQZT010000012.1:33397861-33415063 GCA_030068275.1 Clarias platycephalus | reverse complement strand
CGGGGAGAACATGCAAACTCCATGCACACAGAGACGGGAATCGAACCTGGCTGGGAATCGAACCCGGACCCTGGAGGTGCAAGGCGACAGTGCTAACCACTACACCACCCAATATATTTTATATTATTATCCATAAGACTATGATTATTTTTGTTAATTGGATTAACCCTTTTTTGACTAATTGTGTAGTTTTGACTTTGGTTTCAATTCACATTCACATGGTATTGAAGCGTTACAACCTCTTAGTTCTTTAGTCACACAATTTCTCTCCTGGTCACTGACAAAAAGATGAATTGTGCTCTAGGGACAAATTATTTCTTACTGTAGGTTTGTATGTATTCCTGATTCAATAAGCTCCATTGTGCTAGCAATGAAGTGTATTACTGTGTCATATTTGGTTCCTGAGATATGACCACTGAAACTTATTTTTAGAATATTTAAATCAAGATTTTGTGATGTAGTAAGACAGAGGTGACCCTCTATAACCCTCATTCATTTCTGTGATGACTGAAGATAGATAATGTTCATGAAAGTGCTTTGAAACAATAATTAAGATTAAAACTTTCTCAATTCATTTCAAGGATTTAAAAAAATGCCAAAACTGTCGATTTTATACATTTCACCTATTGCACACTATTGATCATAGGTCAGAACTAATCTGTGTGCAGTAACACCTGACTTGATATGATGGGTCACATTTGGTTTGTTTGAGTTTGGAGTGATTCCAATTTGACAATAGCTTGTGTAATTAACCACCCACCTTGAACTGGGACATTACGCAGTGATGTTTTTATTTTCTGTCGACGTAAGATGAAAATCTTCACAGTGAAGCATGATGGTGGTAGCATCACATTCTGGATTACCTTTTAGTGTACATTTTGGATTTAATGCTGCTTCATGGGTTGTTTCAAATATGCAAAATATTTTTGCTTATATTCAAACCCTAGTTTCATCTTTTCCAAAACTAACTCATCCAAGTTTTAATACTATCTGATCCTGTTTTATTTAGATTAGTGTGATAAGGTCTAGGGCCATTCACACATCAACTTTGTTTAAGTAAATGTGTGACTTTTTTATGCCAATTTGTTGCGCCAGAATTAATTTAAGGGTTTCACGGCAAGTTCTGCAAATGATACTCAGTTTTATTTTCAGCTTTTTTTTATTAACGAGCCAGAGAAATGGATTGTAATGTGTGAAAGTTCCATGGGAAAGAAAATGACTGAGGAAACATCTGCAAGCTTATTGCTTTTATAATTAAGAGTGCCCAATCCTGCTTTCTTGGCTTCTTGTTTTTTTTCTCAGCCTCCTCATTTAGTTTTTTTTTTTTTAATAAGTGATCGAGTGTTCTCCAGCCGTCTGCCTGAGCCCATGAGCTCTTGCTCAAACATGCTCCTCACAGTTTCAGAGCTTTGGAGGACAATGGTGGAGCTAGAGGATCCTGCCGAGGTCAAACCCCAGTGCGCGTCTCGTCCTCCTTCTGTCTTAAGCCGGTGCACAATCAGTGTAATCAGCTTAAGTTGTGGGACACTCCTTAGTCTACCACCCAGGTCCAACCTTGCTCTCTCTCTCTCTCTCTCGCCATTGAATTAATTTATTAAATGAGCCTTTTTTATTTTAATTAAATGTATGTCAGTGTACAGTATATCATAATTATTCCAATGTTTTTTTTTTACCGATAACAGAAGGAAAATAAAAATCTGTTGCGTTCCTAATTCTGATTGGGATCTGTTTCTAATTTTTAACGAGTTGTTGCTACATTATTGTGGTATAAGAAGGAATAAAGCACATTAGGACCTACTGTTAGAACTTAATCAACTTTGGAGTGGCTTCAGGTCAGGCTCCTGCATTTGTATAAAAAGAAATGGACAAACCCTCCATGATGTCACCCATACAGTAGGTTTTCTGTAGAGCGGATTTTAAGGTGTAACTGTGGGAGGCTGGTCGTGGAGCAAAGAGTGCAAGGCTGTTGATTGAAACATGCATACTGTACTTACCTCATGCAAATGGGAAATCAAGATATGGAAACTGAAACCATTTTTTATGCCATGCTGAAAACATTTTATAGTTTATTTCTGTTTTTAGAGGTTTATGGGGGTTGACTCACTTTTGGAGCCAACATTTGAGGAACTGCATGTTTAAATCGTTTTTCCCAACTGGAGGTCGTCTGTTGATTACATCGTGACATCATTGATTATTTTCCTATTACAGGAAGCCACTTATTCCTTAATTAAATAAGTAAAAAAAGAAACTATTTTATTATGTAAGAATTAATTAACCTCACAATTTGCTTTAGTTTGGCAACAACTGTAAAAGCTGTTGTTGTTTTTGTTTCTTATCAAGTCATGCTAATTAACGGCTGTACGAATTCGAACGCATCTTGGTTCTCAGTCTTTCTCAGCGGACGTGTCTGAATCGCGTCTCCACTAAGTAAGCGCTCCAGTGTGACCTCGCTCCCCACCAAACCACTCAGCCAACTCTTAATAAGCGCAAAACATTTTGAATGGCACTGCCAAGTGCTTCATTCTCTCTGCTGCTGTATAAGCGTGTGAGAGACGCTCCTATAAAGGAAACAAAAGTTTCTCAGATTTGAAAAAATTGAAACATTCAAGAGGGTCAGGTTTTTGTTTTTTGTTTTTTTTTCCAAAAGGCTTCGGCTTCTTTCATTGTAACTAGTTTTTACTTTGAAGAGAGTTGATTGACCGATATGAATATTATTCTCTGACTCTAAACGCTCTACACACTCTCCAACAGTTTGGAGTGATTACTATTCAGAGTAAATGGTCCTGAATAATAATACACCACATCAGCAACTTCGAGCAAGGTTGCTAAGATGACTTATTAGACAATCCAGCTTTAGTTGTAGTAGCAAAATATTACACGCAGCCTCACATGCATCTTTTCTTCTACATCGTCAATAAATATCGATCGGATCTTCTCTTAAAATTGATCTGAAACTCAAGATTTGACAAAGTTTTAACCCTGGTATCCTTGGGCGGTTGAGCTGTTAGAAGATAAGAAGGTGGGTTGAGGTCTTCTCTATTCTTCTAGGTCTTCTCTAACAAAAAAGAATCCTAATTATGCCGCCTGGTCGTTAGCTTTGATTATGCCATGTAGTGTGTGAAAATTATTCTTCATGCACCCAGCACCACTCTTTCACAATTTGAGTCCTAGAATATGGCCAAGCCATCCATTGTTGGGATAATGTGGTCATTCAGTGTCTTCAGGTCGTCAGCTAACTTAATTTTATTGTCACATAACGTTGCAGAGTCTAGACCTGACCAACTGAAGCAACCCCAGATCATAACACTGCCTCCATAGGCTTGTACAGTGGACACTATGCATGACGGGTGCATCACTTAAAGCACTGGACTCTTCAGGCTACATGACCTTTCCATTGCTCCAAAGTCCAATCTTCATGCTCTCTAGCAAACGGAAGGCTTTTTTCTTATTATTAATCGCCAAGAACGGGGAGAACATGCAATCTCCATGCACACAGAGACATGATGTCTCACCACATTGTGTGTAAATAAAAATGTTCTTACTTTCACTATTAAACACCGCTCTGATTTCTTCTGATCATATCTTTTAAGATGAAACTTCAAGTTTGATCTCCAATCATGGCCATTGGCTGTGGTCTTAGATCTAACCCTCCTGGTTTTAATGAGGTCTTAATCCCATTTCAGTCATCGCTTGATGCAAACCTCAACGTTGCTTGATGTTTTCAGGTTGACTTGTTTGAACTAGACTCCATATGAACAAATCATGCTTATTTTCTTAGAAATAGGAATTTTGTTAGCATGACTTCTAACTTCTAAGATCTGATGAAAAAAGTCAGTCTATCCAGTTGGTTTTATCTCCTTTCCATTGCTTCGATGTATTACTTAGCTAAGCTCTCCTAACACATAAACTAGGTTAAGTTTGGAATTCTTTAAGTTATTTAAAAAAAAATTTCAGTTGCCTGGCAACCATGTTCTCACCACTTTAACCACTTAAACAGCAAGCGTATCGCGTCGCCATAGATTCTGGCTGTGTTCGTCTGATTAACTCTAATGAACAAACTTTGCACTTCCATCCATGCCCCCTCTGTTTATCCCTCTTGGAGAGTCTCCTACTGTGCTACAGATGAGCTTACATATGCGCAAACATTTATATGCATTTAAACATCCCCCGGGACCAATTGATGGGCTTGTACGTCTATTTATTTGCTCAACCCTTCTTTATAGTCATCAACTCCATTAACTACCGGGCATTTTCTCACTATTAGGTTAAATGTTATTGCTATGTTTTTCTTCTACTTTAAGCCATAAATTCTTCCTTTTCTTCTAGAAATGCAATATATTATATATATATATATTATTTTATTTTTTTCATTTTACAGTAAACTACAACTGCCAAGCAAAAATAGATAGATAAATAAATAAATGAAAGTTTTTAAAAGGCAATTTTAAATAGTAGACATCATAGACAAGGGGGGAAAGTGTGTGAGTGACTGAGAGGCAGAGGAATAATAAATGATATGATGTGTTGGCGAGAATGTAAAAAGTGGATATGTCTTGAAGTTGAATCTTTCTTATAGTCAGAGAGCAGCAGGCTTGTTTATTTCATTATTAAGTTAAATGTTATTGCTATTTTCCAATTCTATTCTCAGAAAGCCAGTACATAAAAAGCATGTATTTACAAAAAGAAATGAAATTGAAAAAACAAAACAAAAAGCATAAAATCCACAGAGGCAGAGTGAGTGAGAGTAAGGCAAAGTTAGAAAGGGAAAGAGATCGCACGAGCGCGGAATGATAAGAAGTACCAGTGAGGTATCTCGCAGGCCTCGGGCGCTTGACGTACGTGTCAGCTCCCGTGGCAGGAGGCTAGCGAGGATCTTGACAGGATCTGTCTTCAGGGGAACATCCACCCCTGATTAGACGCTCCTGCTTGACCTTCATGCCCTGCTGCCTGGCCCTGGCACCTGGACAAACCAGGCTCTCTCACTGCCCGCCTGGGAGCCCGATTACTCGATGTTGGAGGCTGGAAATGACAAGACAGGAAAACCTCAGATCCCTCCGGAGGTGCCAGAATACAAAGATGAAGTCCTGACCTTGAAGAACTGCTGATTGACCCCCTATGTTCTGGTAACGCTTAGCAATGAATTCCATGTTGACCCAGGTTTTTAATATTTAACCTCCATTTGTCATCAATACAAGACATAAATAATACAAATGCAAACAAATTGCTCAATGTTTAGTATTCTCACCAGCCGCAGGAATTATTTAATCATGCGGCTTAATCCATGAAGTCATGAGTATAAAAAGTTTCAATTTATGTTAAAGGGATTTCAGAGAAAGCAGATTTCCTGGAATTCTTGCTGATCAGAAACGTAAATAAAAAGCAAAAAGGCCAGTCTGGTTCAAGCTATACGACATGAAGGCTATGGTAGCTATGGTAATGATACGCTATGCATCCAGGCTCACCAAGACTAAAACACGATCGTGATAAAGGCAGAAAACGTTTTCTTTCCCTGCACACATACTGTACAGTACGTTTATCCTTTCACCAGACGCTTTCGTTCCGAGTGACTCACAAGTGAGGTTAAAAAACAATTCAATCATACAAGCTAACAGTACACAAGTGCTACTTAAATGGCTTGCATCGATGGACCTGGTTCAATATTGTTGCGAGAGATGTAATTAAACACAATAGCATGAGAGCAAGTGCTTCAAATGCTAGTTGCAAAGCAGACAGGCAAATATGAATGAGACTATCTAGATCTTAAAATACGTGTAGGTAGAGAATAAAACACAATGAGGTGTGTTGTTACAGAAGATAATTACTACTAAAAATATTCTCTGTCAAGGTTGCCAATGTTTCTTAATTTACGGTACTGATTACAATATTTTAAGAGTATGCTCTCACTTACCTACCCATCGTCTGTACCACATTATCCTGTGTACAGGGTCGCAGGAGGGCCATCAGTCTATCCCAGGAGACTTAGGGCATGAGGCAGGGTACACCCTGGACACGGTGCCAATTTATCACAGTGTACACCACAACAAGTGGGCAATTAATCCAATCTGCATGATTTTGGACTGTTGGAGGAAATCTACAGAGCACAGGGAGAACATGCAAACTCTATGTACACAGACCCGAGGTGGGAATCGAACCCACGTCCTGGAGATGCAAGGCGACAGCGCTAACCACTAAGCCACCGTGCCACCCTAGGAGTGTCATATTTTAGGGATCGAATTGAAAAATTCCTAATAAAAACATATCCTTAGCAAAGTATAATTTGACATACTTTTTTTTAAAATGGCCAAATGTCTAAAGTGTGGGCGAAATTAAGCAACAAATAACCACTCTTTACAAACAAGGCGAGCAGAAAAGTATCTCAAGTCCAGTGTTGGGGGACGTTACTTTTTAAAGTCACTAATTACATTATAAAATTACTGTCTTTAAAAAGTAATCAGTTACATTACAGCGTTACTTTCTGATACAAGTAACTAGTTCGAGTACTTTTCCATTGCAGGAAATGAAAACCTCTTTGTGATTCCTCATGTTGTTTTAGTCAAGACCTTTATAATTATTCTACCATCATCACTCAGCGAAGTTTGGCCCATAATCTGTTAACTACTAACGGCAGGAATAACGGAAGGGGGGGGTGGCGTATTATTGGGGGCGGGTCTTGTAGGACGACTTTCACACACACACGCACTAACGGAATCATTACTGTCTGGCTCATGGATTACATAAATTGTCTGAATAACGGATCACATTTTTGAAAATGTAGCTAAATAACTGAGTACTTAAATGGCGGACCCGACGCGTTAGATTACTCGTTACATCAAAAAAGTAATCCAAGTTGCACCCAACACTCCTCAAACCACATCATCAGTCATGAGCAGGAATCTGAGGATAGAGAAGCCCAGGGTGCAGGTGTACGGACGGTGTGTGTACCTGTGTCTCGAAGGCTAATAATCACGGCCATTGATTAAAGCCTGATTTCCTTAGTTCCTGCAGAGCCAAGCGTTAACGTGTATAATTATAGGAAGCCTTCAATAAGTGCATAATTATGCAAAGCCAGCCAAATCTCTTGCTTTATGTTTGCTGTTTTGCAACTGTGGCTGAAGACGCCTTTATGTGCCGCTTGCTTTTTTTTTCTTGCTTTTTTTTGCGACACCTGTTTAGTGTAATTAAAACAAACGCTGACATGCGGCAATCAGCATAATCACGCTTGCTTTCATACCTTCCCGAAAGACGTGCTAACTTCCTGTAGACAGTTTTCCAAGCGTATATATTTTTAGTTGCAAATAAAGCTCTTCAGGTCATGGAGTGACACAAAAGTTGAAGAGGAACTTCTTACATCTTATTTGTACAATTATGCTCTTGTTCTAGTCTTAATTAGCACTCATACTGTATTTGGCAGTTTCTTGTTGATTACACAAGGATTTTTTCACAATGGTACTCGCCTTCGTATGATGAAATGCCTTATACATACCGTAGACCAATCCTAGCTTCCTGAATAGGCCTAGTCAAGAATAGTTGAGTTTTATCTGTTCACGTTTTTTTTGGCATCAAATCGCTGTTCTCGAGTCTGATTGGGTGGAAGCTGATGACTGCTTTGGAAGGAGTCTCCAGTGTCAATGTATTGTAACAGTCAGAGGCAATGTGACTACTGATGTACAGCACTATCTCCACTTTTGCACAGAATATTCCTGTGAATAGTAAGTATAGTTTAAGGGACATTTTAAGGGCTACAATTTTGGCAGGGAAAATGAAGCAACAAACATTTGGTAACCCCAGAGAAACCTGTAATATAAGCGAAACCTTCACACTCCAATGAAGGACCCGAGAGTCGATCGCGTCAATACCCAATTAAACGAATTTAAAGGAATCTTCTTTCCCATTTACGTGTTTTGCACCGGGCCAACAAATGGCTTCTCATTTTTATTCACTCTATTCCGATATAATCAAGAAGTGGGAGAAGAGCCTGTCAAGCTCAATCTACTATCAAACATGGACGCTTTGTCGAACGGTGCAGCCATCTTCATTTAGTTTCCAGTGAGGCTGAGAAAGTGAAATCAAAAGCGCTAAGTCCTGATGATCGACCGGTTGAGTAGTTAAACCGATCCCATTGATTTTGACTTGCTACTTGATGACAGGTGTCTGAATCCAGCTCGAGGACACATGCTTAATATCGTTCATGAATTTTTGAAACACAGCGTGGAATCATGCTCCAAACACGGCTTGCCCATTCAATGATGATTGCAGTAGTTAAACACAACACCATCTCCTGTTAGGACTCGAGCGAATTTGTAGTTAATTCCGTCAAAGTGTCTGTCTTCCCACAATGTCATTTAGGATTCAATCTGATGTTCCGTGGATTTTTTTCTTTTTCTCCATTTGCATATATATAGAACTTGAAAGATAAATACAGAGCCTGTGTTAAGCGCCTAGATGTATTCTAAGACATAGATGTGGCTGGTAAAGTTACACTATGGGTTTAAATATTTGTATATGGATGACTATTACGCACCTCATCAGAACGTAATGACTGGGGATGGAGCCAAGCGGCTTGAAAGTACTTGGTGGGGGGGAATAATACTTTACAAAAGTTTATCATATAGGTTAGGTGTACAGTATAGCTGGGGTGGAAAAAGTTGCAGTATTATTATTTAAAGAAAGTAAAACTAGGTTGTGTGCCACGGGTTTATATACAGTATGATTATAGCTAAGGTCCAATAATTAGACTCTAAATCAGGGGTCTAATCCAAAGTAACATGGATCCTGATATTCCACTAATAATGGGATAAGAATAAGAATAATAATGTAAGTGGTCTTCATATTTACTTAAACACCTTTTCTGTTATACTGAACTTTCATCCTTACAGCACACAGTATGACCTGCCATCTGATACAGTATCACCCAAATGAGGGCGTTGGTTCCCTGTAGAGTCTGATTCCTCTCAAGTTTTCCCTGGGAGTTTTTTTTTTCATTCTGTCAAGCTGCTTGGAGACAATGACAATTGTTAAAAAGGCTATATAAATAAAATGTAATTGCAATTTAATGATTTAAACACCTCAATCGGAACAGTCTGACCTGATTCAGCCTGATTGGAACGGTTCCAGTGAGAGTGAGGGGGTGGCGTAAACCTTGGATAATCCATTCATCTGATTGTTTGGCACACATTAGGTGATGTGACGAGTTTCCTAGAAGGAAACTTTGCTTCTAAGAACAACTCTCCCCTGAGTGAGCAGCACCAATTGGCTCACATTTCATGCATAGTATCGCATTTAACCAATTACAGACAAGACTAAACTCTTGTAACCAATCAGAAAAGATGGGAAGCCAAACCTGGCCTCTAAGTTAGAGAAAGAAAATGATCAATCTTCTTCTTCTGTTATTTTTCCAGTAAATTAAATGCTTCGCAATGGGCAGAAACACTTTTTAAAGAAGCATTTCAAAGAGGTTATAATCTGATTAAAACGCTTTGAGCATGTAAACATACAGTACAGCTTATCAGATCAGCGCTCATGTAAACAGTTAAGTTGGAAGCGCTAATCTGATTGAAGGAACATTGTCCTTGCAAATGTAGCTATTGTATTATTAGTAGTAGTAGTTTTCCAGTGTTGGTGGAATTGTCAATCCTCACTCTTTTGCCTTAGCTTAGAAAAGCATGACGATGTACTGTACTGTTGAAAACCCATTCACAGTTCATACTGTAATTGGATCATAATGACCACCCTTTTACATTTCAGGATACTATTAAACTACTTCATGCCTGAGAGAATCAAACATTTTCCTGTACAGTACTGTTTTCTTTTTAATGTCCAGTGACGTTAAATCATGTAAGTAATTGTTTAATGCAAATTGGGGATATTGGAGAATTGAAATCAGTTAAAAAGCGATTATTGAAATGCTGTACAGAGACACGAGACAGTCAAGGTGGAGTGCAACGGAACTGACAAGGTAAAGGTTAATGATTCTGTTCTACAGTAGAATAATGAGTGTGTTAATGACCTAAGGGAAGTGGTAAAGGGGTCCATCCCCCGGGCAATGTCAGACCTCTTTGCGGACTTCAGCTAAGGTTTAAAATAAACGGATCGACCCGTTAAATTATAGATCATTAAATCAATAACGATCGCTGTAACATGGTGTAGTTTAGCATGACAGTAAAAATATGCAAACGTTGTTCCTGGTGAGCGCTGTGACTACTTTGTCATTCCAAGCACTCCGTGGTTTTCTTTCCGTGCTAACTAGAGTGAAGATGACGGATATCGGTGTCTTCGTGAATCCCCCCGTGAGGACGAGCACCTGGATCGGGCTCGTGGAAACAATCCGCTCAAAGGACAAGGAGGGGGGAAAGAAATGAATGAGGCGCCGGTTTCCCATGGCTCAACCCTCCGAACAGAGCTCTCAGTGGATCCAGATACTGGATGTGTTGAAATGCGCTCGGCTGGAACCGCATCTGAAATAACAATCAGGCCGCGCTGACAAACGTCAAAATCTCAACCTGCGAACACGCAGATATCCGGCGCATCAGCCATGACACATCCTGTCTCAGCACAACCAAACTTATGATCAGAAATATGTGCTGATGCTGGGTTCGGGGAATAGTATTGACTGAATTTACTTTCAAAATTCCCATCTTTGCTTCATATCAAAATGATGGGTTTCATTCAACGGCCGTTTCTCATGGCCTGACAGGAGAAATAAGCCGAAAAATACTACAATAAACATTCCAAACCGGGGCCTTTATTCTGCCAGGATAGGAACCCTGGGGTTGGAAGATGGAGGCAGAGAGCTGAACTGGAGGTAGTTAGCATACCAATTTCTACCTGCTGTGCCAAGTCCTGTTTGTGTCGCCTATTTCCACCTCACACCTGTTCTTCCCTGATTTCGAGATCAAGCTTTCGTCTAAAAGCCCGGCAACGTTTTGCGTAGACCTCAGAGGTGAGCTCGGGCCATTGAGCTCTAACTTACCGGACCTTTCCGGATGAATGGTCTCCTGAACATTCGGCTTTCCCTGAGCGCGTTATCAGCCCTCCGTCTCAGAGGCAGTGGCCTGAGTCCAACCTCTCTGCTCCAAGCCTGATTATCTTTATTATGAATCAGATTCGGGTAGCACTTTGTTACGCTATGCCCATCTTGTTTTGATTATGAGTTCTCGTCGTCCAAGCGGGGGAGGCAGCTAAACGCGACGTATGAACCGAATAAATTCGTGATCATCCGTTAATTCCTGCACATCTGTCAGATCGTTCATACATGGGGAACAAGACGCATGGGCACCAGCTGGGTCCAATAAAAACACTGAGTAGTATGATTATCCCATTTTGATCTCAATGTCAGATTGTGTATGCGTGCTTATAGAGGCTATGGATAGCTGTCTTAGGGGACTTGTTTTTTTTTTTGTTTGTTTTTTTTGTAACAGCAGACAAATCCCATTAAAGCAAATTATATTACTGTGTGTGGCACGTTATTTACACACTGACACTGTTTTCTGTGATGGACTACAGATCATGAGATTTGTATGCCAGTAATTTGATGTTTTGGAATGCGCCATTAAGTTGCATTTTCTTAAGTCACCAGATGTTGAGTCCCAAGCTGTAAAGTCCAGGTGTTCCGAATCTTCGGCACCGAACGGGGTCTTGCGCCTGCCTAAAAAAACGAAATGGCATGAGTTTGCTTTAATGAATGTGCAATTATGGGCTGGTTATACTGAAAAAGAAAGTGCAAAATGCAGCGCGGTGTCTATGCAGATACGTCGGTTTAGCAGTCGCTTCGGGCGCAGCAATTTTACGTGCAAATTAGTAGAACCGAAGGGCAGGTATAAAATTTGCATATAAGCCTGTTTACATCATTTGAAGACAATTTGATGAGTTTCTTGCAATAATGAGGCACAACAAAGAAAAACACTGAGACTGGCATAACAATGACAAAGTTTTTTTGCAGGCTCGATTGCACATTTACACCAGTTCATTCTATTGAACCTTACTGTAGCAACATGAAAGAATTTGAAACAAATGGACCACCATTATTGGGCATAATACGTGATAAGTGTGCGGCTCTGTAGCTATAGCTAGCATTCCAGAGACTTTTGTTTTCTTTGTAACTAGCATTTACTAGTACAGTCCCACTCTACTCGAACTCCTCCTTGTTTTTTCTTCCTGTCTTTTTGATTGAGTGGCCATGTGGAACTAGCATTTATGCAACCCATACTAAAGAAGTTAGCACATCAGGGATGAAATGGCATATATTATGCAAAAACCTCCTTTTTTTTGTAAATTTTTGTCATTTGGATTGCTTTCTTGGGTGTGTGTCCAAACACAAAAAAACATGAGAAGATTTCAGTGCTTAAAGAAAACAAGTCAGATTTTCCCCTAATATGACATCACATAAGGGACACAGCACTAGCTCATTTACATAGACACTGAAATGGCGTGTTCAGACGAGGAGTGAAGCAGGGGGATAAAACAAATATGTCATCTGAGAGTATTACAGCTGGGTCATTAACACACACACACACACACACACTTTAGGGTAGCTTTGAGGCCTGTGTTAACTTGTTAAAGCAACAGTAAAGTATGGGAATCGTTTTTTGCCAAGCGGATATATGCACTTACATCCAAAAATCTTATCAGTATTTATGTTGGGGAGGTTCAGAGTCTGGTTATTCGTCGACGTATTCAGGTTACGCAAACGAGTTTGACAGATTGTTCTAAAGTAGCAGCATTCGGACCAGGCTTTTATCTTTCAACAGCAATTCAGGAAGTGGATGTGCATGCTTGCTGAATAAATACCTTGCGTATTCGTCCACAGAACGGAAAAGGCTTGTAAAATCACAGATTTTCAGATGTTTTTGTGAGCTTTGTTGGTTGATATATTGTTAAGGAGTAGGCTTGTTCATGTCTAGTTGACCTTTAGTTGGCACTGGAGCAACTTTTAATCCAATGTCCTTTGTATTTGTCAGGGAAAAAAACGCACAAACACGTCCATAGCAGTTTCGGTCAGTCATGGAGGGTGGAATAAAGAGGGTCGTTCGAGCAAAATCAGGAGCTACAGGGGCAAATGTCAGTCGCACAAATGTCAGACTTGCCTTTCAAGCGTACACCTTTTTGAGAGCCCCCAATCTAAAATGCTCTTTGTATTGGCCAAGTCTCTTATTATTCGTCCTGCTTGTAATTACGGCGCCTCGTTTCCGCCCAATTTATAAAACTTAAAGCAAGCTCTTGCGCGATAGTCGTCTTTAATCTTAATGTGATGTGCACCGACATAAAGTCTTACACGCAAGAGTTTGTTATTGCGATGCAACACGGGTAAGAGACACGAAACCCCGGACGCACCCCTTTTTGACAGCCTTCACCTCACTCCCTCAGGAGCACTGACAAGGGAAGAAAAGAATGAATACAGAAAGAGATTGCTATCAGGACCTGAAAGATGAGAAAAGATGCCAAATCAGAATGCGCGAGCGGCAACAGCGCGAGCCTTCAGCCCGTGTGATTTTTTTTTTTTTTTTTCCCTTTCTTCGCTTTTCTTTTCTTCGTCTGCACAGCGGGAACGCCAGAGAGGCCAGACATACCTGAAAATACACATCTGTCAAGACTCGTGTTGATGATAAGTGAAAAGAAAACAGAAACTGATAGAAACGACTGATTAGAAGACATGACAAATGAACTGAAAGGAAATGGAAAATAAAACACTGTATTGTCTATGATCCTGTTAACAAACTGCCTTTATTGCTTTATTGTTTATTTAGTATTTTATTCAAAAAGACATTGCTTCAGCTGTGAATATTTTAATATGACTATCCTGTTCGCATAACATTTATTCTTACAAGTCTGTTATCAAATTATACCCTGTCTGGCCAAAAGATTTCAGAAGGGTCAAGCTAAGAAAACGACTAAGGAGATTTGGAAGTCCTGGGTTAAAACCCCTTCAACACATTATCAAAATCAGTGGGCTATGGCACTGTGGCTTAGTTGGTTAAGGTGCCTGGAGATCCCGGGTTCGGATCCCAGCAGTACGTCTGCGGAGGTGATGTTTTTCATGAAGGTTAATGGTTTGAGCTTCAGGTTCCCTTGAGAAGGCCCTTGACCCTGTCTGTTCCAGGAGGCTGTGTAATGCTTGACCCTAGCCTACTTACAAGAAGTTGTGATATGTGAAAAATAAAGAGTTTTACTGTACAGTAATGGTGCATATGTGACCAATAAAGGCTGAATATATACTTACTTAACTTATAACAAACCTGGAAGGTTATTGCTGGACTGTCAACTTTGTGGAAGAAATGTGGTTGGAAAAAAATCATGAACGGAGATCTAGAACACATGTGCCGAGAACTCACAGGATCAGGACTAAACAGCTGTGTTTCCCTAGGAAAACCACTTGTTAGTGAGAATAATAATAGCAATAATAATAATAATATTATTATTAAAAAGGCTTGGATTTGGTAGGGAGCATAAAGATTGGACTTTGAAGCAATGGAAAAAGGTCATGTGGTCTGATGAGTCCAGACTGACCGTATGCCAGTATAAGTGTCCATCAAGGTAAGAAGAGGAGGGAATGTTTTGATGCCCATGTGCATCCCTGTACAAGCCTCTGGAGGCGGGGTTAAGATCTGAGGTTGTTTCAGTTGGTCAGGTCTACAGTAAGATGAAGTCAGCTGACGACCTGAATGTATTGGATATCTAAAACCTATGGATCATGTTTTTTCTTCCCTCATGCGCCCTTTGAGCCATATACTGTACCAGGGCTGAAAGTGTGAAAGAGTGGTTCTGTGGAATAATTTTCACACATGAACTGCTGTAATCAAGGCTGGATGAAATCTTCGAATGTGGGACTTGTTTTTGGCTTGGCAGTCGTGTTGCTGAATCCTTGATACTGATTGGTCAGAAGGTCCTGATTCATTTTTCAAACAGCAAGACAAGTAACTATTCGTTATGGCCTTCTAAACATCTAACAAGAAGTCTATCAAAAGTATACATCAATGACTTTTGTCTCATTTTGAGTCCTGACTGCCTTGAAATCACAGTAAAGGTCAAGAGCATGCAGAAAATGGCATGACGATGGTAAGATTGTGTATTCCAGGACATGTCCATCACCAAATGTCACTCCACACTTTCATCTCTGGTTCTGATAGAGTGCAGCAACGGGGGCTTTGTGTATCCCCAGCAGCCATGAGAAGCAAACGCATACACACACACACACACACGTAAATAAATCTTTGTGTCTCCTAGCCACACACATTATTAAAGCAGGAATGCGCGGGAGTGAAATGAGGTCTAATAACCATCTCGAGGTGTCACTCAAACGTCTCCGATTTGACAGGAAATGCATTATCCCCTGGAACCTCGCGGACGCCCTTCCGAGCCCGAAGAAGGCTTTTTTCCGGCTGACGAGCAACTGATGAGCTCGAACAATGACTTATTACATTCCCAGATGCCGTATATCTGTTAAATCACAGGAACATGAATTTCAATCCAGCAACGAGCCGACGAGACCCGTATCAGGGGCCCGAGCGCAGACTCCGCGATCGGCTCCTGGATGTTCGAGAGGCCTCGAAAAAAATGAGGAGTAATTGCTAATCTCGCAGGCAGAGCTCGCTAATCCTCGCACGATGAGCTATCGGGAGAAAATGAAAGCTCTCCTTTTCTTTGCTTTATGGCCACTTTATGGCAGCGCTCCAGGGTGGTAGTTTCAGATTCCAGATCAGGTTTAAGAAGATGTAAAGCACAATCGTTTCCTCGATTCAATTATCTGATATCATTGTGCCGGGTGTTCGTTCACAATTAAAGTTGTATTTCAGGGTCAGCATTTGTCAGTCGCTGGCTAGAACTTGTTTTGTTCCTGATTAGCCTGATGAGTTTCAAGAGTACATAAAGCTATTTATTTAATAGGGAAGAAGGGAAAAAAAACCCAAAGCTTTAAACGTTCCTACCTCAGAACTGTTGAGCTTGCCAAAGCACATGTGAAAACTAGTTCAGCGATGTAAATACTGCAGGTTTGCCCGCATTGCTGCAGGGCTAAAATATCCGGTTAATAATTTAGCTGTGCTGCGTACGCTTTGTCTTTTATGTTTCTTCCTAGTGAACTCTCTTATGATTAGGCGGGTGAGCAATACAGGGACTCGAGGTCCAGTTTGCTCTGAATCTTATATATGCTTTTCTTTCTTTCTTTCTTTCTTTCTTTCTTTCTTTCCTTTTCTTTTTTTCCATCTTCACACAAATCTTCAGGGAGCAGCTCGCCTACTTTATCATCATCTACCCATAAGAGCAGAGCAAACATTCGGTTCTACGCTGAGATACCGGCCTTTACCACTCTGCTTTACAGCTCGAGACTGTCTTGCAGGCTAAAACACGTTATCAAACTCCTATTTATTATTTTTGATTGATATTTTTTTTTTAGGGTATGTGTGTGTGGAGGGGGGTGAACACATGTATTCCCATAACATACAGTATTCAATACCAATCAAAAGTTTAAACAGTTTAAAAGAATTTAGATTCTACATTGTAGAACAGTCAGTTGTTATTTTACGACAGGCAGATCAGCTGTTCTGGAAAACAGTATTGTGTCAAGTGCATTTGTCAAAACTCATCAAGCACCATGATGAAACTGTCTCTCATGAAGACCTTCCCAAAAAAACAAGGGCAAAACTTAACTCTGCTGCAGAGGAGAAGTTCATTTAGAGTCACCAGCCTCAGAAACCACCAATTAACCTCAAGCAGCACCTCGGATTAGAGTCATTATGAAGGATTTACACAGTATAAGGAGCAGGTACATCTCAATATCAACTGTTCAAAGGGGATGATCATATTTTGGACGCCTTTAGTCTTGTTTCACAGTTTAGAAAGAAATCAAAATTAGGAACGACCATGAAACCGGAAGGTGTGTCCAAACTTTTGACCGGTACACTCACTATTGAGCCTAATGGAATTATTAATGTTATCTAGTAACAGCAGATTCACAGTCATTTGTATGATTGCATACTAAATTAAGCAAATTAAAAAATATATTTTTTAAATTGAATAAGAAAATGCATCATTATAGCAAAAGTCTTCAGCGTCAATGTCTTTGTTACTATCAAAGTGGGTTTACGTTTTTCTTTCCAGAAAGGTCTAATCAAAGTTGACATCACAATTTGGGATTATATATACTCAGCAAAAAAAGAAACGCCCCTTTTTCAGGACTGTGTATTTCAACAATAATGTTGTAAAAATCCA
>JAQQZT010000012.1:33357881-33375069 GCA_030068275.1 Clarias platycephalus | reverse complement strand
TTAGACAAATATAGATCCGTGAATAGAAAGTTTAGAAATATACAAAGTACATTTTTAAATCAGACGCACACATTTTTATTTTTTTTTATTTTGCCCTGCATCGCGACTCCCGCGATGTGACTACCGCGCATGCGTACATCGCGATGACGATGCTGAAACGATGTATCGTGCAGCCCTAGTTATAACTGTATATCGATTTGTTAAAAATATATAATAATGTGTTAAATTATTAACAGTGTGTGCCACCTGTTCTAAGGGACATACAGTGTTTGGCTAGCTTTAGCAAAACGTATAATATTCACCACTCGTACACAGCTCATGACTGTGTATTCTTTATACAGTGTGTTAAAATAGTTCTTTAGTATTTAGAACTAGAACTAGTTTAATAATTTTGTAGTAATAAATAATGGCACCCAGAGATTCAGTGCAAAACATTTACAGTACTAGCTGCTACACAGCTGCCTTTAGCTATTCTTGTACTGTTTCAAGTATTTAGTTTTAGTAATTGGATGGAGGAAATGTGATTTAGGATGTACTTTTTCAATAGGTCTGATTTATAAAAGTTGCTGATAAAAAAAGTTTTTAAAGAAGTAAGCGTTAATGTTTTATCGAGTCTAGCCACCTCATTGACTAGCCACCTCAGATGATTAGGAGATGGAAGTACACAAATCGCATTTGTACAAAACATTTGAATGGGAATATGGAAGCAGTAACACACACACACACACACACACACCCCAAATGATAAACGTGCTTTAAATTACATCGCAGCTTCGACAGAATTATGTAACGCCTTGCACTGATAAAGTACATCTTAATGTCAGCAAAATCTTGCGCGAACGAAGACGAGCATTAGTTTATGTCTTTTTCTGTGCTGCGATGATTAACGATCCTAAACATGGCCCGTTTGATGACTCCAGTGCATTAGTGTTTATGCGATCGATATTTACCTTCAAATGCCTTTTAGCGGACTTGCAATTTATTTCGTTCATTTTATTAAAATCGTTCATCCACTGTGTCCATATTTTTAAGCATTTACCTTCATGAAATGGATTTTTTTTCTCTCTCACACCCAGGAAATAGATTGTTGTCTTTCCCATTATGAAGAATTGAGCTTTGAAGCTATCATTACGGGAGTAACGTTAGCGAAACATCACAGGGTTTGTGGGACTACTCAGTTTTATTTACACATCAGTGGTGACAAAAAAATAATGGAAGTCTTTTTTGGTTTTTGGTTGAAGAAGCCGATGTCATGTATATTTCTCGTTATGTGCGTTCTCGACGGGTTCATCATGAAAATGCGTATTACAATTTTCAACTTCTGTGACAAAAAAGGGGTTTAAATTTTGAGATATTTTAAAATTTGAGATATATTAAATAATAATAAAAATAATAAATAATAAAAATAATACATAATCATAATATAATATATTTTTAATATGTAGGAAAAAATTACATTATAAATGTAATATTATACATTTATAAGACACACCCCAGAACACTTCTTTACAGCTTATTTAGCATTAAGAATAATTTATTCAGTGATCATCACAATTCTTTTCTGTGGCTATATATTTATCACCATAATACAGTATGACTACAAAATTTATTTTTATGGTGCGCTCTAAACTAGACAGTAGATTTCAATCGCAATCACATTCGAGATTCCTAATCGAATCTCCTTTCTCTGAAGCCGACAGTAATGAACGGGTTCGGAGATTAATTCTTTGGCAGTCGTGGCCAACGCAGTGGGGCCAACACAAATCTGAATGTGTGTTTCCTGAGGTAACAGAGGTTGTTAAAAAAAACAAAACAGAACACTAATATGTACAGTAGCGATAGATAAAAAAAAAAATAAATTCAATTAGTTATCGTGACTCTTTGGTGTGGCAATTCATGTATCACTACATTGACTCCAAAATTGACTTAAATCTTTTTTTCAACATATATACATTTGCATTTGAGGTGGTAAAAGGCTGCGTTTTCTCTATAGTCCTACAGGTGGCGCACTTGGTAGGAAGCACACCATCTTGTGTAGGGGGAGCGAATTATTTGTTACGTTTATTTAGAATTCTAACAAAATCTAAATACGTAATAATAATATTGAATACCGCAATACAAATGGAACCGGCACCTGCGTGTCGCGGTAGTATCGTATCGGGTCGCCTCGTAGTGATTCCCATCCCTAACGTATGGTACTTTTGGCAACTGGTGCAATAATAATAAAAAATAACAAGATCTAAAGCATTGTCCTATTTTTTTCCCCCGTTATGATCTTTGATGTGAACATTAGCTGAAGCTCTTGTACTGTGTCTGAATGATTTGATGCATTGTGCTGTTTATCTATTAGTAAGAAGTTAATCGACATTTTGAATAAGGCAACATCACAGAAAACCCCTTTTTGGTGCATTTTTTCATTCTTTCATTTTTTTTTTTTTTACTGTATCTCAGGTTTTCCATATGCTCTTCTTAGTGTAAGAAAACGCTAATCTTCTTTTTGTTCCTTGGCGGAAAGCTACTCAGCTAGGTTGCAGCCATGAATGGGCAGTTTGTTTGAGCGTAGCCCGTTCCCTTCCAGACCTCTGGACGAATTAGCCCTGAACATGAGCCGTCTTTTAACCACTTAATCCGCCATTTTGGCAGGCTGCTTTTTCGCTTTTTTTTTTTTTTTCCCTTTTCTTTTTTTTTATTTAGTGTATCATTTTGTACGTTACACCCAAAGCTCCTTCATTCTAAGGTCAGCTGGAGGTGTCTGAAACGGGTATACGAAACAACGAAACAAGAACCTGGATCCCTGGCTCGGTGTGTGGCTTTTTTTTTATTGGTTTTTGGTTCCGCCTACTCTCTTTGTGCTCCTGGGCTTGCCCGTACTTCGCTACCTTCTGGAGAGGCCAGATTAAAATGCCTGGAGGTATAAAGCCTGTTGCTTAGTTGTGGTGTAAGTAGCTGAGTGTTTTCCTTCTTTTTACAAAGTGTTGCCTCATCTCATACAGGATGATAAACAGAATTTCGCCAGCGAACCTTATTCAACACCTGAAGGAGTGATGTGTAATAGATATCCTAATCCTAATTTTTTTTTTTTTATACAGAGAATCGAGAAACAACTTGACAGCATATGAATATTGCTCAGGCTCTAAGGCAAAGCGCGGAAAAAAAGATCATAGGGAAGAGGAAAGGAATGAAATGTAGGTCAAGCTGCGAGGTTACGATAGCGGAGTCGATATTTATAAAGTCGTTGCGGCTGAAACGAGCGCCGCAGCAGGGACGACGCTGTTTCCAGGCACATTCATGAACACGAACTCTCCCCTTTTACTGCTTCATCACAGAGCTTGGCTGTAGCTCTGCTTTCACTCTTTTTTTTTTTATCACCATGCTTTTCATGAAAGCGAATTTCCTATGTTAATCTGCCAACGTGACTGGCTGAATGTCAAACCAGTGACCTTGACTTGACACGGATGCCCATCAGATGTCCGTCTGCCTTCCTGTGTACGGTCCAAGCGACCGTATTTGATTTTTGTCCTCTTGTCTGTCTCGCGTTCTCTCTCTCCGTCTCTCTTTTTTCCGCACAAAGTGCCGGATCAATCATACAAATAAGGTCCTGATGGGCTGGCTTTGATGAGCGGACTCACTGGAGATTAGGACGAGCTCGATAGCGGCTTCTTAGCGAAGAATTAAACACTTCCAGTCGGGCTAATGGTGGATTACGGCCGTGGTACCGAGCAAACCAGGATAAACATCTCTCGAATTATATTGTGTCTACTGAAGGCGATAATAATAATGATAATAATAATAATAAAAAAACTTGCGGTGTGTAATGACAATGTTGCTGGAGGCCACCTGAGCAAAATACTGCTGTCAGTCATTATAAGATCATCTGACAGAATGGAAAAAAAAAAACACTGAAGGTGCCAGCCTGTCAAATGAGGATATTAGAAATAATTATTATCTGTTATGGCCACAGGAAGTGATATGTCTGTCTGTCATGAAGTGCCAAGTCTGGCTCAAAAGCTCATCCATCCTTTCAGCCTCCTTCGATGTTTTGGGCTTTTCAGGAATGGAACGAAATTCAAGAAAAACCCTGAGTCTAAAATGGTATCATCACTCCTTAGTGTTTTTTTTGTCTCAGCCGTCTGCCTGAAAGTGACGGCTTTGTCTTAAAGACCATGCTGAATGTCATCGAGACGTTTTCACCGGTTTGAACCTGAGTCAAGGCCGTGAATAGCAAAGCCTTAAAGATTGTTTTTTTTAAAGAAGAACTTTACAACACGTCTCGTTGTGTTTTGATGTTACCTCACGACCCTAGATACAATGTACACCTCATTTTGAGACAAAAATTACAGCAGGTGAGTATGATGATCATGACATCACATCTATGTTTTATTGCAAGTTTTGCATCTTAACTGTTATGGCTCCAAAAGAGGCAGGATAGAGTAAGGTGTTACATGTCATGTTTTCGAGTAGATTCTGCCACATTATGTCATTCTGTCAGCAAACTAAGAAAAACAAATCCCCCTCTAAAGATCAATACATCGTTATACTTCTAAAGACTTCGAAGGCGTTCGTATGACAGAGGTATGTTTTTATAGCTAGTCTTTCCAAGAGTCGTTAGCCCAAGGCGGCCATGTTGGCAGGCCCGGGGAATGCTCATCTCAGGAATGTCTCTGTTTGTGCATGTCACTCAGAGTCTCTCAGACCTTTCGGAGCTCGCGTCGATTTCGAAGCCAACGGACTGCTTGTGTAAACACCAGAGATGCTTGGGGCGCAATAAACACACCTCGATTGCACAGACATAAAAATAAACTGCCCCTGCTGCCGCGCGGTCATAAGAACCTCAGGTGTCAGCAGGTTAAGGGGCAGTCCTGTTTTGGTGATTTGCGACAGCGCTAATCTTAGCATGTCAGCGAGGGAGCTGCCGGGAGACCGCGGTCGGGACTTAAGCCCATCGGCTCATGTGGGATCTATCCTTCATAACCTTCACGCTGAGCCTCAGCACTCTGAGTTTCATTACTTCACCCATCCAGTGTATTGTGCAACACATGCTTAGTCATGAGATAGCATTAAGTCCTGAATGTTATTCTTTCTGGCACCACCTCTGTTTGTTATTTTTTCATTTTTCTTAAATAATAAATTATGGTTATAATATTCCTGTTATTAAATTACAAGCTCAAAGCTGTAATGACCGCCATATACTTCCTGCTTCTAGATCCCTTGGCTCTAAAGCGGGAGATCCTGCTTTCAATTACCAGGTTGGAAATACCAGAGATAAAATCGCATCTCTCTTTCTCCTCTGCTCTCCTCTGCTCTCCTCTATTGGCCCGGGGAGCGGTCTTTATTCGGCCCGCTCCTCACCACGCTGGGACTCTGAGCTAAATAGGCAGTGACAGCGCTTTCATGTAGCTGAAATGAGTATACTTTGCTCCTCTGAAACCCTCCCATTTCCAGCGCTGAGGTGTTAAAAAGGGGAAACCGACGAGGCCTCTTACCTCTCCTTCCATTTTTGACTTGACAGGGTTCTTTTTTTTTTGCTTTTCGTGAAACGGCTTTAAAAAAAAAAAAAAAAAAAGGATCTCAGAGCGATCTCAGGGCCAACCACCGCGATATCATTAATATCCGTTTCAAGCTTTCTCCGGGTCAGATTCTGTCTTTAGACTCGAACAGTGTGTGTGTGAACAAATAAATCATAGTTCCCTTTTAAAATCAATGCGCGCTCCTGTGTAGTGCAGAGTTCTGTATAATTATCGACCATGATGTCATTTCGAATGATATTATACAGTACCACTTTGCAAATTACAGTATTTAAAAGACTCGTGTGTATGTTTTTGCAGGGTAAATGGTACGCTGTGGAGCCCAAGATGTCCCAGTGCTTATTTGAGTTTGGAAAGTTCCATTCTTTCTTTTCCATCTAGCACCTGACCACCGTCCGTTTCTGCAGAGTTAAACACATGACGTTTCACGTCCGTGCTGTTGTCTGGGTAATCAAATTACGTACTGGGATTCTCAGCAATTCCCAGAGTTTTATATCATGACGTTGCTTCATTAGAACCTCCGTCCGAAGTGTCTGATGAAATAAATCGCTGGTGCAAATGACTCGTTGTCATTGAGACGTGAACGGGAGTACTTTTATTTTATTTTTTTACCCCTTGCCTCAGGCTATCCAGCCCTAATTTCAGCTTCATCTCTGATCTGGGGCTGCCTGCGGGACGTCCTTTTTTCCCCTTTCTGCTAAAGGTGAAAAACTGAAATAATCCCGTTAAGTTTGCTATTTTATCCACTAACCTTGCCTTTGTGTGTGTGTGTGTGTGTGTGTGTGTGTGTGTGTGTGTGTGTGTGTGTGTGTGTGTGTGTGTAATTTTTTCCCCCCCGGCGCTTAGAGGACATCTCTCTTTCTTTCTGTATCTCTCTTCTTGCTTAATGAAGGAGGGGTATTTAAAAATAAACTTACAGAAGATCGATATGATCAGTCCTAAGTAAAGTCTGCTCAGCTTACTGTTCCTTGTGTGTGTGGGTGTGTGTGTGGGTGTGTGTGTGTGGAGAGACTGAGAGCGTGAGGAAGCTTTTTCAAGCGTGCTCATGATGCCAGAGGCCCAGGTTGATTCAGACTTCCAGCTGTTGGAAGATGTGAACACAAGCTCAGATCTGTTCTACCCTGCCCTCTTTTTTATACGATCTCAGCTATGAAAGAGGTTGTAGATTTCTCATACTATTTATCCCCCTCTCTCTATTCCTCTCTTTCTCAGCCTGCGGCCGTGGCTTCTTCAAGTCTTCGTCGCAGGACCTGCAGTGTTCGCGCTGTCCTGCCCACAGCTATAATGACAGAGAAGGCTCGTGGAGGTGCGACTGTGAGGACGGCTACTACCGAGCGCCCTCGGATCCTCCCTCCATCGCCTGCACAAGTGAGTTCAACTGATAACACCCCAGAGGTGCCAATAATTTTGACCCCTTGCTACGATAATATGGGAGATATATATATAAATATATAATATATATAATTTTTTTTTTTTTTTTTTTGCAAAGCTGAAAAAGTCAATTACACATTATCAGTTTTTTTCATGTCAGCTTAATTCAGGTGATCTTTGAACTGTGAATACATGGTCATTTAAAAAAATTATGAGGAGCTTGGACTGAAATTTTCCCTGCTAGAGGGTGTTGCTTTGGGCATTTTTCATCTCTCTGGCTGCTAGGATTTTCTTGCTAGTGCTCACAGCATCTTTACACACACACACACACACACACACACACACACACACATGCTTGTGCTGGAATTGTACACTACGTTTAAATAAAGTTGTGTCCCCACCATGTTTAAGACAGGATTTATCTTGTTTAAAAAAAAAAAAGAAATCCTACAATGTATTAAAATAATTTACAAGCATGTTCAAGGATGCTATTTCTGATAGTTTTGTTGTTTTCACATCCAAAAGATGTTTCATTTGCTCATAAACATGATCTAACATGCTAGCTTCTTTATAGATAGTAGCTAGTTTACGTTTCCTCAAAGTTCAATAATAGCAAGTTCATGTATTCTTACAGTTATTAGCTGATTTATTTATTTTTTGTAGTTATTAGATAGTTTACATTTCCTAGTCATTATTAGCTAGTTTATTTTTCCTTACAGTTATTAGCTAGTTTGTTATCTTACAGATATTAGCTAATTAATTTTTCCTTAAAGTTATTAGCTAGTTTATGTTTCCTTACAGTTATTAGCTACAGTAGTTTACATTTCCTTATAGTAATTAGATAGTTATTAGAAAGTTTACATTTCCAAGTCATTATTAGCTAATTTATTGTTCCTTAAAGTTCTTAGCTACTTTATTTATTTATTTATTTATTTTTTTTACACTTATTAGCCAGTTCATCTTTCCTTACAGATATTAGCTAGTTTACGTTCCGTACAGATATTAGCTAGTTTCCGTTTCCGTCCAGATATTAGCTAGTTTCCGTTTCCGTACAGATATTAGCTAGTTTCCGTTTCCGTACAGATATTAGCTAGTTTACGTTTCCGTACAGATATTAGCTAGTTTACGTTTCCTTGCAGTTATTAGCTAGTTTATGTTTCCTCAGAAGTATACTAGTTCATGATTTTTATAAGCTTTTAAAAGATGTTTCAGTTCTTAGCTAATTTATGTTTCTTTGCGGTTATTAGCTAGTATGTGTTTCCAATGTAAAAAAAAAAATAGTCTGTGATAAACTAGTAGATGTTTTTGTCGGTAGTTAGCTAGTTTGTTTCTTTGCAGTTATAAGCTAGATTGTTTAAACAGTAATAAATTATTTTATCCTTTTGTTGTTGTTATTAGCTAGTTTGTTTTTCATAGTTTTTAGCTAGTTCCTTAGGAATATTAAATATACCCAAAATAATCCTATTCAAATAACATAACAATCCATCACAGTATCTGGTTGTTTTTAGCATGTATGCTTACGCTTATGTTTTAGTCAAGTTACCTTATAGCATGCACATGTCCTGTAGGATCATTATTTTTAAACATGTTATTTAGAGTAATGGTGCTAACTTTAGCTACAGTAGCTAGCACACAGTGCTTAACAATCTAGAATAATACTTCCTGGAACATCTTTCTTTGTCTGACTAGCTAGTGAAGTCAGCAGTGGGTTCCTGGTCAGACCATTACCTCAGGATTTGCTGGCTAAATAGCTCGCTAACGATAGTTCACAGACCAAATTAATTATTAATGAAAAAACAGTCAACCATTGTGATATTGGCAATAATGAAGTAAATCTATAACAAATGTGCAGTGTGCTGGTATTTGGTCTTCCCCTTGTTTATCACAAATTGAGTCGCTAGCCGTTTACAAACCTTAGCCATTGTTCAGGCTTGTTGGTGCTCATTGCTAGCTTCAAATCTTGAAGTGAACAAACTTTTTATTGCCCTTTCTAATTTAGCATCTATGATAAATGTTAGCTAATAGCTTCGTGTCCTTGACTTGCAACCCTTGTTTAGTGCAAGCATTCTCTCTCTCTCTCGCTCTCTCTCTCTTTTTCTGGTAGCTAATGAACAGAGGGCCAATTTGCTGTTTCCCGTCAAATTAGATTGCAATTACTGTCAGCACTGAAAGCCACAGGTCCCGGACGCTCCTTTCCCACCTCGCTCCCCTCATCCTCTCCTTTCCTCTCCCCACTTTCATTTGTTCCAGCGAGTGCCGCAATTACGCTCTAGCCATTGATGACTTGTTTACACAGGCGAGGCTAGTAGAGGGAGGAAGGGTGGGAGCGAGAATGCTGCTGGTTTGTTAATCCACTACAAGCAGGTTTATTCATGAAGAACCCCCCCTTCCCCACCCCACCCCACCATCTTCACCGCCTCACCACCACCCCTTTTCCCTTTTCTCATCTTTTTCTTTTCTTTCCTTCCCTTTTACACTCTTAAAATAAAAGTGAAAAATAACGAGTGGAAATAAATTCGGAAAGGAAACAGCACATGGAAAGAGTAGCCATGGGAAGGTGAGACTTAACCTCCTTAACCTGACTAGGCGACTCTTCGTTTACCACGTCAAGCTTCGTCGACAATATGGATCAGATTTAGCCCCCGGAAGCAACCATTTTTGGAGTCGTGCCTCATCGACTTAATGGAATTAAGAGACATACTGTATCACAGCCAAAACCAGCCCGTCTGTCTTTTTTATTGCCTAAAAGGGTCAAAGGGTCAAATGATCAAGTACATCCTTCACAACATACCAGAGCCCATTGAAATGTGTCCTTATTTCTGATGATTTATAATTTTTTTTTGCATTGTTTTTTTCCCCTCTCAAACACACGTCGTGAAACATTTTTCAGCCTACGCGCCTGCTTTGTTTGTGCCCGAAACAAAAGACAGGAACACGCTGTTTGCAATTTGCTCTAATGGTTACCCGCTACACCTAATCAGGAAACAGTAGGAAAGTTAGAAATCTCTCTCTCTCTTTCTCTCTCTTTTTCCATACATCACTCATGGATCATTGTGTGACCTGTTCTTGCCTAGGTTGTGGTTTCTGTGTTTGGCTAGTAAAACATTGAGTGAAAAACAGGGAAACGCAAATCATCCGTTCCCTCCTGCCTTTACGCATGCTCTCTGACTGAGCCAAGCTTCTCATGCTACTTTATTGCATGAAATTTGTAATGTCCACCAAGCGTTAAAAAAAGAAGAAGAAGAAGTGATCTCCTGGCTTTACGTGCAGCTGTGCAGACCAGCGAGCTTCCAAAAGCAACTCCACACAGCGTCGTTTTGCAAAAACTTCTGCGGTGTTACAGCATGCTCTTCAAAAAGTCTCATCTTAATTATCTGTGGATTAAGTTAACGTGAGCCACGGATGGAGATTTCCTTTTGGGGATTCGCAGCCGTGGGAGACTGCAGCAGTAATTGGAGGCCAATTTACATTCGCTGAACAAACATGCGGACAGACAGCTTTTAAAATGAATGGGCGTGAACCCTGAAAAACCTCAGGCGCTAAACAAATAAAGACGCACGCGATTCTTTAAAACGGGGATTAAGGAGCGGGGTAATAAAATTCAGATTTGAGGCCTGTACAAAAGGAGAGGCATGTCATTGTCCAGATGGGAGGAAAAGTAAATTAATGGCGGCTAAACCTATTCAGAAAATATGTCCTGCGGTTGTGTGTTTTGGCAGGGCACCACACGATGCGCATTCCGGTTAGTCTCAGCCAATGCCATGACCTAATGAAATATATCAGCTAGGGCTCGGAGCAGGGCTCTGCTCCCAGTCAAGGTTTTATTATTTTCCAGCCAGCAAAGGAAGAAGGGAGATGCTGACAGATTTTGGAGATGACATCAATCACGGATCAGCTGTGTGTACGAACTGTATGAGGCAGAGAAGTTTAAGAGGCAATGTATCACTCACTCATTCTATACACCACTTATCCTGTACAGGGTCACGAGAAGCCAGGAAATTATCCCAGGTGATGGGGTACCATGCTATTGCAAGGCACCCCCACACAATTTGGAAACAGCAAAACATCAATTATTACGCTGGAGGAAACCCACCAAGCACATGGAGAACATGGAAACTCCATGCACAGAGAACCACTAACCTCTATGCCACTGTGTCACCTGAGACATGAAGTATCGATATACAGTAAAAGACTAGTATAGTAGCAACACATTGGTTGTAGGGTAATGCTTCATACTTCTCTATATAATCCCATGCTGCACTATGATTCCAATGTGCATGGATACCATCAAGGTAGAAAGTTGTACACTGGAGTCATGATCAAACTTCCAGCTTCATGTCACAGGAACTAACATCTGGAAATGCCATGGAGCGAGGTCAGAAATGTAAGGGGAATGTGGCGATAACTCCCACCCAAGTTCCTGTAATGTGCAAGTGGTGTTGAATGATTGTGTGTACAGTTCTCACAAACAGATGCATCTCTTCTGCAAGTTATCCATTAATTTTCCACGATCAGCTGGGTTCCGAGCCTCCTGGAAGGGGATGATCACCGGATAAGAGTCTCATCGCTGTTCTGTGCTTGAAGTCTTCTGTAAATGTCAATAAAGCTGTCGACTTTATGGAATATGTTGATAGTTCTTCTTGATAGAGGTTAATTCAAACACACACCGACATTAGAGTATTTTAGGTGATATCCCTAACATTGGGAAAGAAACGTACATAGAAAATGGGAGAAGGAAAATCTAGCTTCCTACCGTTTCCCCTCGAGCACCGAGACCATAATTCAGCCACCATGTTTTGCAAATCTGCTTAATTTCGTATGGAAGCGACTCGAGCTTAACTATGCTTAATTATTGACTTGACTTCTAATAGGAGGCACAGCTCTGAGCAGATAAGAACTGCATTCCAAAGTTAAGCCCTGTGTCTAGTCAAAACACACACACACACGCACATATACTCACGTACGCTGTGGAGGAGCAGATGACCTAATTAACAGGCTGTCACTGGAAATCGCTATAAGGCTGCCTAGCTTTAATGGCCCTATATCTAATTTTTAGGCATTTCTGCATAATTACTGAATATCTATTTATTTCCGTGATAAAAAATGTTTCTTTTTATTTCAAAACAGGTCCTTTAATAGGAGTTTGTACCCCAGAGCTGTCTGAAAGGCTTTGAGCAGAGCTGCATTCTCAGCTTTACACTTACACTGAAGGATCTGGCTTTGTGAATCCTCACAATACGAGAGTGTTCTCTGGACATGTCCACTTCTTGATTCTGATTGGACAGCAGGCTCAGTCCATTCCACCTACATAAAATCCATGGCTTAAACTTGTGACGGTTAAGTAGTGAGATGTCTGGAAGGAGTCTCCAGTGTCAGTGTTTTGTACCAGTCAGTTTTTCCTTCATGTGAAAGTCTACTTTGTCTAATAAACTAAGGGAGAGAAAATACAAGAGGCTTGAGATAAGGGGACTCGCACCTCTATGTTATCATGTTGTTGGAAATTAATTAACGTGTCATTTTTTTATAAGTAGTGCCCTTGAAGTCCGTCTAAAACCCTTGCTAGTTGTGATATTTGGCATAGGATGCACAGGTCATATGTAACTCAACAATCATATATATAACAATACACAGTGATTGTTTCACTTCCTAAGATTGAGCTCCATCTCCTCCGACATGGAGCGAGGAGACGCTGAAGTGGCACTCGAGGCAGCCTGCGAGTCACTCCTTGTTTATTGCTGGATAATCAGTCCCTTGATCTTTGCCACTCGAGAGTCAAAAGCAAGCGGCTGTGATCATGGGGCCGTAACTGCCATCGTTATACGTAGCCATGGAAATACACAATCGCGTCCCAGGAGGTGAAGTGTGTTTGTGTGCGAGTGGGCATCGGAAAGGTGAGGCTGAGGTGGAAAAAAAAAACAGTAGCGTGGAACAAGTGTGATGGTGTATTAGGAAATCAAAAAAAGTTATATTCTCTTTTACAATGCGACTCAATAGCAAAGTAAAATCGTTCAGATATACGACCAGGCTAGTATGCATGTAGTAGGCTAGTACGTTCAGTACACTAGTTTGTACGAAATAGAATCGTCTGAGTTCGCAAGCTAACTGCTAGAAGTGTTCCAGGATAAGAACAGAATATTAAGCAAGCTAGTGAGTATGCTAGTATTCTTAAAAGCTAGCTAGTATACAAAGGTACTTTGGCATGTAATATGCAAATCCTGTAGGCTAATACTGTCGTATGTAGCTACTGACTAGCATGCTAGTACTTAAGTAGGCTAGTGTATTTTTAGGTCTAGTACAATTGTTTGCAAATAGCTGGTAGACGTATCTTCTAGTGTGGTGTTGGGTAGGCTACAATTAGGCTAGGGTGCTAGTATGTGTGTACGGCTTAGGGTATGCTAGTATGTGAGTACGCTGTAGGTACCTACATGAGCTAGTACTGTATAACAGTACGCGGTAGTCTTGGGTTACGCAAGTGCTTACATGAATTAGTTTTTGAGTTTGATGTAGGCTGGAGTACACTAGCATGCATGTGCTTATATGAGTTAGTGTGGAAGTATGCAATACGCTGGTGTGCAAGTATGTAGTTATTACACAAGCAGGCTAATGTGCGAGTATGCCAGCATGCAAGTAAGCTAGCACAGTAGTATGCAAGTATGCAGATAGGCTAGTATTATTTCAGTGAATCTCGTACGGTGTGTGTTCGAGGGGTGAGGAGAAGGGTTATATTGTTCATTTCTGTCCAAAAAAACTTGACAGCTAACTTCAGGACCGGCGCGTATGTTATATTCCATATACATGCGTTCATTTTTAATTTGCGTGTTGTCACCCCGTCTTACCATAGCATTCAGGAGAATAAGAGAAGCCGCTGAATTGAGAGAGGAAGATGAGGACAGGAGAAAATAGAGCAAGTGACAGATGATGCGAACACACATGCACACATACACATGCGCGCACACACACACACACACACACACACACAGAGAAACCTCCTCGCTTCACCTGCCACAGGTGGCCCTTTCATCTCATCTGATCATGCATTTTACCTCCCTTCTCTGATGATGAATATTGCAGCATAAAGAGAGAGTCTGTGTGTATGTGAGCGTGTGTGTCTGCCATTATCCCTAATGAGGAGCACCTTTAAAGTGTCATATTATTCATACCCACTGTTCCAAAGCTTGCTTTTTGCCCTCATGCATATGAATGGAGCATCTTGAAAGAAGATGTGATGGTTCCATCACGTAACATCTAAAAACACAACCCGGCTTGTGAAAAAACAAAAAAGCAACAGCGAACGACGTTATCGCAATAGGATCGAGGTTGTGCTTGATGATCACAGAGGCCGCTTTTTACGACATGAGGTCGAGCTCCTGGTATTTTAAAAGATAAAGTGACGACGCTGTGTTTTTCGGCGTAGAGGGAGGGCCAGGCCGCCATCAGGCCGCTTCGAGCTGTCCCGGCAGCCGTAACTCTTTTTTTTAAGTTTGACTCGTAAATTTCAACCTGACTATCGAGAGCATAAAGTTTTACTGCATTCACGGTAATCGTTACACGGTAAGCTTGTTATCCTTTTAGCTGGCTAATTAATTAGGAAGGCGAGACGACCACTCCATTACCAAACATTGATCGTTTATTATAACCTCCTGCTGTAGGAGACATCTTTTGAGATGTTAGAATCAATCCAGACTCATAAAACGCTAGCAGACTATGATAAAGACGTTTTGGTCTTCCTGTGAAGCCTCTATACCTTCAGCCTCGCAGCTCATTATTGAGTTCCTTCACTGCCTCGTCTCGCCCAGGTCCGCACTGCCCTTGGTATCTCTTGAGTGCGCCTCCCCTGCATTGTGGAACGTTTCGCACTATCTGGGTTACACTCTAATTGTGTGTCAGCGCTTGCCAGCGGGACCGGATTCCGCATGTCCCCATGGCACTTTAATACAGCAGGCGAGAGGAGAGAATAAATCCAGTGAGTGTGCCGGGTGTCAGCGGTGGCGGTGGTGGCGGCGCTCTTCCCGTCACTTGGTCACAGAGCTCCTCTCTCTCCTTTCGCTTTTCTTCTCAACCTGACCTCTCTTGACTTCTTAGATCCCGGCATACACGATTTACAAGACAGCGGTCACCTTCTGTGTAGTTAGACAGCTCATCTCTATTCTTCTCCCGTTCCTGCTCCTCACTCTTAACTTAACTTTTAGCACTAGGAAACTTTTCTTGGATATATAAAGGACATGATAGGAAAAGTTTTAGGTTTTTGCTTGCTTAAGATTAGTGTAAAGAGAGAACTATTGGTATTTAGGTACTTGGGTTTGAGGCTTTGAGGGTTTATGCGTTCATGGTACAGGGTCTAAAACAGATGTCTTTTGTCATTTCTCCAATATTTGGGGATTTTTTTATGTAATCTGTTATAAAGTGATTTCCTGAAATGCCAGATGAACCATTGCTGCTGTGAGATGAAATGGTTTGACGTTTTATTAAAAAAGAAGATTGCAAACTTTGATTTCTTTGCGTTACGTAGATAAACTCATCTCTTTTTGCTTCTTCTTTTTCCGACTATACAGGACCTCCTTCAGCACCTCAGAATCTGGTCTACAACATCAACCAGACTACGGTAACCCTCGAGTGGAACCCTCCGGCCGACTCTGGCGGCCGATCTGATCTCACCTACCGGATCATCTGCAGGAGGTGCAGCTGGGAACCGGAGGAGTGCGTGCCCTGTGGCGGGAACGTTGCGTTCATGCCACAGCAGAGCGGCCTCACGGAAACCTCCATCACGATCAGCGAGCTGCTGCCGCACGCCAACTACACCTTCGAGGTGGAAGCCGTGAACGGCGTCTCGGACCTGAGCCGGACGCAGAGACTGTTTGCCGCAGTCAGCATCGCCACCAGTCAGGCTGGTAAGGAGTTTTTAGTTATTTTGGAAATGTGCTTGATGCTTGGGCAATTCAGTATTAGTATTATGTTGTAGTGATGTATCCAGGCAACCTGCTGTATGACGCCATGCTCCAGGAAGGGGATTGTTTGTTAAATTGTTGGTTTTGTGGCAACTCTGGTTTCCTTGATGTGTACTCGGCTTGCCTGGCCTTTACCTCACTATGACAAAATATTTGCCGTCTGCATTCCTGATGGAGACGTTCTTAGTAACAAAATATGATTAATAAAAGCCATGTGAGGGTTTCTTTTATTCTGCCTGGATTGCAAGATCTGCTCGAGGTTGGCTGAGAGGTTGGCGCCTTGTCAGGTGTTCTCTTAAAGAAGTTCTTATTACTTTGATGAATTTATTAGCCGTCAAGGTTGCGTTTTGCTCACATCGAAGTCTCTGGGTAACAGTTAGCAGTGCGTCCTTTTCGTTTTCTTTCCATCCCATTTCCCCAGAGAGAAACGACTCGTGGTGATCCGTCGCTGCGCGTACACATCCAAGTAGCGCCATGCTAGATCTCATCTCTCTAATAGACAATTTTTAAGGATCATGCAAACAAGATTTCTCTTTCATGCCCAACCGTCCATGAAATATAATTTGCCATCAAGTGCACACTGACTATGCTCATTAATGTGTGTGTGTGTGTGTGTGGTGGTTAACTGAGCTCAATAGCCGTGTTGTTTTACAGTAAGTACAATGCAAGCACAAATGATCTATCTCACACACACACACACACACACACACACACATGGAGTAACAGAAGGCCACAAGAAATAGCATATAATTCAAAAGCCCATATCTCACACTTGTATATATATTTTTTATTTATTTATTTTTTTACGAACCGAACAAAAGAGCAGGATCTCAGATCTCTGATATGATTTTATAGCTGCATTTATCTGCTCCAGGATAAAGAAGGTGCAGAAAGATGGAGGGACGGAGTAGAGACGAGCGAGCAGTGATGAATGTTCGGTGACAGGGACCGTGACAGAGACGCACGGCAGAGCGAGAGACTGCAAGGGCATCCAGGCGCATAGAGAGAGACGCAGAGAGAAAGAGAGAGAGAGAGAGAGAGAGAGAGAGAGAGAGAGAGAGACCTTAGCTCCGTCCAAGTCTCCTGTAATGATGCCTGGCTTGCTGACAAAACACAATTACTTCAGCAACCTTGGGCAATATGCAGTGATTAGTTAGTGCGATTGAGAGAACTTTATTCATGAAGAGATGGTCGCTTTGTTCAAACACATAGCCGCATTTGCTTTTGATTTGTCCGTCAATGTATCTGCCAGGTCCAAAAGTTAAAGAAAACCAAATACAGTGGCTTGCAAAAGTATTCGGCCCCCTTGAACTTTTCCACATTTTGTCACATTACAGCCACAAACAT
>JAQQZT010000012.1:33338863-33355313 GCA_030068275.1 Clarias platycephalus | reverse complement strand
TTTTTGCTAAATTATGGAATAAAGGCGCTTCTTGTTATTTGTAAGAACAATGCAGTCTTTGTTTTGGGTCAAGATAAAAGAATTTACCCTCGTCCGGCCACCCTCTATTCGCTGCTCAGCGAAGCTTCCCGATTGCAATTTTATCCCTGGCTGCGTAGTAAAAGCAAGGATGGAACTGATCTCGTTAGTGTTGACATCTGTATCATCGAACATCTGCACCTCAGGGCCTTTAACGAACTGCTTAACGAGCCAATCAGCCACCTCGGAATAAACGAACGAACGGCCATACTGAAGTCAAAGATACAGTGCGGTTAACGGCACTCTGTGGCGACTTAGGGCTTTTGATAACCCTGGTTCGTGAAATGGAGTATAGCCTGTTTGTGAGAAAAGACAAGTGATAGATAGTTTAAGATGAAGAGAAAGAGAGAGAGAGAGAGAGAGAGAGAGAGAAAGTCACAGAGCGCATTTTAATCAGAAAAGCAAGAAGTTGCATACAGAATGAGATGCATCTAAAGAGGAATTCACACCTCCCTTTAATTACCCTTGTGTTACATTCTCATGAAGAAATGAACGCAAGAAAGAGAGAGAGAGAGAAGGAGAGAGACAGCACTCTAAGTATTGTTGCTCAGAAACCTAATTACTTCCCAGTTCTCTCTTAAAAGGGTTTAAATAGCTGCTGTTTTTCACCCTGCGAGTTCATTATTATCACGTCTTCTCTTTTTTTCACCTCAGTTCTGTTCCTTTCTTTTTCTTCCTTCACCTGAAACGTGACCGTGGATCCAAATTGTGCTCTTTTTATAGGCATTTTAAAAGTCCTGAATTTAAGAGTCCTCAACAGCTTTACGGTTGACTTTGGTCAGGCCTGTTGAGGGTGAGATGCTTACAGTATAGAGCAAGCGTTAATATTTACTGAATAGATCTGAAATTAATTAACTTAATTGATGTCCAGCATGTCGTGCATTTCTTTTATACTGCAACATTAATGGCTTCATTAAGGCTTGCTACCGATCTAAGGCTCTCAGTGGGAATTTGCTCCTTTATCCTTGTCTGTTCCTTGGTCAGCTTCTCCGGACACGCCGTTCTCGTGCCCTTTCGCTTCACCTCACTCGAGCCTCCTTTCACTTGGGCCCGTAATTAATATGGCCGCTCCATCGCCAGGCTATCGCTTTAGCACGGATCTTGCTGGATACCTCCGAGACGGATCACACTTTTCACCGGGAACAACGAAGCCATTGATCGATCGCTTTAAAGTCCTAATCTGTGGAAGGGCCGCAAAAAAAAGAATGGACCGATTGATTCGCCGGGATTCCCAGTCGGCCGGTGTCGGTTTCCGGTTAAAGCGGATCCCACAAGCCTCTTTTGTAGCGCTTGTATGGAGTTTTAAGTTACCTGGCAACCCTTTCTTCCACCTTGCACTCTCGCTTACGCTACCTTCCTCTCCTTTCCGTGGCTTCTCCTCTATTAGGTAACCTGACCTGGCGTCCTCGCTTCAGCAGCTGTGGCTAAGTTCCTGGTGGTCTCCGCGGCCGGACCGGCACTTAACCCAGGGCTTTTGTGCCTGGCTTGGCCGTCACCTGATCCTCGGGCGATGAATAATTTTCATGGAAGGTGCACTTTAATTACTTCGCCCGTTTAAGTGGCATCGTGGCAGCCTCGCACGCTCATTAATCTCCGGCTAGGATCCCGTTGCAGGGGCTTCCAGGCCCAGAGAATGCTCTCTGCTCGAGCGGGCATGAGCGATCTGCAGGGTCCATCCATCTCTCACTGCTTTTGAAAGGTTTAACGACAACAGCAAAAAAAAAAAAAAAAAGACAAAGGACTACAGTAATATGCTGTGAGGAATGAAAGAAAAATATATTCAAGAAGGAAAAATCTTAATCGGACACATCTATATGAAAGGAAATTGAAAAAAAGATGCGTATAGTAACGAGTCGAGCGAAAGAAGGGTTCGGAAATTCAATTTAGTTACAGACGTATGCGGTTTTAAATGAAGTGTTGGTGTCTACAGAAAAGCTTGCGCTTTAAAGCTACCCAACACGTCAAGGGCGAGTGCACACACACAAACACACATACACCTAAATACACACACACACTCCCCTTATCTGTTTGTACTCGGTGCGTTTTCTCCTCCTCTGCCTCTGTTTACCCGTGTTTAGCCCTTTCCCGAGAACAAAAAGTGGAGGGTTTTTATTTCTGATAACATCAACCTCTGAAGATGTGTGAGGATGACGCTGAGTTTAATCTTCAGCTTAAGAGTTATTCCAGAGATTTAACCCGCAAGGCTGATTGTTTTGTTGTCAATTATAATATAACGTATTCTATAACATGACTCTAACTCCTTCAGTAAGCCTAGTCTCCAGGTTTGCACTGGTCGCTATGGCGATGTGAGCGATGTCCATAAAAGTTCACATGCGACGTTAGGTTTAAGTACAATACCATAAAAACCTAATAGAAACTTGAAAGATATAGAAATTTAATGATGGCGAAACACAACCACACACACACACACACACACACACACACACACACACACAGGACTCCAGCTGTGCGTCCTGGTGCTCTTGTTTGTGTGTGTCTGTGTCTGTGTGTGTGTGACAAGTTATCTCTGCCGTGTTTGCCCAGTCGAGGTGAAAGTGTTTCATTTCCTTCGGTAAAGCAAAGGGCCAATAAGAGGCCACACACACACACACACACACACACATCAGAGATGCCTGAGAGCAGCTGCATCAGGGCTCAGGTCTGATCGAAGCTGTCACAGCTTACACTTAAAATGTGTGAGAAGGCAGGAGGGAATGTTAATATGTTGAGAGAGAGAGAGAGAGAGAGAGAGAGAGCGAGAGAGAAAGACAGAGTGTATAAACGATGCACCTGTAGGATGTTTGACCTGGTGTGTTTGAAGTCAGGGTGACAGGAGACATGAGAAATCAATATCTTTAATTCTCATCCACACACAAACGCGAGCACACACGAAAACCACCGCATTTGCAGTCCTGAATTCTCCCACATTTATTACACACCCGAAGCGTTTTCCGCATACCTTTCCATTTCCCTACATTTCCTGCTCAAACGAGCCGAAAGAAACAGAAAAAGGAAGATTGACGTCTCGTCCCTGACGTTATTCCGACGCTTATCGTCTCATCTCCCGCTGAGAGAGAACTAATTACGTCCTCACGTGTCCCTGCTCGCACCTCGGATTGTCTGCGGCAGCTCCAGACTTTATAATGAGTTTTGCTTGTGCTTCTTTCGAGAGGAGAATAAGAGAAAGAGAGGGGGGTAGAATATTCTAGAATCTGCCACACATGGTGTGAAAAAAAAGGTGTGTAATTATAAGTGGCCTTTGACCCCTCGGGGCCGGGACACGGTTACATACATAGCTTGACCTTCAACTAGGCTTACACACCTGCTGCTCCATTTCTGTGGTGTGTATGGCAACACACATACGCACACACACACACATACGCACACACACACATACGCACACACACACACACACACACACACACACACACACACACACAGTCAAAGCTGAGCGACTCTAAAAATACACAAGGTGCAAAGTTTATAAGTAAATTTGTATTTACACACACACACACACACACACACACACACAATACCAAGTATGTATTTATATTAACCTTGATGGTGGTGTTTTTTTGTATTTTAAAAAGTTATGATATAGATAAATATATGAAATTAAAGTTGATAAATGCACGAACAAATAAATAAATAAATAGGTAAATAAATCAAATAAATAACACTTATCAAAGTAACTAAATAAGCAACTAAATCAGTAAATAATCTATTAACTAGGTATCCAACTAACTTAAGAAAGAAAGAAACGAAACGATCAAACAGATAACTAACAAAAACAACCAACCAGCCAAACAAATAAACAATTAAATAAATAAAAACAATTAACTAAGTAATTAACTCAATATATAAATAAATAGTCAAAAAAATAAATGAATTAAAAAGTTAACTAATGAACCAAGTAAATAAAGCGCACACACAACGAACAGCTGGCTCGGTGTCAAAACAAGAAGCGCATGCGTGATACATGATACTCAGTACTCGTAAACCAGGACTTGCTCGTATTTCAAGTCAAAATTTATTAAAAATCTTTGCTCGTCTTGCGGAACACTCGCAAACCGCGTTACTCGCAATCTGAGGTTTCACTGTAGTTGACTATGTAACCAAGTAAGTAAATGAATAAATCAATAATAAATAATATTTATTTATTATTGATTTAGAAAACAGTTACCCAACTAAACAGTTAAATAAATAAACTGTTGACTAAGTTGCAAAGTTAGTAAGTAAGTGAATAAACAGATGAATAAATAATATTTAATTAGGTAACTAACTAGCTAACTAATTAAATAAATAAAGAAACAGTTAACCAACTGGATAATTAAGTAAATAAATAATTGACATACGTAAGAAGGAAAGTAATAAATAAATAAAGTTAACTAGGTAATTAAATAAACAGTTAACCAACTAAACAATGAATGAATGAATAAATAAATAAATAAATAAATAAATAATGACAAAGTAACAATTATATAGTATATTTGTAGACTTCATTAATTTCATTTGTTAAGTTGTTCGTATTTACCCTTTTTATCCTGATTTAACCAGACTAAAGACGAAGACCTATGTCTAACTTTTAGTGTAAAACAAAGTGTAAACTTTTAGTGTAAAACAGAAAAGTTAATATTTTAAAAATATTTTTATATACAAAAATATCAACTTTAAAATAAACACATTTTTTAAACCTGTTTAGCATTAGAATGAAAAATAAAAAAAGGAAAACATCGTCTATAAATCTGTAACAAGAATATTAAATCTAATAACATTTAAATGCTATAACACTCTGTGTTATTGTGTTAGTGTTCACCGCTCTGAGTGACGTTGGGATGACAGCTGTCACACAACTGCACACTCTCTGACTCTAAAGTAGATTTACGTGCCTTCTGCTCACTCAAACACACACACACACACACACACACACACACTGAAACAAAACAGCAAAACACAAAACAGCAGAATGGAATGCAAGTAAGCAATAGAAAGCTTGTAAGCGATTATAAGCAGCATATGATGCCTCACAGTATTTACACAACCTCATCAGCTGACCTTTTTAAGCGTTTACACTTATCTTGCGTTAACACGGACACACACAGAGACCAGTCAGGTCATGTTTATTAGAGCTGAGGGACGACATAAAAAACATTTACTGAGCAGGAATTTAATGAGTAGAGTATAAAACCTAGAGCGTTCTGTACGTATAAACTGGCTGAGTTCACACTGTATAGATCGAATACATTATTAGAAGTGACCTCTGAGCCTTTCTATTAGTTACACTAAATATGTAGCCTGACCTTAATCCATGCTTTTTGTCTGTATACACACACACATACACAACTTTATTACTGCTGAGGGACTGCGTACACACACACACACACACACACACACACACACACACACACACTGGTGAATAGTTTGTCCCTAAAACATAATAAAAGTTTAACAGCAAAAGCTAAATGCATAATTAACTGTGACATTTGACCCCTTTACACACCTGCTGCTCATATTCTCTCACACACACACACACACACATTCACACATTCTTTTTTCTCTCACACACATTCCAGGATTATATCAAAGCTAAGGGACTCTATAAAAGCCATCTGCTCTGGTGGCTTTTAATGATTTCGGTTTAAAACAACAGTATAAAGTCACCAGAGCCACCGAGACTGGAGGTGCGAGACAGATGGGACTCACATGTGGAGACCATTACAGCTGCGCCAGAGGAAAAACGAGGGACTTTTGTGTCCCTCTAATGACAGTAGCTTTTTCACTGTTCCTTCTTTTTAAAGTTAATGAAATGAAGTGATATGTCAGATGTACTGTACGTACAGTATTACAGTACATATTCCTGATGCAGATCGGCTTATTTTCGCCAGCCATAATTCAACCACAGCTTTTAATATCGCATCGGTTTTAGAGTAACGATTTGTGAAGACGTAAAACGGCGTTTAACAATAAGACTGACAAAACATTTTAACAAAGCAAAATTTTTATGTTTTTCTAAATAGACGTTTATTTAGTGTATAAATGGCACCTACTGTACTGTATTATTCACTTTCTGGTTTTGGACATTCACATGAGTCTCCAATGTTTTTAAGACAAAATATGAGGAAATCAAAAATCCTCCTCATTTTTTTTTCAATTCTTTTTGCACATTTGTCCATGTTAAAATTTCCAGCCTGGTATGACATCATTTCAAGCATGAAGAAAAAGATGAACCATACTCCAAATGTCTTGCATTCTGATTGGCTAGAATAGGCGCTTTCGCAAAGAGGGTGTTTGACTCTCCCATTGACCCAGACTGTTGCTCATTAGGTACTGTTGAACCCTAATGGAATTCCATGAAGGCATGATCTGAAACATTAATGGAGGCTTTTAAGACTTTTATTAGTTTAAGTTGTTAAAATGGAGTACAATATGGGACCTTTAAGGAAGGAGTCTCCAGCGTCGGCAACTGTAGCAGTCAACAATAAAAATTATTCAGGAACAAGCTATAATTAAAATCAACTATATAACCTTAAATAAAAAAAAACGAGTAGGATGCAGGAGGCATCGTTTTAATCCATAACATTAACAGTGAATAACATCATTGATTATTTTCCTAGACCAGAACATCACCCGTGTCTTTTATTCCTGACTTAATGTGCAGCTTTCAAGAAGTTACCTGATACCTGACTTCTGTGCCTGACGTGAGTTTTTTTTTTTTCCTTCTTTTGGTTTTTTTTTTTTTTTTTTTGGTTGTATATTTTTAGAACCGAAGCCTTATTTTCCTTACCTCAGCCAGGGAGAAAAGAGCAATTTTTCTCCTCTGACAGCTCGACACAGACAAAAACAGACAGAGTGGACAAAACGTACTAGTGTCATGTTTTTTTTTGCTTCTTCTTCTATTTTAAGCCATTTTGACCTAACGTTAGACAAAACACTGGCTGTTCCTTCTTTTGTCTCTGTTTCGCTGAAGTCAACTTTCTGCTGCTGAAAGAAAGGCATGAAGGGGGGGGAGAGAGAGAGAGAGAGAGAAAGAGAGAGATTGTCGAAGGGGGCAGACAGATGCGTCTCGTCTCATCAACACTCTCATAATGAGTCGAGTTGCGAGCCCTGCACTCGGTGATTGACATAAATCAGAGATGTTCTTTTAAAGCAACTCGATTTCTCGCGACAGCTTTTCCCTTTTAAATATTCAGCTTTGAAAAAAATTAAATAAAAAGAAAAGGAGATGGGATTGCACCTAAAACGCTGAATTATGTCTGCGAAAATGAGTCGAAATTCCTCCGGTGCAGCGTCTCTGTCGGACTGTTTTATAGAAGGCGGGTGTTTCTCTGCCAAAACGGTTGTTAAACTAAGTGCTTCAGCAGGAGTAAAACAATTTGGCAAGGCTCTCGCTGCTCATAACGCCATAAAGATGTTCCACATCCTCGACGTCCCAGCGCTTTTTGGGCAAAGAGCGCTCAAAGTGGCTTTTATAGTTGTGTCAACAGTTTGGATGAGAAAATTCGCCTGAGGCCACGAAAGACATCGCATTAGCCTTTTGTCTTCTCAGACGAGGGCTCCTAATGTAATTGCGGTGAACGTGTCACCTCAGGGCGGGATGCCGCGTGGCCCGAGCGTAGCGGCGCCGACCTTCTCAATAGACGCAACGCTTCGTTTCGGACAGGTCGGACATGGCAGTGGGGTTAACTGTGACGCGTAATAGCTTCCTAGGTTCTTCCCTCTTCAGCACGGACTGCAGTGGAATAAACGATCTGGGGCAAGTACAGGGTTGTACTGAAGTAAGGATAGGGTATTTAATTAAACTCCTTTTTTTTTTTTTTTTTTAATGGCCAGTTGTTTTACTTATCCACTGAACCCTTTCCTGTGAAAGAAAGCTTTCTGACTGTTTCCATAAACTTGTCCTTATGGAAAAGGTCACCATATGAGCAATTACTAGTATTTGAGTTGCTGCTATAGAAACAACAATAACAGTACCATTTCAACATCCTGCTTTCATTGTAGCAGGGACTGCTCTAAGATCTCCCCTTATTAAAGATTCATTAACACTTTTCAACCTATCAGGGGCAAGTTAATGTCAAGATGGTGCTCATTGGTATTTAGCAGAACTTTGGCCTGACTGTAGCTTGAGCTTTGAGTCCTTACAGTGTAAACATTTTTAAAATAAATAAATAATAGGTGGGAATAAACCTAGAGGTGCAACTACAGTAAACTGCATAAGTATTTGCCACTTCCTGATTTTTTTTTTCTGTATATTTGTCACACCTAAATGATTAAGATCATCAAACATATTTAAATATTACATAAAGATAACCTGGTTAAATAATACAAAATGCAGTTTTTAAATGATGATTTCATTTATTTGCATGGGAGAAAAGTTGTCCAAACCTGCCTGGCCCTGTGAAAATTTCTAAATCATGAATTAACTGTGATTGTTTTTTGGAAAGCCGAGTAAAAGTTGACTCGCCACACCTAGGCCTGAACACTGCCAGACCTGTTGAGTCAAGAAATCACTTAAACAGAACCTGATCTCAAAGGATCTCGAAAAACAGCACATCACCAAAGCTTAAGACATTTAAGAACAGATGAGAAACAAAGTAAAAAATGAAAATCAGGAAGGGGGCAAAGCATTTTTTCACAGCACTGTACAGTATAATTGATATGTTATATCACTGATCAGTCATATACACTGTAGTTTGGTTATTGCTTTTTCAAAGCAGCATGGCCAGTCATTGGCCACTTTTGTCACTGTTTCCTCCCAAAAAAAAAAAAAAAAAAGGAAAAGCATTTTAAAAAAGAACCGTGTGAAACCATCTTTATTTCCATGACAAAGCTCCCACCCGCCAATTAAGCGTTGACAGGGTGGATCTGGGCTCAAATGGGAGCACAAAGCATGGCCAAAGCTGCTTGTAATTGCGAATGCGCTCAGCGTATAGAAGCCTGACACCCCGAGAGCAAACGACTCTACTCTCCCGTCCAGCAATTACTGTACACTCTCAACGTTCGACAGTCAAAACGGCAGCACCTGTTCGGTTGTTTGGAACTCTTTCCGCTCACTTCTTTTGTTTGACGGAGCAAAAGTTGCTGCGGTGGTTTCCGTGTAAAGAATGCCTGCCGTCCGCGCTCGGATTGAGCCCGAGCGACATTGATGGTGGTCTTCAGTTTGAACTCCCCATGCTTGTGTACACAGTGCGTTCTCATTGTCCAGGGCTGAAATACAGAGCGGGCAATGGGAAGAAACGGCTGCTGCTATTCAAGCGGATAAACAATGGATGGCTTATTCAGAATAGTGGCCTTTATTTAAAGCTGGTCAACTAAGAAAAAAAAAGACAATGCAATTAAGAGCGTCTCGAGGCACTGGTGACCAATTAGACCCACGTGAATAATGGCCAGGATTATTTCTATGTGTTACCATTGTTTTTTTGTTTTTGTTTTTTTTTCCCTTTCCAGACCTTTTTTTTTTTTTATCTTTACAAGCATAAGAAGTTCGAAACTGTACCTGTTTATTTTGTTCGCTCAGGATCAAATTAAAGGGAAGTCTGGAGGTTTGAAATGTCAAGCTAATCAAAATCGGGTTTCTGTTGCAGACTAAGTTTCCGACCTTAATCAGGCCTCTGACTTCAAAGGGCCACCCATGGCCCTTTCTCTTTTTCTTTCTCGTTTTCCCTCTCTCTCTGTCTCTCACTCTCTCGCTCTCTCTCACACACACACACACACACACACACACACACACACACACACACACACACAGCAATGAGTTCGAGACCAATTCTTCTTCCATGCCGCATGTTTTTTTTTCTATTTGTGTCATGGCTTCGGTCATTTTAAGCAATGAGAAATAACTGAAAATAATCTCCAGCTTTGATCCGAAATTAGAAAACATCATCCCTTTAATGGAGCAATTTAACAAAAGTGCCTGCCGTAATTACTTAATGACACAAGGCCTAGCATATTTGCTGTGTGCGATTTGCCCCTGTCCTCTGGGTGCCTTAAAATCAAACACAATTGATATAATTGGGCCAACCTGTACTGCTTCACATTAAATTTCTACTTCTCTTGCTTGAAATACCCCCCATCCACCCCCGATCCAAACGAGCCGAGCTCCTCAGCAGCGAGCGATCTATTTTTGGTTAGATTGTCACAGGTGCTTTGCGGAGTCAAAGGCCGATCGTACAAAGCGGATTTACTGAAGGAATAATTGCTAGGCTTTTCAGCGGCGGAGATATCCGCGGTCTCAAGCCGAAACGTAGACGCATTATCTAGTCCATTAGAGGTGATGACCGTTAAACGTACCTTTATTGTGTCTTGATTGCCAAATGAATATGAGTATGAATACGGAAGAGAATTATAAGGCCATAATCACAGAAGGACATGGCGACATGAAGGACCTTGGGAATTTTTCATCGCTGCTTGAGCTCTTGATAGTGAACCGGATAGTTATTTCGCTTTCTGTGAAAGGAAAAGCCTTGGGTAAAGTGTACGAAGTAAATCAAGAGTAGTGCTCAACCTTGATCTAACCACTGAATCTCCCATTGACCCAGACTGTTGCTTTGTATAGTGCATGGAGATCATCCAGACAGGATTTTCTGGTACTTTGATGACCTATGAGAAAATACTGCGTTTGCACATTTTTCTGTTCAAGTCACAAGGCAACCTAATATGTTCTGAGGACACTGATAACTCTTCTGCATACATTAGCTGACAGACACACAGGATTGACTAGTTTTTCTCTGATTGATAGGAAAGCGTACACATTGAGAACAAAGCCAATAATCGAACCAGCAATCTCTTGATGATTGGGTGAAGGGTTTTTTTTGTTGTTTGTTTGGTCATGGTCCTTTTAATGAAAAGTGCTGTCTCAGTGGGTACCTGTCTTTGAGCAAGACCCTCGATTGCTCAACTGCATAAACATGTCAGCCAAACAAACAAACAGGAATGTTCGATGGTAAATTTAAAGATGATCTTAATAGATCTTACAAGTCCTAGGACAGGAAATTACTTAAGCTTTTTTTTTTTGGTGTGGGTTTTTTTTTTTTTTTTGGGGGGTGGGGCAATCAGGTTTTCAGTTTACTTAAGCTTGTGGGATGGTCTTGACTTCACCACTAGGAAAAGGTTCTATATCATTGTGGATCTTTTACAGTCATTTATTTAGCAGAAATTGTATTGACATACAATTGAGACAAGTGACCAGTCTAAGCAGTGCCACTGTTAAGTTGGCCCAGTTGGTTAAGAGTTCAAGGGTCCAACAGTGGAAACAGTGTTCTGACTACCTTAACCGCTGACAAGCCATCAGCAATCAAGAAAAATGTAAATGGCATGTTTTTCCAAAGGTGAAACCCTCAAGGTTACGTGTTAGGACCTTTAAAATTTTCATATTAACTTTGTCCATGGTTAATATAGTGTGGCAGCACAACGAGTTAACAGGTTTCCTCCAGTTTCCTCCCACCGTCCAAAGACATGCATCGTAGCCTGACTGGCATTTTCAAATTGCCTGTAGTTTTTGTGCCCTGTATTGGGTTATCACCACATCCAGGTGGTGTACCCTGCCTTTTGCCCAAAGTTTACAGGCTTCTCATGACCCTACACAGAATAAGCTGTTTAGATAATGAATGGACCTTGTGTTAGGTATATTTTTGTGGTTTTAGACACCCTTCCATTATACTGAAAGTGAAGTTAAATTGCTAGCACTCACATCCACCTGTACCTAGCAGTTACGTATGGCACAACGGGTAGCCCAGTTTTACATTTTTATTCAGAAACGCAGAGACCGAAGATGACCTGGTCATTTCCTCCAGCTGGGAGATTCATGCATTCATGTTTAATCCTTTGTTTCGTGGCTATTTTTATTGCATAAAATAACAGTAAAGGCGATTAGGGAGTAGACATCCTGGGGGTAAAACAAGTGCCTCACAGCTGTTTACTCTGCCGTGTATCCGATCTGAACACAGGGAGTGGAGGATCAGACTCGGCCTTCTGAACCCTCACTGGGACTAAGAGAACGCAAGGGTGAGAGAGAGAGAGAGAGAGAGAGAGAGAGAGAGAGTTATGTCTCTTTTACAGTATTTCTACAGTCACTTTCTGACTCCTTGATTTCAGAGTTAGTTAGGAGAAGCAGAGAAAGAGAATATGTCACAGCAGACAGAAGTTCTCATGCCTTTTAAGTGAACCCAGTCAGTCTGGAGGATACAGGGCCATGAAAGTGAGAGGCCGCTTTGTTAGAGCATCAAGACGATCACTCAGTGACAGCCCCAGTTCACACACTCGCTCCCGGGGCCAGAGAGAGGACAGGAACATGCCGGTTCTCAGACACAGGCGATAATCCGGCTTTTCTCACATCGCTCAGCTCATCCTCAGACCCAGGAGAACAACTTAAGGTCGTGCAGCAAGCTGAGGAACCTGACATTCACTTCAAATGACTTGTTTTTCCTGACGTACAGCCAATCACCCCGCTGCATCACGTGGGGTGACATCAACTGAAACTTTATGGCTGGTGATTTCGGCGGTTGCGGTAAATTTGCATTGATGGTTGTGTGCAGCAGTACAGTTGTTACAACATGTATCAAGGTGTATTTTGAATATTCAAGTCTGGGAAAGATTAATGGAGACTCCATAGAAGCTGGAGGCTCATTTTTATTCATAAAGAAAAAAAAAAAACAGGATTCCCCCAAGTGAAGCTTTTTTTTTTTTTTAATCATTAAAGTTTTCCCAAATTTTCCCAGAAATTTACCCCAAAACGTTTATATTATTTTTATGTTTTTGTTTAGCATTTTATTATATTATGTTATTTATTGTTTTTTTAAATATGTTTTATATTCCTATTTAAAATTTCCTAGTCACATAAATTTTTAACAATATCTTTTGCTTATATTTATATATTAATTGTAAGATTTTCATGCTTATATTTATATATACATATTATATATTTATACTGTATGTTTTCTGATTATATTTAATACATCATTATTTTCTAATCCCACGTGTCACTCAGTGACAGTTTACTATTTCGCAATCCACCGTATCTGCCCCACGCAGGCCTCTGGCACGTTCCCGAAAGGCGCAGAGAAAGGGCTTTCGTTTTGTTTTGCTGTCGGAAATTCCCGTTGCCGCTGACTCGCGCAGTGAGTGTCCATTCATCACCATCAGGAGTTGTTTCCTTAAGCCAGCAGAACGAAGTGCTCTCTCTCTCTCTCTCTCTCTCTCTCTGCAGCGTTTTATCATTAGCTAAGGGACCATCGACTCACAGGCCAAGAGGAGCCTCGCTGTCCGTGTTAAAATCTTACCAGATGATCGATTTTTGTCTGTGAGGGCGGAGTCTTACCGCAACAGCTATTTGAGTCATCCCAAAACAAGATGTCATGCTCTGACGAACGGGCACGCGTTAGTAAAAACACGCACGTGGGAGTCAGAGGAGAGGCGGCTGAAGGATTTACCTGCGTCTGGAGTTCAGGGTTAGGTGTTAGTCACAGACGCACGAATACACACCCAGCGTTCCGAGGCGTTTGAACTTGCTCGGTGTGACTGTCGAGGATTTATTTATGTCTGAGAGAGATTGTTGTGGCGGCAGCTACGTGTGTGCGTGCGCTTTTGTGTGTAGCTTCCTACGACTCACTGACAAAAAGTGTCCAGTGTAGGTTCAGATTCTAAACCTATAGCGCTACTCGCTCAACCATTAGAAGCTTTACTTTTCTTCATAACATGTCTAAAGACACATGTGACAGGATTATAAGTTCTTCTAATATACAGTATTAATCAATTAGGACCTAAAGTTGTGAGTGGGGAACTAAACCAGCCCCGGACAACACAGGTTCGGATTCGTCGCTTCATGTCTTCAAAGCACCAATTCGTCAATTTGAGTGCTTTTCAGCTGCTGTCACTGAGATCATGAGTTTCTGACAGAAACCTGAACCACATCAACCTCCTCTCCACCCGGCCTGTCCACCTGCACTATGGCTTGAGGTGATAACAATGAGACTGACAGAGCCAGAGATTACAGGAAGAGAGAGAGAGAGGGAGAGAGAGAAGGAGGGAGAAGTCAGGGTGAGGTCAGGGCCAGGGGACAGAAAATTTATTTGGACGCTTGTTTGAAGGACACGTTATCGTCCTTGTGTCGGATTTTGGCGCATGTTTTCCTCTAATCACCAGTGATTCTCTGTTTCAAACCTCCCTCTTTTTTATGTGTAGAGTCTATCTCTTTCTCCTCTATGATTTATCTTACTCCTGTGCCCTGATTCTCAATCTTTCCCTTGCTTAACTCCGTCTTCTTTCTCTTGCTGTCTCCATCTATACACCTGTCTTCCTCTTCAGCTCGAAATCGTTCTCTATTTCTCTGATTCTCTCCATCATCCTGTCTCAAATTTTTGTCTGTCACAACAGTATCCATCTCTCTCTCTATCTGTCTCTCTCTCTTTCTCATCCTTTCTCATCCTCACTTTTTTCTCTTATCTGTTTTTTCCCTCCATTTCTGACCTCACTGTATATCCTCTCTCACTTCTCACAACCCGTATGTATCTTTATTTCCCACATCTTCTACTCACCTTCTCCCTGTTTCCATCTCTCACTTAATTTTTTTGTGATTTTTTTGTGACATAGTATGATCCTTCCTTTTCTTCCTCACTCCCACCCTCTAATGTTATATTTGTCCCTCTATCTATCTTCCTCGCTTCTCTCGCATCTTCTTTGTCTCTCACTCAATTATTCTCTCTAATTCAGTTCCTTTGCTCTGCTCTATTGTTCAATCTCTTCTCGTCTTCCTGCTTCTTTTTCACTCCGTGGTTCTCTCTCTCTCTCTCTCTCTCTCTCTCTTTTGAATATTCTCTCATTTTTATATACACCTGTTTAATTTTGTAATTGTGGATTTTTTTTTTGTCTCAGTCCTTCTGATCCTTGAATATTCCCATACTCTCTCTCTCTCTCTCCATCTCTCATGCTCTTTCCTTCTTCCTTCATCTTTGCGTCTCGCCTTCCGAACGAGGCCCTGATCACTCGTTCTCCAGGCTGTTAATTGCGGTTGATATGATCTCATGCTAATCTTTGTGTCCTGTGGGAGTCTGGAGACTGGATACAGATCTATTAGTGCATGCGAGTGTGTCAGAGTGCTCACAGTGTGTACGTGTATGTGTGTGTGTTGTGTATATGTGTGTGTGTGGGTGGGTAGGAAGGCTGGTGAATAACCAGATGAGCTACAGTGTATACTCTGTGTGTGTCAGAGTGTTTGTCTGTCTGATGGTATGTGAGTGTATGATTCAGCACGATAGAGCATATCTGTGTGTGTGTGTGTGTGTGTGTGTGTGTGTGTGTGTGTGTGTGTGTGTGTGGCAAGACACAGCAGCCTTATGACACAGTGTATTTGCATTTCTGTGTGTGTGTTGATTTAAATCTCATACTTCGTTATTATTAGCATAGTTAGCTAACTAACTAACATTTGTTTACAGGTCCTAGCTAACTAGCGTAGAACAAGATTGAACATATAAAATTTTACTATAATTTTTTTTTTTTTTTTAATGCTTTTTAAGGCATTTCTTTTTAATATTTAACCTGTCTCAGGAAAAACACTTTGGCTCTTTTGCATTTTGGTGTTTTAGCATAGAATTAGCAAACCTGTGTAATATGGTTAACTACTAAGTATCTTATAACTTTTTATATTATTTTTTAAATATGATAAATGTTTGTCATTTTGAATGGAATGGAAAAAAAAAAAGGCACCGCACCTTAAGGATTAGCTTTGCTTAAAAGTTAACATCTTCAAGCGTCCCTCCCAGGATCTGTCAGCTGGTCGAAACTAGCATTCTCCACTCTCATAACAACATACCCTCGCTAATTGGTTAGCATAGTTACTGAATAATAGTTTCTGGGTAATGTATTTTAGGTAAATAATTGGGGAAATAATTGTAGATGATGTTAATGAGTTACACTCCCAGGTTAATATTGTGTTGAGGGGATTGTATGAGCTAGCTATTTTTTATAGCTTGCTGCCTAGATTGATAGATTCTTTCTTGGTAGTTTGCTAGCCGTAGCAGTAGCTTGACACTTTGATGGGCCATCTTGAGTCGATTGGGAGTTCCTGCTTAATAGCTCACTGTTATTTGACAGCTAGTTTATAAATGTATTTTTCTTTGTCTGATTGCTCACTTGGCCGTCTGATAGCTCATGTTACTGTTTGTTAGCTAGCTTGAGAAGGTAATAGTTTTCTTTTTCATTTTGATAGCTGTTTTTTGCAGTTGTATAGTTGGTTATAGTTTTATTAGCTAGTTTGACAGGTGGATAGCTAAATTTGTTCAATTTGAGAGTTACATGTAATTGTTTCTAGTTTGGTAGTTTGATTGCTAGTTTTACAGTTAGCTAGATTTAGAATTTGATAACTAGCTTGACAGGTTGATAG
>JAQQZT010000012.1:33296377-33306503 GCA_030068275.1 Clarias platycephalus | reverse complement strand
GCGAGTAATTCATTACTTTCCACCTCTGCTAGCAAGGTAGTCAAAATCAATCAACATTTGAACCAAGCTGTGATATACAATAGCAATAATAATCAGATAATTATATCAAGATAAAACTATTACAGTATGTCTTATTCAAGTTTGTCTTTTTCCATCTCAAGATTAGGCTCAACAAGTCTAACAAAAGAAAGCAATCTTAACTGCTTTTCAATCAGAGGAACCGTCATGGCATTGGCATCAAGGGAAGGAATTTAATTTCTCAAGCTAATCTTGTAATAAAGTTAGGGCCTACAGAAACTAGCATAATGCCAAGCAGGCTACAACTTTAAATACTGACCTTTTAATTTATTTGTTGATTATTGTTTTACTAGAAATTATATTCAGCGGATCTTATAAAAATCAAGAGCAACAAGTTCAAGCTAGTCTGTCTTATGTTAAGGCTAAGGCAACACAAGCATAATGAAAGTTATTTAGTGAAACTCTTCACAGCTGGTAATTATTGTAGTGAGGAATTTTTTTTTATTAGATGGTTTGACACCTGATTAGTCAGTTAGCTAGCTTGTTTGTTAGTTAGTTTGTAGTCTGAACATTATTGCTACATGAGTAGCAAGAGAATTTCTTTTTACAGTATATTAATCTTGAGTTAGCTAATGTCAGTTGAATATTTGATAAATATATAATTTATACCAACTTTAATACACTTTATATACTAATAATCATTAAATTAGTATGATATAGCCTTTTCATATTTATATTAAATGAAACTATTTAAAATTAAGTAAACTTCATCTCAATTTTAACAAGCTTTTATTATTCCTTGGATTTCCTGCCACGTTAATGTTGGATTCAGTTTTTTAAAAATATTTACATTTATTTCTCATAATTAGAATTTATATTAATTGCTATTGTTTGTCTTCTGTTTGGTTTTTGACTACTTTTTGGGGCTTTCTATTTTATTTCTTTTTTGAGCTGCATTTCAAATGCATGAAATGTGTTGTATAAATTATTATTATCAAGAAAAGAAAAAAAGTTTAATAATTCACCAGATGTCAGATGCCTAATGGAAACGATGGCCATCTTTAAATCAGCTTTCACCCTAGTGAATAATATTGAGTCTTTATTTAGCCTATCGCTCTTTTATGGCCCTGAATGTCTCAGTGGTGAATAAAGAGCGATAGCTAGACTGGTGATGGCTATATTATATTGTTTATTAAAAGCCTTTTAGACGCTCTTATCATGTCGCTACTGTCCCTTAAGGCTATTTTGGTTTGAGTGCCTGCGCTGACAGGTATTCTCACATTTTCCTTTTTTTTATGGTCTGGCCCATGGCATTGTATGGCATTAAGTATTTAAGGAGAGTGTAAAATATGCCTCCATTTTCTGTCATCCGCTTCCATCTCCTGGGCAGGTGATCGATTTCAGAGGTGCCTCTTTTGGATGACGCCAATGGATTTGGCCCGATATGACGCATTCCTTAAAGATACATCGGACCAGGGTAAGTTATAATGTGGCAGCCATGATCTAGCCACTGGCACAGATAGCTCATACGGCTGACACTCCATTTACTGCTCCATAATGGCTGGGGGTGAAGATGGAGCTCGAAATGGGATCCGGCTCAGTGGTATTAACTGCCAAAAGAGATATTATGGGTCATTTGGATTAATAGCTCTGCATTGGCATATCCAAAACAGCAACTAGGTGGACTATTTCCTCAGGACAAAGTGCATGTGTGAAATAACATCACAATAGCACTGCATGCTTTCGCAATAAAGGTGACCTAAAGAACAATTTTAGCTGCCCTTAAGCAACTTTCAGTTCATAAACCTTTAAGTATTTTTTTTTTTTTTTTTCATACGACGGTGCTGTTGAATTCGGAAATCAGAAGGTCAGCTGGAGTCTCTACTGTACGTAACCTACGGGTAATAATAAATAATTTTTATTTGTTTAGGTATAGTTTTGACATTTATTTAACATACCATATATGGAAGGAGTCTCCAGTCTCAGAACTAACTTGTTACTGTATTTACCTTTTGGGCCAGGGAAGTCTTTTCTATGGTTTTGTTGTCGCTGTTGCGTGTGATGGTGGTTGACTTTTGCGCAGTACTATAAGTAAAACAGCTGTTTTACTGAGCATGCTAAAGAGCAAGTTCTGGTAACTTTGTCACACTTGCTTCTTTCTATTTTCATGCAAAAAAAAAAAAATGCATTTTTTTTTCATCTGAATACTTTACATACATTTAAATATTTTTCTGTCATGTTATTTATTTCTTCATTTTGTTCATTTGGAAATATTGAATGATTTTGTACATAATAAATCAGACACACATTAACAAAATATAACAAAATTTGTACTAAAGATAATGTAGTAACGTTTGACTTAAGACTTTTGAACAGTCCTGTAATTGATATAGTAACTGTATCTAATATGAAATGTAACTACAAATGGATAAAAAAAAAAAAAAACCTAGTAATGTACATTGTAGGTGTTGCAATATTGAGGAATACTATAAAACACCACGCTAATGCTATTATTGGAATTAATTAATAATTAAACTATTAATGGTGTTACTATAACAGTTTCATCAAACCACCCCGTCATTGATTATTTTCTATTATTACCTGTGGTTAAATGGTCAAAGATTTGTCCAAAAGAAGAGTCTTAAATAAATAAAACAACAACAACAAACAAACTAATCTATCTTTACTCTATTTTGGTATGTACTTAGCTTCAACGTATACTCGAGGTGCAACTGAGCTGAAGGACAAAACCCCAAAAGAGCCATTTGTTTTGGATTAAAAAAAAAAAAAAAAAAAAAACTCCAATGGTGTAGATGTAACAAACAGCTTTGAGAACCGTTCTTCTTAAAGCGCTACTTATCCTTACAAGATGCCTGTTTATTTCACGATCTGATGATCCGACGGAATCTTCTGGAAGTGGCTGACCCGTTTCATCCGTAACGCCTGCAGGTCGAGTGCTGGCAGTGTGTGGGCTGTATAACTGCCGAAGGTCAGCGATGAGGCCAGGCCTGCGTCTGCTGTGCAGTAATGCAAGGCATGAAATAGCCTTTAGATTGGAGAATAGCCCATTGTGGATGGAGCTCGGGGAGAAATGTGTGACTGCATTGTGACACTATTATCAGTCACTCTCACATAAGATGGGGGATATTATTCATGAAAATGAGCAGAGAGGAGATGATCCCATAGGCTTTCATAGCCAGAGGTCTAGAGGGAAATATATATTATAAATAGAGAGCTGCATATAAATAGATAGAGATTAAAAAGAGTAAAAGAATGGGTGGTTTAAAAAGAGAAAGCTATGGAAGACTGTAATGACAATTGACAAATTATAAATATGCATAAATATTCATAATTGCTTACAAAGCATCCCCAGCATCTCATTGAGGTAGAACTATGTACATAACAACCTCGGTGAAAGCAGAAAACAAGAAAGAATTTCTGCTATTCTTTGCATGTCTAAATTACACCAAACATTCTTGCAAAAGACCAAGGTAAAGGTTTGGGGGCATAGCTCATGAATAAATAAATAAATAAATAAATATTTTACCCAGAGGACACCATACTCATGGTGGAGCATGGTGGTGGTAGCATCATACTTTGAGGCTGATTTTCTTCCGTTGGGACTTGAGCGCTAATCTCGCTTCAAAAAACAATTATTCTGGTCCAAAACCTGCAGTCATTTGTTAGGCAACAATATATATATAAATCATATTGAAAAACTTCTTGAATGACTTGAAGAGGGCTGAGAACAGGATTTCCCCTTCTCTTTGGATAGATCATGATCATTTTTGCCAGGAAGAATGGAATACAATTTCAAAATCAAGATTAGTACAGTTTTACTTTAAAAGTGATTTCCATATTAAAAGCAAAAAGTGCTCTAACAACATATTACTGTATTTAAGGAATGTACCTAATGGGCATTGGTGCTGTAGTTTCTCAGTAGGTTACCTGCCTATCATGCAGAAAGCCCAGGTTCAATTCCCAGCCCAATGCCCAAACCCCACCCACTGGATGTAGTGCCAGTCCCAAACCCGGATAAAAATGGAAGGGTTGTGTCAGGAAGGGCATCCGGCATAAACCCTGTGCCAAAGTTGTGTGCAGATCAGTAACCCTCAGTGGGAGCAGCTGAAAGACTAACAGCAACATTTGAAAATTATTATCCTTATACAACCTGGTAACTGGTCGCTTTCCTGTATATTTTTTATTCATTTTTCTCTCTTTTAAATGAATTCTACAGCCAAACAGCAGCACATAGTCCATAGTCTGAGTCATTTAAATCTAAATAGCAGTAATGAGTAAAAACAAACGACAACAACAACAACAAAACATCTGCTATATGAGCATGGAACTGCTGGACTATTTATATTCCTTTCGCTCAGTTATCCCTACATAATTGTGGATTTATAAAAAAAATAATAAAGTCCCAGTGATGAGGCAGCAGGCGAGAAGGAAAGCAGTTCCATGGTGTATCATGGGAAGGAAGGAAGCAGTTGGTAGCAGGAACAGATGTTCAGGCAGATCAGCTGCTGGAGGATGGTGATTCTGATCAACACAGCTGATAGACTCCAGCGATCATCCTGGCTCCGGGAAAGCGTTCGGTCTGATCTCCAGACGCAGATGAAGCAACCGTTAGCTCGGTGTGTTTGGAATGGAGAGATATGGCCAAGAGAGTGGGAGATGAGCAGAGGAAGAGGGAGTGTGTGAGCATGATGATCATGGGGTTTAAACCACCTGTTGGTTCAGTATGTGAGACAAATCAAACAGCAAACATTTGAAAATTGCCAGAGCTATAAATACTAAATGCAACTGCAAGCTTTCCTCCCCAAATCGGAAATATATATATATATGTACTGTATGCAGTACTATATATATATATATATATATATATTCAGTGTGATCCAATTGTAGAAATAATAACCATCAATACATTAATCTAGTTTTCTGCAGCAAATGTTGGATGTGCAGATTTTAAGAAAACTTTACGCTGCATGTATAACTGAACATCACGTGATTTTGACCTGTAACACCATTTTTTAACACACCTAAAATAAAAATAAAAAAATGAACATTGTTAGAACAGTATCCCTGGAGGGAGGAAAGCAGGGGAGGTAGGTGATGAGAAAATGATTGAGAAGGGCATGACTAAAAAAGGTTTAGAGACGGATGTAGAAGAAAGAAGAAAAGCCAAAAATAAAAGTCTCACACTCTAATATTTCCTTTGACCCCTTTTACCATTGATTATGGCACACAACATGGTGTCCAGTGCATGTGTGGAAAATGATCCCTCATGCTGCCAGAGCCTCTCATTCACAATATGAGCCATGGAATATACTGTACCAGTGCCATCAGGGAATAAAAACTCCATCGATGTAATGACCTGGTCATTCAGTACATTCAGATCATCACCTGACGTCGTTTTTTTTTTTTAAGCATCAACAAAAAGTTTTAGTCCTGATCCAAAACCAGTGGTGGAGGCTGACTGTGTGGCATCCACTATTTCTTTGTTTCCTCTGCCCCAAGCGTGGAGTATATCCCTAATCTTAAGTGCGTGTTAAACCTTATCATGCAAAGCTGATGAAGACATCACTGCTTCCTTTCAAATTGATCTACATTTACAAAAATAAGTAATAATACGATGGTAAATAAAATGTAATGGTTGTACACATAGGAAGAGTAAGAACATCACCACTGTGGCAACAGTAATAAAAGCAGTTCCTTGTGTAAAGCAGAGCGGATTGTACACCCTGGTGGAAATGAGAGTGTGGAGGGAATGAAAGTCTGATGGGAGTGAGCTTCAGCGCTTCTTTGTTACACCTCATTGCATGATCTCAAGCGGGGAAATGTTGACCTATTTTGTAAAACTCAACATAGAAACCCATATTAAAGAGAGGCAGCTAAACTTTGGATCATTTGAACAATTTTGATCCCTTTTTTTTTTATTTTATGTATTGTGTCACATTCTTGTTATTTTTAGTTCTTGGCTGGTATTAATTATAAATTTTTTCAGGAGACTCAGGACACTAGGCAGGGTAGACCCTGGACCGTCCATCACAGGGCACAAGCATGCACACATTTACTCCCACACTATGGGCACATTGGAAATGACATTTGGAGAACTACCAACTCCAAGACCTAAGATGAGAATTGAACTCTGGACCCTGGAGGTGGGAGGACACATAATGTGTGTACATATTAATAATAATTACACACATTATGTGGCCTGCCAAGGAAAGAAAGAAGAACAATTGGTTCTCAAGAACTATAAAAACAAGTCCAATCCATAGAGGCCCCAACTCGCAACTTACCGGACTTATAATAAACTTCTAAACTTCTTCCATACTTGATGGCTTAGAGCTGTTGTTAAGGCACAAGGGGAACAATATTACGCAGGGGTATTTTATATTATGTCTGTTAAATTAAAGTACGCGTAAATAAATTCATAAAAACAAAAAAAAATGACACTTTTTTTTATCCTGTTAATCTCTCTTGCTTTATTAAACTGTCTCCTGCGACTTCAGCATGGCACAAACTTCGATTTGTCACAGGAAAACAAAACAACAAATCACTAGCAGCCTCATGAACATCAAAAAGCCATCACGCATAGTTTCAGGTCTAATTTTTCTTTTAATATCAGAACTTTTGATTGCTCTCTGATGCACATCAAAGATTTTTTTCCCCTCCCTGTATTTACCGCTTGAACTGGATTCCGTCTACCTGCTAAGTTTTAGTGTGGAATGAATAAACATACCGTAAAATTACCAGCACACAATGAGCGTTCTCTTTTGTTGGTGCTTTATTCTCACTACAAGGGAACTCGAAATGAGCGTGTTGTGTTTACTCAACCTCCTGTGTATTGTTCTCCTTTACATGGCTGCCGTGATGATGTATGGGATACACGTCGCCCCCTCGCCTAGCGCCGTGTGTTCATTGTAAACTGGGTTAGCTTAGCTTCGCCTTTGGCTTTGAAGCGTAGCACAAGCCGATAACAATCAGGTCCCACATGAGCACGACTCGAGTCGTGCTTAAATACACTGGAACAGGTTTGCTTATGCACTGTCCGCGCTCCACAGTCCACTCTGTGTCTTTATTTGACTGACCTATATGCAAAGTCTTCATATGTAGAATTGTAATTATTGCAGTATCTGGGGTTTAACTTCAATAAATATGTTTTGTTGTTGGTCTTCCATTGTTTCATTTTGAGAAAAGCACTTTCTATGTCCTTCATCCATTACATTAATGCAGATCTGTTGATTAGTAAATTAACCTCTCCGCCTCAACTCGGTTCTTCAGGAGAGGCGCAGCTTTTTTCACTTTAATGATTGTTTCCTCCGTTCTAGTGACAAATGCAGCTGTCAGCTGTGTTGCACATCTGTTGGAAAAGAATAGTTCGGATACATAATGGTCGAGAGAACTGCTGCGTCAAACAATTAAAAAATGCACTAGTCTAATTACAGACTGTGGCAACAGGGGATTGCAGGAAGATGTACCAATTATCTAACAAATAGAATCAGTTTCAGGAGTATGGCAAAAATGTACATTAATATCATGTGCTTATAAGATATTTTTAGATTTTATTATGTGATTATGAGATGACATGGAAAATATGTTATCAATATGATATCAAATGAGTAGTGTACGTGCGGTCCAATTATTTTAAAAAATATTCAGTTGTGTGTATGTAAATGATAATTTTTTTTTGGAAAACATTCTAAACAGCTGTACAAAAAAATTAACTCATGAAAAGAAACTAATTGTGCAATCAATTGATCATGATGAAAAAACTCATGAGATAAACAAATCTTAAAGGAAGAGTCACACATTAAAATACAAATACATTAAAAACGTCAAATAAGGAAATCAAGATTTCTTGAAATTTACTTGAAATAAAAAAAAATTGTTTTCAATGTTTTATTTTCACTTTTTTGTACAATTAATTTATTTTCACCAATTTTTACTCATGATGAAATGTTTTAAATGTTATTTCATGAGATCTATTATTAATGTATATATAAATAATAATTATTTTTTTTCTAAAATGACATTAAAATATATAAGTGCTTGTGCAAACATTTTATAAATGTGACACAATATAGTAGGCAAAAATACAATTTTGAGAAAATTGACAGGGGTAAAAACATTAATCATTAAAAAAAAATAATGTGAAACTGAAATTATCATAAATTTTAACAAAATGTAAACAAAATTCAAATCACATGAAAATAAAAATGTGTAAAAGTAAATATTTTACACATTTATAGATCACATGGATAAATAAATAGACTGTATATAGATAAACAAAATAATAATAATATTTTTTAATACGTTTATCTAAAAAGCATATAAAAATAAATGAATTATTTAAAAAAGAATGTGAAATGCAGGAAAAAAACATTATGAATAAATAAATGAATCATGTAAAAATATTAAATTCATCATGTGTAAAAAATAGCATCATGAAACTCTTTTTAAAGCATCTTTAAAATCACATTTAAAACATTTCATCATGAGTAACAATTGTTGAAAATAAATTAATTGTACAAAAAAGTGAAAATAAAACATTGAAAACAAAACATTTTTTTTTAAATTCTTTGCATTTTTCAAAACCATCTGAGTAAATTTCAAGAAATCTTGATTTCCTTATTCTTGAGATACAGTGTTACACGAAGTGCAGTGCAGTGCAGCAGACTCTTCTGTAAAGGGTTATTATGGGATGTCATTGTTCATCGCTCCAGGCCTGGATTTTCACACAGTGAATTGTCTATTAAGCTTCTCAGTAAAGTCTCACACGATTTGGCTTTGAGATAAAACACTTGCCGTTCTGTTTCACATGGGTATCCATGATGCCTGGGTGCAGTGGCAGGTGAAATAGCTTCCCATCCTCACTAAATAAAGTACATGATCCAAGAACAGGCCTTAAGGTTCATGGAAGAGAGCACTGTAATTTGATCCTCTTCACTATCACCATTCGTCTGGATATTTCTATTTTCTGATAAAACACAAAGCGCTTACGGCTATAAATGATAAGAAAAAGACAAAAGTCCAAAATACATATGCATAATGCTTCCATCTGGTTACTCCTTTTCCTTTAACAGGGGGGAAAAAAGATGGCGAAATGGGTCGCCGAGCAGGTTTTTACCTGCGGATTGCACATGGAGCAGAGAAATGGACTTTAGAGGGATTGTTCAAGGAAAGAAGGTTAATGTGGCCAAGCAAGTCTAGCTAGCTGCTGCATATTTCACAAGCTATGTGGCAAATGTAGCATAACTAGCAACATTAAACCAATCTAGCAAACAAATGCAGCTAGCTGTTGTACAAGCTGCATGACAAGAGTACCCCATTAAATGTTTTCTATCAGTGAAAAGTATCTCATTATACAGTATACCTTGACGTTTTCTGTGAGGAAAAAAAACCACCCAGGTCCGCTATGCTGCATTAAAGCTATATTTGAGAGAAAATGGCTAATTATTCAACATTAATTGAATACATAATTCGTTATGTGGCACTAAAATGGTGCGTTTAAGAGAAACGTGGCTAACTATGCTACAGTAAAGCTAGCTATGAGAAAATGTAACAAGTTGCACTACGTTAAAAGCTAACTATGCGCCAAAAACATTATCTATGAGATAAATTTAGCTAGCTATACGCCAATAATGTTATCTATGAGATAGCTTGTTCTGCTACATTCAAATTATTTGTTATAAAATTGGCGCCAGATATGATAATTTTAAATGATCCATGAGAGAAATGCAGTGGGTTAGAGTGCATTAGCGCTATCTAGGAGAGAAATTAAGCAAGTTATGCTACATTAAAGCTATCTGTTATAAAATAGCAAGTTGATATAATCATTTTACTATCATTTTAAGCTATCTGTGAGAGACATACAGCTAGTTATAGTACATTAGCCCTAACTAGAAATGAAGCTAGTTATGCTACATTAAAGCTATCCATTATAAAATTGCAACTTGATATGGTAATTTTAAGCTATCTTTAAGAGAAATGCAGCTAGTTGTAGTACATTAGCGCTATCTAGGAGAGAAATGCAGCTAGTTGTAGTACATTAGCGCTACTGTATCTAGGAGAGAATTGTAGCTAGTTTTGCTACATTAAA
>JAQQZT010000012.1:33277191-33296277 GCA_030068275.1 Clarias platycephalus | reverse complement strand
TGCAAGTTGATATAATAATTTTACTATCATTTTAATCTATCTGTGAGAGACATACAGCTAGTTATAGTACATTAGCCATAACTAGTAATGAAGCTAGTTATGCTACATTAAAGCTATCCATTATAAAATTGAACTTGATATGGTAATTTTAAGCTATCTTTAAGAGAAATGCAGCTAGTTGTAGTACATTAGCGCTATCTGTGAGAGAATTGTAGCTAGTTGTAGTACATTAGCGCTATCTGTGAGAGACATGTAGCTAGTAACTACTCTGAAGCTAAATGTAAAAAAAAAATCCAGCTTTTTATATATAAACTAAAATAAAGTTTGCTACATTACAGCTATCCATGAAACAAAAGCTATCTATTTTTAAAATGCTGCTAGAAATGGTATATTTAAGCTATACATGAAAGAAATATAATCATTACACATCAATACTATGACTATGAAAAATCCAGCTAGTTGTGGTACATTAATTTCTGTTTATGAGAGAAACATGGCTAGTTGTGCTATATTAAAGCTATCCGTAACAAGCTCTGAGACATGGTAGTTAGTCATGGGAAACAATTTTTTTTTATGAGAGTAACGTCGCTAGCAATGTTAAATTAAAGTTATCCATGAGACAAATGTACAGTAGCAAGACATGCTGCATTAAAGCTATCTGTGAAAGAAATTGAGCTAGTTAGGCTGCCTTAAAATACTATATCAAATAAATGTAGCTAACCAGCTATAACTAACATATATAATTAGTGTTACATACTGTATAATGAAATATATTGCTTAATGACTTTCACAGATTGCAGATTCCAGTAAACTGCGTTACATTTATTGGTACTATGCCACTACTGCTACTACTGCATTATAAGGAATTAAACACTTAAGGAAATAATTAACAACAGAGTGGCGTGATGTGGCCAAAGCCTGAGAAGCATGACAACACATCCTAAAGTGTTTTATTGGTCTTTCCTAAAAATTTCCAATTAATTTCCAAACAATTTTTTAGTAATTAGAAAACAACGTGCCATCATTTTATACATTTATAGATACACAATAGTCATGCTCAATCTTCTCCCTCTTGAAATTAATATCAGACCAAGGTTTCTCACAGTAGCTTAGTTGAGCTATCCCTTTAAGCAAGCTCACTTGTCTTTTTACTTCCCAAAACTACAGAGTGACAGCAACTTGAACCTGGGAAAGCATCTGACTCCCCCCTTTTTTTTAAGCGTCTATCACCGAGGTCGATCTGGCTCATGTCAGTCGTGTTCTCGCTGTCTTCTGGAGGGTCATCCCACTTGTTCGGGCTTGTTGACGTGGATGTCTGATCCTTTCACCATCTCCCCAGCTCTCTTTTGTCTCACTGCTATTTTTTCCCTCCTCATTTGTCAGTACCATGTTCTGTACAGCTTGTCAACCCATAACCTCTGTACCCTCTGAGATGAAAAAAAAAAAACATTTAACATGCTCTTTTAGCCATTTCCTTCTTTTTTTCCCCCCTCTTCTCCAAAAACATCAACCTGTACAGTCTTTACTGAACCATAACAGATGTTCAGCTATTTGTGTTTTTTCCCCCCCTCATTCTGTAATTAAGACGTCACACAATTTTTTTTTTTTTTTTTCACATTCTCAAAATTAAATAGGATTTCCTCTTTCTAATCCATGTGGTTATCTTTACATTGGCATTTTAAAAGAAGGCACATGAGGTATTAAAACGCCTGATTAGAGTGGGAGCTTTGGTGACTACTGGTCCCAGAGGTGCGTGCGGTCAATACACACACCACCTGTTGACGGAGCAAAGCATGCACTCAATAAAATATGCAAGAATGCCAGCTTAGGGAGTTGTGAATATTGCTTGGGGTATTCAAGAGCAGGAAATGCTTAAATAAGGGGTATTCTTTAAAGATTTTGAAAGGAAATGTGAAGCGGTCTGGGGCTGTCACCTTAGAAGCTGCTGGAGCTAAATGAAAAGTTAATGTATAATGAAAAGAAAAAAAGTTAAAGAAAAAGAAATGCTTTTAGATTATTATCTAAGACATAAATTGGGTTATATGTCACTGGTCCAAGATGTGTGCTTGTTGGCAATAAATATTCCACATGTAAATAAAAAAAAAAAAAAGTACACCCTCAGTGACATGTCTCAGAAAGTTGTGAATACTTCAGTGGTCAGGAAAGATATTTTTAAAAAGTTCTTCTTGGGGCTTATTAGAAGCAGGTTATAGTGAATTCATGTGTGTAAACACCGTGACATGTGTGTACCTTAAAATAGAGGGCAGGTAATATGCTTAAATGCCCTTTGCTCTTTATATTGGCAGGCTTCCGGATCTGGGGGAAATCATTCTCTCCCTCTCTCTCTCTCTCTCTCTCTCTCTCTCTCTCTCTGTCCGCTCTCTTTCTCAAGGCGGCAATTAGCATGGAGCCAGGCTTAGGAGAATGCAATCTCGCTGCTATTTCTGTCGTTTGCCGTGTGTAAGATGACTATCGTTCCGCAGGCAGACAGGCTTTTATTTGCCATCTGCAGGTCACTGTCAAAATCTGCTCAAAACATTTCTACCCACAGAAGCGGAGCTAATTTCCAAGGCCGGAGTCTAAAAATGTTCCGGCTGCTATGCAAGAAAAATGGGAATGAGATTATGACCAAAATGGAACGTGTCTCAGGCTCTGGCCTCGTTTTCAAGTCTGGATATACTGTACCTCCGCAGGTAAATGCTTTCAAAAACTCTTATACGTTTCAACTAAAGGTTCAATTATGCAAAACCATGCAAAAGCAACACCTGCATGCATTGTACTGAGCAAAAGTCACCCCTGAGCCACCCCTTATTTCTTCAGATTTTGCTTCGAAAGATCCAGACATGGCTCTTGTATTTTCAAATGTAGTTTTGAGAAATAGTTCTCCAGGCCTCCTGAAGGACTTTCCTGTCTCTCATTGTACCTGAGCAGTTTCAGAGGAATGCTTTTCATCGTTAAGCCCCACAGCCATCTATCGTTCATATCATAATATGAATCAGTAAGAAATCAGGATGGTGATTAGTACTGTATACTGGTGATGCAATGGTGAGTGGTTGGAGGTGACGAGAGGGGAAATGAGGTTGCTGCTGAGGTTGTTACTGTACATAAACAACCAATTAAAAAATTTGTCCCAGACTCTTAGACTCGGTACTAAGAAGGGAAAACCCTAGAAATGGTGCCAGTTCATCGCAGTGCAAAAGCAATTCACCCTCACACTACAGGCCTACTTAACCTACTGTGCAGAAACAGGACTACCTGCGAAAAACCCACCAAGCGCTGTCAGAACATGGAAAGTCTACATGTACAGACCCAAAAACCGGACTCAAACCCTCAGCCCTAGAGGCCACAGTGCTAACCAACATAATTTAATTTACTTTCATGTAATTTAATTTGAAGAAATGAGGGGTGGCTCAAGACTTTTGCACAGTACTATATCAATTGGTTATGGAGACAATGAGAATGACTGCTCATGGCACCGGACCACCAGAGAAACCTGCAAACTCTGGCCAAGTACTGCTCTCCGCGGCTCTGAAACATATGGCACTGTAATGGACACCGTGGTAAGTGCTCTCTGATCGCAGTCCACGGGTGAAATACCACTCAACTTACCCTTCTGCTAAGCAAGCACTCGTTCGTGAAGTGGGGAAAAGAGTCTGTCACTTACAGCGAATGCTTTCCACCAGATATACACAGTTTGTTTAAAAAAGAAAGAAAAAAAAAAGAACAAGCCTGTGCGATAAAAAGCGTTTAGAGAATAAATGTCTTCGGGGAGACATAATCCCGTGTTGTGAAGAGCATACAGTAGGGGATGGCGTGGAGGAAAATGGATACGGAGAGCACACCAAGAATGGAGAGGTTCCTGGGCTGGGGATGACGGTGCCACTTGAGTTTCGCAGAGGAATGCGTCTGAAGTTGGAGCAGAGTGGGGTAAAGAAGGGCTACGATGCACACGCAGGGCAAGTGTTCGCCTTTTATAGGATTGCACGGCTCGAGGTGAAATATGACTGAATGCTGATGGATCTCGAATCTCCCATGCATTTCCGTGTGTTACATAACGTATTAAACATGGGTTTAACCTGATGGATTGAATGTGCTATGTTAGATTCTGGTTAAAAAAATGTTACTAGACTAACACACAAGTAAAACTTGACAATGTGTGTTATACCAAAAATAAATAATGAAGTTTTACTGTAAGAGCATGACCAAAGGGTTTACAGCACGTGGAGAATGAGCTTATTTCACAGGCGTTTCTATAACATTAAACGCAGCTATACATGGATAAATAGTACAATATAGTTTAATTGGAAAGTTAGTGTGGTGTAAGAGGAATAAAATTTGATCCACCTTTTGGAGAGAACAATAAAATTGATCATTCGCATTAAGGGTTAGTTTTTTTTTTAATGTCGCAGGTGTGTTAATGCTGACATTCATGGTTTGTTAACATTACATTAATTGAGATTAGTTTACGAGAATCTTCATGCATTAAATTCTATTCGATGTACTCCTCCACTGGTTCAACAGTCTCTGTTACACATTAGCATGTTACAAAAACGGTTGCTTTGCTTGGTTGCTTTGCAGCGCGGTGTAAAATCACAGAAAATCCCATTACTCTAGGGTCATTTGCACACTCGCTTATGTAAATCCCTATTCAAAAATCAATAGTACATTACTTCAGTAGGTAAGAGAACGAGAGCTCTTGGTCCATGCAGGAGGGAATCATTATGGGAGTATTCGGAACGGGGGCGTCAAGGTGTCAGGGTGCAGTTTTCTCACTCTCTCGCCTCTCTCCTTCGCTCTCCGTTCTGTCAAATTCACAATCCCAGACGGGAGATCGGGACTGGATGAAGTAGCAAGTTGGCGAGAGTGAAAGACACACACACTCACGCTCACACTGCATCGCAGAGCAGAGAAAAGGAGGAGGACTGTGCTTTAAAATTCCAGTCATTTATTTTATTTTTTTTGTTTGTTGCTGTTGTCCCACCTCAATGTGTCATTGTCAGAATGCTTTATCTGTCAGGTGCACTCTAGGCCACAGACTAGCCCGGGCCCTCAGGGAGACGTCATGGTGGCATTTTGTTCCTTGTTCCTTTTTTGGTGGATAGAAAAAGAAAAAGACAAAGAGAGAGAGAGAGAGACCCAGTGGAAAGGTAGATAGTTATTAGATGCACCGTGGCAATAAAAGCACATTAACTTACTAGCATGTGCCCCGTGCTCATAGGCGCACCAGAGCTCAAGGGTTCGAGGGTGAACACGGGTCACTGGAGATAAGGTCAAGCTGGGTCAGCTGCTTCATTCTTATTGCATTTCATTTTTAACCTGATCCTGGACTACAGAAATCTGACACATTCCTCAAACAAAAAAGATTCCAAAAAAAAAGAAGAAGGGAATAATAGGTAACTGCTGACAAGATTTCTGCTCCCAGCATGCCCCACTGCAGCTTTAGATTATAAGCAGGTGTGAGCAATGAGGATGATGATTAAGATGATGATCATGATGATGTCTAATAAAAAAAAAAAAAAAAAAAAAGATTAGACTCCAGTTCTTGTGCGACCTCTAAAAAAAAACAAAAAACAACTTGGATCTCCAAAATTCTAAGATTACAGTATTCCTGCCTCATTAATCATCCGTCGACCTTCTGGAACCACTTATGGGGCATAGTGGAGTTTGTCTTTGGGAATACACGACTATATCCTAAGTTAGACATGTTCAGACTTTTTTTTTTTTTTCCTAATGAGGCCCACACACAATGTAAAACTCTACACTGAAACTAAATCAAGCTCAGGACTGAATAATGAAATAGTATAAACAGTTATTAGTCTCCAGGTGAGGGAATTGCTTTCAAATGCATGTGGACAACTCTACTGAACCATGGGATGTCCTCACATTCCTGGGTTTCAGTTAAGACATTCCTTACGGCCTGAAAAGCTGCGCCACAGGGGAAACCCTTCCCTCCTTATGTCTCTCTAATCCGGAGTTAGACCTTCAGAGGCAACCAATAGGAGAAGAGCTCCCCGAACGCCTGGTACACCAGTAGGATTGGGGTTATTATCTCAGCATTTCCCAGTGCCCTCATGTCCTTACGTCTGTGTAAGAACCAGCTGCTTCGTCCAAAGCCCCTTCACTCTTTAAAAGCACTGAACATAGGCTTGTTTTCCCCAATAGAGGCTTCCAATTTTCTTTCTTTTTTTTTTTTTCTTTTTTTTTAACATGCTGCGGTGTAATCCTTGAGGCGACTTTATCCGATTCACTGCAACTTTATTCAATTACAGAGTTGAGTAATACCAGCATTAGGACTTTCTGAAACATTGACAGTAAACAGTATGAGGTCAGAAAAGTTAGAGGATTTCGTGTCAGCCAACTTGCATTAAAAAAAACAAAAAACAATTACGACACCCCAAAACCACTGCTATTAAGCACGTTATGGAAAATTTCACGGTCAATGGTCAAATGTTTATTTTAAAATGAACTAATGTGTATGTGGACATTTAATATGTATTACCAAGACTACATGAGATTTCCAAATGGCAGACATGTTGCATCATTAAAAGGGAAAAAAATGTCCCTTGACAAGGAAAGTGTTTAAGCCAAAAAAAAAAAAAAAAAAGCATGAGTGACTGCTTGCACATTTGTTACATATACATTACCGCATAGTGACATTCTTATCTTTATTTATCCCAGATTAGGAGGTTGGGTCGGACCACATGGTCAGCCTTGATATTTAATATGTATTACAGCAGACAGGTTTGAGGGTCTTGCTCAAGCGCTCAACAGTGGCAGATTGGTGGAGCTTAAGCTTGAACCATCAACCTTCTAATCAGTAACCCAGAGCCTTAACCCACTGAGTCACCATTTTGATCTGAAGTAATTGCAAAGGATTGAGATGGGATGGGAATAGAGAGAGAATTTGAAGATTAGAGATTGCTGGACAATGCTCAAGACCTATCAGGACTCTATGGCGAGTAACAATTCCACTCCGACTATCATCCAAGCGTCACTTTTCCTTCGCCGTTCAGGAGTGTGAGCAAGAAGGAAGGCATATAAGCCAGGGTTGATTCTCTGGGTGAAGTTTTTTTTCTGTTTGCTTGCTTTATACAACCACTTGAGAAACGCAGTGAAAACTCCAGCAGGAACATAAAACTGGGTCAGGTAACAGCCAATACCACTATGGAACGCTGAAAAAGTGAAGAAGAAAAAAAAAAAAAAGAAAGCAAGAATGCAGCAACATCACACTTTACCCCAGCAGCTCTGACTCTATAGACTCTGCAGTGCCGATTCCATTTGAGGCTTTTGCCACTTAGTGCATGATAATGACCCTGCTACCTGCATATAAATTAGATTACCCACTCTCCCCTGGGAACACATGCATCCCTTGAACATATTAAAAGGTCTTACTGCAGAAAACCTCGTCTTATACGTGACAAAAAAAAGAGTAATGAGCAACGCAGTCCCTTATGGAACGAGGATCTAATATAGCTGAAAAATTGGAACCAGCAGCCTAAATGAATTACACAGGTCAAATTACGTTGCTCGGTTGTTGCAAAGAGTCCCAGATGGGACACCTGAAAATAAATGATGGAGATCAGGCATGGCCACAAATATGATGGAGAACAGACGTGGTCCTCAAAAAAACCCTTAAGTGAATAAGAAAGCAACCGCAGGCTGTGCAGTTTCAAATTCCTGTGCTTTGGTGGCTACAAAGATGCGGTCGACAATAAAAAGCAGAGCCAGGCTTTTCCTTAGTTTAAGGGCTGAACGAAGGAGGCAGCGAGTCCGAAAGAGCACCATTAACCACATCGAAGACTTCCAAAGCAAACTCAGCCACCACCATGACCCGCTGGGCCCAAATAACTTCATCTCATTAGCACTTGCTGTGATCAAATGGGTTTCTAGAGTGCTGACTATTATTGCCATCCTAGGCTCTTTGTGTTTATAGGATATGAATGTTGGGTTCAGAATCATTAGTTCAGTGCTCTGTTGCTATAGTTACACATAGAGCCCTCCCCCACAAAAAAAAAGAAAAGAGGATAAACAGAAGCAAAATGTGGCTCCGAGACTTTTACAAGCCAAAGAGGCTTTCACATTTGCCATGCACAAACTGTTCTACCAGATGGTGTCAGAAAGAGATGGAGGCAACTGGTGGTGTGTTGCTAAGGGAATGCCAAAAATAGTGTGGACAAAACAATAAGCACTGCTGAATTCTCCAGTCTGACTAATAAGAAGGTGTCGAGTACATTTCCTAAACTAATGTTCCAGCTGAACTTCTACCTGGGGATGAATTACAACTACATGGCTATGTTTTCAATCACGCAATGAATTACCATTTTTTGGAAGGAGTCTCCAGTGTCAGTGCTTTGTTACAGTCAGATGTAAAGCTGGAACTGTGTGATATTTCAGAATGTAGGATGTTAGAGATTTTTAGCTGCTAAAGTACAGTAAGTGGTATTGTGTAATATAATGAAAGTAGCTCGTTTCTTATTTAACCTGGATGTTCACCAAAACATGACTTGGAAAAGAACACTTGGATTTAATTAACATCATTAGACATGGCAGAGCTACAAGAATACACTGCAAGGAGTAACACAGAATAGATGGGCACAATCACGCAACATGATTGACAAAACAGAGATAGAGAACAAAAACCGAGACAAAGGCATGCACATGGTGTTTGTCGTGTTTGTCGTGACTGCGACTATGATGCAAGATCATGAGTACTACAGTAGGTATACAGTCGACTGTGGCAGGGCCAACCTGAAGGTGGCACATTCCTTCCTCATACAATTCTGTAGCTCCTCTGGTTAGATTTTAAATGGGACTTACTGTTTTTTTTGGAGTTTCTGTTTCAGGATTTCCTTCAGGTTTTTCGCAGGTTTCACGTGCAGACATGTCAAGAGCTGGACTGGCGATTGATGACTGCCCCTAGGTCTAAACAAGTTCACTGGTCTGAAGGCTTAGTATCCAGTGGGTATTTGCACCTTGCAACCATAGTTCCTGGAATTGCCTGTACTGTTCATCCACCAGGATACACTGGCAGATAAGGATGAATCAGGGTTACGGTTATGGGTTAGGGGGAAAAAAAACAGGAAAAAACAACCTTGGAAGATATTCTGCACTATTACTTTGTGCAGAATGTTCTAGAAATATATTATCCAGGCTCTTTTTGAACAAACCATCAGCTGCAACAGATCAGAAGGAAAGCAATTAAAGCCCCGGTTCCAACAATTTACCACTGTTGCCCTTGAGCAAGACCTCCACCCCTGTTTGCTGTTCGGGCACTGTATCATGCCCGACCCTACACTCTGACCCCAATTTCTTAGGCTAGATATGTGCAGCAAAGAATTTACCTGTGCAATAATTTATATGTGACATTGCTTACCTGCAATTTTAGTGGTTTCATTTGATTCATTTATTATTCCTCATACACTGCCTGGTCAACGAAAAAGTCACCATTTCAGAAAATTCAAATTATTGGATTGCATTAGGCAAAGAAAACAACTGTGTGTCCATAAGAATAAAAAAAAATGTTGAGACTCATCAGAAAAAATATTCAGTTTATAAGGGAGCATAAAGATTAGACTTTGGAGTGATAGAAAAATGTCATGTGGTCTGATGAGCCCAGATTGAGCCTATTCCAGTGCGTCAGGGTTAGATGGGGAGCGAATGAAGCGATGCACCCATCAAGAACAGAAAACTGGGTCAGGTACTGTAACAGTCAATACCAGTTGCTTGGGTTGCTTCAGTTGGTCAGGTCTAGTCTCAGCAATGTTATGTGGCAATAAAATGAAGTCAGCTGACGACCTGAATGTACTGAATCACCAAATGATCACATCTATGGACTTTTTCTTCCCTGATGGCACGGCCATATTCCAGGACTCAAATGTGAAAGAGTGGATCTGAGGAATCATTTTTACACATGAGCAGGCTGCCACATTATGTGCTGTAATCAAATATAAAGGTGACTGAAGGAAATCTTAAAATTTGTGACTTTTTCTGTGTGTAGTCCTTGTATATTCATGATTCTTCAACGAGAATTAGTATACCTTCGCTTGCTAAACCTCTCTGATACTATTGTAAGGTTTTTACAGGTTTAACATGGGACCTTTAATGGTTCCCCCAAAAAGTACAAGCCAAAGACGTGTAATCTTTATTAGCTAAGAGCGTAATCAGTGTATTAATGGACCAAGGGCTAATGGATGATGGCGCAAGCTGTTCTTGACAGGTCATCTGATTTATTAAAGGTAAACAGAGTTACAGAATCTTGCCTTTTCACCACCACAGATGTTTAACATTGCATGAGCTGAAATATTGTTTAGAAAATGTGTGCATTCCAAAGAGGCCTAGTTCGCATGGTGGTGGGGTCCCATTGTCTAGTACGTTCATGAACTCCGACTGCTGATGAACAGTGACTGGTTTACATATGACATGATTGATTGGTTTCCTGATAAGCCCCAAATTTAAGTTTTGCTGTCCAGGTCATTATTATTTCTGGATATTGGGATTTGGTAGCAACGTTTTTCATACAATATGTAATTAATGATATTCTCAACTCCCCACCCCGGAGGAGTTTCCAGTAATAATTCTGAGGCAGATTAAGTATCATTAAGTAATTTTGAGCACATATTTTCACTATTTCACGGTGAGCTGTGCCCTCTGGTTCTTGGTGGTTTTTCTTTAATATTTGTGTAATTTAAACACTCCACAGTTATTATAGTGTTGACTCATCATTTTTTAAACCTTTTTTTTTTTTTTTTACATTTTCAAACTTTATTTTTTCTCACCATGAATTCTCTCAGTTGTTGATCTGCCATAGCAATCCATGTATGATTTGTTGTAGGCCGTGTTTCGGTGGAACAGCTGACTGTGATGAATTGATATGCTAATCAAAGTGCTCTTGAGGTAAAGGAAATTGAATGAGGCGTTTTTCTCATGACCTGTAAAAAAGGGCCACGAGCCGTTTGTCCATTCTGACCATAAAAGATCTTGAACAAACAACTCCGGCAAGAAAAGCAAAGCACTCGAACCGAACAGACAATGCTGTAAACGTTTAGGACATTTGAATCTGAATGACGGTTTAATGACCCTTCTCTTCCCTTCTGTTGAGTGCCCCCGCAATCCAGACTGTGTTTTGTTCCCTTTGTAATTTGACTTTCAGTCAAACTCCCCGAGATCCTTGTAATTGCGGGCAGTAATTAAGCTCGGAGCCGTGTGCGATCAGGTACATGCGAAATGAAGCAAATCCTTGGTGCGATACAATGAACGTTTACATTGATCCAAAGCCACAAAGACAACAGGAGTGGCGTCGAATTTAAATGTTCGGCGAAATGTAATGAAAGGTGACACTCGGAGCGCTGGAACGAAGCTGCTGTGCCGTCCCTGGTGCCTGTAATTAACTTTGCCGTGACGGGATCGCAATTAATGCGCCGCTGCGATTATGACAGTTCTGCTTGCGCGCACATGCCGTTTGTGGCTTGCATACTTTTTATCTGACAGCTTTAAATAAAGCACTTCTCCACCTGCTGTTTCATGATCTTTTACCATGGAAGGCCTTACACTTCCTGTATGTGCTTTTATTTTTTTGGTATTATCAACATGACGTCTCTTTCATATCAAGACACTTCACCCAGAAGGCACCTGGAGTAAATAAAGGCAAAGCCACTTTACCATACAGTGCCGTCAAAAAAGTAAGAAAGAACTTTGGGAAATCACCCAGCAGGCATAATTACTGTCACAGCATGCTTTTTCCCCCTCCTCATTATTCTTACATTTTGAAGACTTTTAAGTAATTGTATTATAGTGGTCTGCTTTGGGAACATACAGTACTAGAATAAATAATCAAACTGGAACTCATTTGTTCCATCATCGCTAAATTGCAGCGTTGGCAACTTTGGTTTTAAGAGCATTTAATCTGTTGAGATTTCTGGGTGTTCGTATATAGTGTTGTTTTTATATAATGTCCCTACAATGTTGCTGCAGCAATTTACAACGTAGCTGCATAATGTTAGCTATGGAACCTGGGGACATTGTAGGCGCTACATTCTTTGCAGTTTATGAAGCAAGCCATTATTACATACTTTCAGAGCATTGCAGGAGCATTATTCTTAAAACCTTACTGTACTGTGTTAATAATGTTCTCTGTTAGCTGGACTAATACTATTCATATGTATTGCCAGCACCTTTATTATTTTTTATTATTATTTTTTTTTCCCCAGCTGAATTTTATGGAGCTTGAAGTCATTTTATAGAGTAAGCTTTGGGAAATTCCCAGTTTTCATTATTGAAAAGGATAAATAAATCGAAATGTGTACTGTACATGAGGGACGTACAAATAAATGGTGATTGAAGGTGTAAACGGGATTGACATTTACAGAAGACTTCAAGCACAGGACTGTAATGATACTCTTTGCCGCAGGAGAAGATTCGAATGGCGATCCAGGTGGATGTGGCTCAGAGCCCACTGCAGTCGTTCCCCAGAACATTCGGAGAGTGGAACGTCTGATCCTCGAAAATCGAACTTGCAGAATAGACACATCTGTCTGTGGGAACAGTGCACACCATCATTCACCAACACCACTCGTACATTACGAGAACTTACGGTTGGGAGTTATTGCTACAACCCCCGTACGATCCTGACCTCGCTCCAAGCCATTTCCACATGTTTGGCCCATTAAAGGAGTTCCTCAGACGTGAAGCCGGCAGTCCTATCAAGGCTCCGGAGTACTGAGAAAACATTCTACCTTGATGGTGTCCAAGCACTAGTGAAACACTGGGATAAGTGCATTCGTGTAGCAGGGGATTATATAGAGAAATAAAGGGAGTTTTGTTATTCTGCACAATCAAAAGTCCTGGTTTGACTTGAACGGCTATCATATATATCGCGCCTCCAACATAGCTTCATGTTTCCAGAAGGTTAGTTACTATCCTAATGGCACTCTTTAACACCACTGGATGTTCCTAAAATATTGCAGGAAGAGTTTTTGAAAGAGTTTTAAAACATTTTTATTATTTGGATTTCTTTCCAGATGTTTTTGGGTTTTGAGTGACAGTGCCTACTGTTAGGATTAGGATCACTGATGCAGAAAGCACTGCCTAAAAAGACAATGAAAAACAAGCTCGAGGTGCGCTAGGTCAAACAGCGCGAGCGGGTCAAGGCTACAAAATCCTCACTCTAAGCCGCTCTTTTCTAAAATAGAGTCAATGATGCAAATGTCTGTTAAACCCTGGGCTGTTAAAACCATGCTCTAAAGATGATTAGGCAGTGAGCGTATTTGTTATTTGCTCTGACTTACCATGTCAGAAGTTTTAGGGAGCATTCTTGAGCCTTGAGTAAATAACACACACGACTATACTGTATATCGGAGCGTCGTCCTGATTAGCTCTTTGTTTTTGACTTCGCAGCTGATTTTGCTCGGGCTGTGGATTCAGGATCGACCTTTTAGCGTTTCAGTCTGTAGCCCAACGGACTGTGGCAGGGAGTTCATCATGCTTAGCTGTTAGCTTAGCTAATTATCTCCACAGCTGTCCATGCATTGGCCTCCACTGGTCATTCACTATAAGGGCAACAACACCATTGTTCATGCTATTTTTGGCTTTTGTTACGACTGCTTTTTTTGGCCCTGTTAGATTTGGAGCAAAAAATTTTTATTGCATGCATTCTTGCAGACAGAGATATTAATCCTAATTAGGGAGTACTTACGGTATATCCCTGTTCAATTGTTCGTTCTGACTGGTTCCTCAGTTTCCGCTTGGCAAAATCATCCTGCGGGCAAATTACATCTACAGGGGGAAACATCCCCACATGGATCACTCCTCCCTCCCCACAATCCCCAACCCCCCCCTACACCTCCCTTGTGGACCGTTTGAGGAACAGTAGCCCCCCCAAAAAAAGTCCCAGAACATTGTTTCGCATAGACGTTGCGAGTATTTGAGTTAGCACAATGCCTTTAATCTTCTTTTGTACAAAATGAGGTTCGGAGTATAAATGGAAATATGTGCTGCATGTCAATTTAAATCCGTTTCATCAAAAACCACTCGGGAGAATATAAGTCCCCTTGCTGGAACTATAAAACGGGTAATTCAATTCCTGGCTAAGCCCGTAAAAGCGCTTGACTCAAAGTATGTAATGAACGACACTCATTCTTGTGGTCGCGTAATAACGAGCTCTTCATTGGAAAACACGTTTCCGAGCAAAATTCGACGTTCTTAAAGTGCTCAATTAGTTCAGAAGTCAAATAAATCAAGTTTCAAACCCCCCCGCCCACCCTCCCACCCCCCTTCACCCGACACCCACTGTCTTCGTTTTTTCCATTCCTTCAGAGGAGTGACAGGAGTAATCCAGCTGTGCTGAACCCCTGGAGACAGGGAGAGATCAGCTATCTTTCAGGATCCACACAATTCACTCATGACTCATGACTTTGTTTTTTCTGCTTTTTTTCCACAGCCTTTGATTTCGGCCTGCGTAATTTGCAGTAATTAGACACTTCTTTATGGAGTGCTGCTCTGAAAATAAGTGAGGCTGAACAGTGACGATATCATCTGCCTGGATTCAAGCTCCAGCCTGTGTACAGGCGCACTGAAAGTTCAAGAAAATCAGATAATGTGTGCTATAATTTGTCTTTGTGTTATAGTTTATTTTTTTTGCTTAATGGTAATAAATGGACTAGAAGGGCTAAGCCTTCGCTCTCTTTTCAAGAAAAAAAAAAAAACAGCATATCATTTACTGTTAATTAAGTGGAATATTTTATTTTAATTTGTTGATTTTTAAAAAAAAGATTTGAATCTTTTTTAAACAACTGTTATATACTATTAATAAAACTATTAATAAAATCAAGTCATATAATAATGTCTGTAATTCATACTTAAAAAAATAAACCGTTAATGTACATTGTCATGCATAAGGGGCGTTTATGTAAAATTTTATTTAAAATTTATGTATAACCTGTCACCAAGTTGCAGAAGAAATATATCTGTCTGTGGAAACTGTACACACACTCATTAACAACGCTTGCATGTTACAGGAACTCGGCTGGGAGTCCTGACCTCCCTTCAAGCCATTTCAATTAAAGGAATTCCTTAGCGTTTCAGCGTATCCAATCAGTAGTGAAACGCTGGGATGAGTGCATTAGTATACCGTAGTAGGGGATTATGTAGAAAAATAAAGGGAATTTTTCTTTTCATAACTGTGTTCCGTTGTTCTGCAAAATCAAAAGTCCCCCTTTGAACCGCTCTTGTAGAATTGTAATGTAAAAAGTAAATAAATAAATAAAACATTTTCAGGTTTAGACAACATTGACTTCAAATCGGGTTCAAATATTTGGAGCACTAGCCAAACTCTGATGCAGACAAAAAGTCACCGTTTTGATTCAACAGTAGTTACCCTGAGCTACTTTTTTTTTTTTCCACCCCTGACATTCACTATTCATCATGACACTAGGGGTATTTTGTTCAATTAGGCAAAGTTAACTTTTTTTTAATGAGCTATGCAATCTACAAGCTGTACTGTTGAGAACCCATTATCTTTTCGGTATTACTTGCAAATTGGGCAAGAGCAAGGGATCTTGGAGAATAGATAGACGTACAATTTATTGTTATTTTCTGCTTATAATTGTTGTTCTTCTAATCTTCAACCGCGTTAATGGCTTCCACCTTATTGCACCCGACTTTCTCAAATGTTACGTCATTCTCGACTTTGTAATTTTCTTAACATCTCCTCTCATTTTACCTTTGTGTCCTGTTACGCATTTAAGCAAAGTCGAGAGAGAGAATGAGATGAAATAAAACATGGAAAAAAGATTTCATCCCTTGCCGTTTTTGTATTCCGCTCATTTCAGACAGTGCTAATAATTCAAAAATGGATTTCAAAAGAAGGGGGAAAAAAAATGAAATCATAGTTTAAGTTTATTGAAAGAGTAATGAAAAGGACACTCTGTTACATAATTTTCAAATGCATGACAGAACAGATTTAGTAAAAGCCGCATATAAGTCATGGTTGCTGGCACGCTGTATTGTAAGAGAAGGTGGTTTTCTCCCTCCTACTCCCTCTCTCACTCTCGCTTTCTCTCTCATTCTTTTTAAAAACCAGTCAATACATGACTGATATGCATGGCTTGCTTTTGTAATTGTCTTGGTGCATTGGGCCCAATGACAGACAGACACAGCCATCTTTGCATGCTCTAAAATGGCTCTCACAGTGAATTATCACTTCGAGCTCAGCCGCGGCCATGGCGTCTTCCTTGGAGAGCATATCACAGCCAAATCATCCTTACTAACGTAGACACCAAGCAATCCACTAGGCAAGGTTCATGACTGATGCAGATGCCCAAGAAGGTGTTTATTACACAAAATGTCACATTAGACAGATGACTTTGTTAACAGATTTTTGGTGAAAATCAATGTGTAGCATTATTCACAGTTATGGCCTACTGTTCTCAATTACCAACTTGGCAAAGTCATTCAATGTGGAGCTATGGTTACCACCCTGTGTTTCATATTCAAATGTCATGGAAGTCAGGACTGATATATACTGTACAAAATCGATAGCTTGGTAGATAAGGTCATTCCACCATTCCGGCACATATTTGGCATTAATACAGACATTACACTTAATTCTGTATTGGGTCAAATGGACAAATACTGTCATGAACATGTGGGATGGTATTTAACTTTGAAGGAAAACATCCAATCCAGGTCGCTTCTAAAATGCAGTTAAGACACCAGGTATACACCTGAGTAGAACAATCAAAAGGATAGTCCTGGAAATATAGACAATGGTCAATGTGACCAGTCTGTATCACATAACCCACATCTAATGATGCTTTAGCTTCAAGAGCATGATCAACTGACTAAACAAACAGACTCAACTGTGGATTCTGGTGGAAGACCACTGCTAAATGGTCTATGTAGAAGATCTGCTGAGTCCTCAGAAGTAACCAGCCACTCAGTAAGTATACATTAAACAGAGTTATGGTTATACTGTAGCTCGACTAGGCCGTTAAATTGGACTACTGCTCTAGTTTTATTATACAAGCACAAATAAATCAATTAACTGACCAAAGTATTTCTGACTCTGGTACAACAGGTGCTGATATCGCACTTTCAGGTTGTTAATAATGCACAAACCATTGGAAAACAAGTTAGGTAGAGGCTAACTGGTAGCATGCCAAGTGGTGAAAAACATACAGGTATATACAAAAGGAGATACACTCTATCTGTTGTGTTTATAGTGTTATCCAAAGCCAGACGTCATCGCCACATTGATAGCATCATCTTCCGCTGTTACACATGTTGCTCAACTTCCAGGGTGGGAACTGTGGAGCATGTGCAGAGCATCTACGCTGATTTTTATATTTCATTGAGTTACAACATGCAGGAGAAGCTAGACTAGACGTTCACATGTATTACGTATGTAAAACGCTTGATTTTTATCAGACTAAATCAATTAGCTGGATGAGGACAACTTCATGTAACCCTGGTGGCCTAAGGTTTGGCTGCTCAGCTTGAGCATCACTAACAAATAAATAGGGTCCTGTCTCTAAATAGCATAACTTAATTCTCTCCAGCTTCCTTTCCCAAAATAATACCTCTGAGTAAAGTCACAACTTTTAAATAGTCTAAATGAGTGTGGTTGTGACAAATCTGAGATGGATCGGTGTATTCCTGCGTTGAGTTGCCTCAGCATCCCTAGATCAGACTCTTTGGCTCAGGCCAGGATGCTGAAGCTGAATGAATGAACATAATACTTGCGGAGTATGTGCAGCTTTATGTAATCTATAATTTGTCTTTAAATTCTGTAAAAAATGTATTACACCTCCTGACCGCTGTGCTTTCAGGGTCACAGAATAATCAGCTTTATTTCTTTCTCTCTCACACACACATATTGAACGGAATATATTTCAGTAGCACTAATCCTTTTCCTTATACATTTTTTATTTCAGGCCAAAGAAAATTTCTGAACTCGGTTAAACATCAAGTTTCATGGATTAACAGCAAACCTAATTGGATTTGGTGTAATATGTCTACTTTTAGCTCATTTAAATGTCATAGGCAGTTTAGGGAAATGGGACCGTTGCGTTTTAACGACCTCATTTGTTGAACTATGATCCCGGGGGTTACCGTGTGGGATCTTTGGGGCGTAATTAATTTACCATGCCCCTGATGATAAATGCAAAATATTCTTCTGGTGACGTTCATGGAATCCGAAATGCCCACGACCATCCCGCGGAACAGGAAAGAAAAGCCACCTGAATCCAAAGTATAGAGTGTGGATTTTAAAATGAATAAAAATAACTAAATAAATAAAAAATAACACTTTTCAGGAAGCTCAGGAAGTTCTTGCTGGTTTGCTGCCAGCATGGCGACAAAGTTTAAAGTGATGATACGATGTATGGGAATGATTTAGAGCAAGTCTGACATGCTAATAAAATTTAAACATCCCATTTATGTACTTCAGTAGGAAGTGGTAAGAAAATCAAGTGATAATCTGCAAAGAAATAGCTGTTTATATAGCAGACAAAATACTTTTGATGATGGAATGAAACCACGCTCTTCAGTCCATCAGTCTCAAGTACCTCTGCGTATTTTAGTGGTCACGGGTTTATGGTTTCTGTACCGCCCACCTCTGGGATCAAACTTGTCCTGGCAGGAAGGCGTGCTTTTTAAGATCAGACTTTGCAAACTTTGATAAATGGCAGGCGGGAACTAATGACCACCAAATATACAAGTGTCCTGAGCAGGGAGTGTCACCAAGTTAGAGAAAATAAACGGAGTCACCTTCAGAGATCTGCGTGACGCAAACTCATTTTGCGGAGATTACGGTTTATTTTCCCTCATTACTCCGAACGTCGAACTCACGCCCGAAGAGCCTCCATGGCGAGAGATGCAAGGCCGTTGTTTGGGCTTTTTAAATTGATGAGTGAATCAAAAAGGAGTATTGCGCTATTAATTATTAATATCCTCATTGTCACAGAGAGGAGGGAAAAAAACCCCTGATCAAACAAGCCAAATGAATCAGAATGCCTGTGTGTGTGTGTGTGTGTGTGTGTGTGTGTGTGTGTGTGTGTGTGTGTGTGTGTGTGTGTGTGTGTGACAGACAGA
>JAQQZT010000012.1:33242871-33265854 GCA_030068275.1 Clarias platycephalus | reverse complement strand
CCCCCCCCCCCCCCGCAGCAGGAGCTCATGTACATAAACACTGAAACGGTATGTTTCGAAGGAGGAGTGAAACAAAGTGTGAAGTATAAAAGGTTCTTTATCTGAGGGGTATTGCAGCACAAAATATTTCATTTTAAAAAAAATATTTTTTGTGCAAGACAAACATATTCTTTTTATCATTAGGCACATCTCATGTTCATCTGGAGTGATTTCAGAAATTTACTAATGATCTTATTTTCAGTATTGCTTCAACTGAGGGGCAAAAGTGATTCAGTTCATTTATTCGTGAGGAATTAAAGAGCAAACACACACACACTACACACACACACCACACACACACACACACCATAGAGCAAGCCCTTTCTACATGACCCCCACCTCCATGCTTGCTTTTTCAGAGAATTCTCTTCCAGGACATGCACGCTGGGAGAGGTGCAATCATTTGATTCAGCCCAGCTAGGGGATGTAATCTTAATTAATTTTGGTATGTTATTTAATTAAAAACCTGGGCGATGAGCGAAATAAATCTGCTGATGGTAATTATTTGCAAATGGTCTTGTGAGCAGATTTGGGTGAGCCCTGACATTGTTAGAATAGTAGCTAGTGAAGGATGGTGGATTTTATTTTATTTTTTTAGTTTTTTGTGTTTGTTGTTATTGTAGTTTTTTTTTTTTTAATCCTACCTGGAGGCTTAACACAATTTAGTTTTAATGCTTTTTAAACGAGGTTGTTACAGCGTTGAAATCAATAGAGACTTCTAAATAAAAGAGTGCTACCACAAAGAATAAGCACCTGAGGAAAAAAAATGGACTTCTTTCTTTCTGCTTCATATGTTTCACATTTGATTTCTCTGCCTCAATAAACAGTCATCTAATCAGATGGCCTTTACCCAGTGTCTTATTTCTAAAAGGAGGTCTACTTGGCAGGCATGTACTTGGCAGGCGAGACTCTGGTCAAATGAACAATATTTAATCATAATCCTCATAAAAAACCTTCACATTTTTTCCTAAGAATGAAATTGTGACATTTATTCTTCTTCAGTAGCCAGTTTATCCTGGTCAGGGTTCCAGCCAGTCCAGAGGCTATTCTGGAATCTACTGTATGGCTGGAGTACAGACTGGATAGGATGCTGGTCCATGCACACTACGAATTCCCACCATCATCTTTTCTCAGTAGCAATTTATCACAGACTATCCACTCTCTTCCATTTATCCATTCATCTATCCATCATGCTGACATCTCTAAGCGATGGTTGGCTGCAATGACCTCTGACTTGCTGTAGGGGAAGTTACATTTCTGATGACCTCAATCTCTGGCATACACACACTCACACCGCCAATTCACTACAGGCAGTTTGGAAATGACAATCAGAAACCTACGCCGCATATCTTTGGACTGTGGGAAGAAACTGGAGTACTTGGAGAAAACCCACCAAACTTGTGGAAAACTACAAGCATGCAGACTAGAGACAAGATTCGAACCCCCAACATTGGAGATGTGAGGTAACAGTGCTTACAATGAAGCCAGCATTCCAACCCTTATCACTTTACTGAACATTTATTGCATGGAGGGAAGAAACCAGAAAACCAAAAGGAAACCCTAATGGACATGGATCACACACCAGGAATTCTGCACAGAAAATGGATCTTGAAAGGCTCTCCAAAGCTCTTCGGCTGTGGATCTGTAGGAAAAAAAAGCATAACTTTTTATGAATTCTTTCGTTTGCCCTTTTGGTGGAAACAGTTTCGTTCTACAACAAAATGTTACCCAGTCAGAAATGTGACAAGTACACCCCATTTAGGAAGCTACTGTAACACTGAACCATGCACCCCTTGAGGAAAATGTTTGTAGGGACTTTATTTAGGTTAATGTGATCCTCTCATACTCATGCAAACCAGTTCTGTGGTAGTTTCTCTAAAGCTTTGCAGATAATCTTTTATGACGGAGCACTGGTTCTTCATATTCAGCCCAACGCTCCCAAATGCCAGAGTATAAATGATGCGTCAGCGCAGAGGAGAAGTAATATGTCTCTGTTTGACCTCCATGATCCCAACTCTGCTGTGTCTGCTCTGGGTCCTTTGCGCATCTGGAAAGCTCAGATGGCTTTCTTCTTACAAGAACTCATACAATCAAGTATATTGTACAAACATCAGGCTGCATCTCACCACCCTGCTGTTGATTAGTTTCCTGTTCAGCACGTCCTGTCGTGTTTTATTACTTACATCAACCCTCAAATGCCTACAGGGAAAGGTTTAATTTCCAATCATGTCTTATTTATGATGGGAAGTTGATGATTGTGGTTTACAGCAGGTGAGTTTATTCCATTACTGATGTGTTTGAGTTATGAAATTACTGTGTGGATGTGTATGAATGAGCAATTGGATTAGTGCCTTCTGATGCAAGACTTTTATAGTCCTGGATCCAAAGACAGTTTCCAAAAGTGTTGTCATTCTCCAGCATATAATGAGGATCGTTAAGGGACAAGAAGGCCTGATTTCTTCTTATTGCATATTTTAGCTGTTGCATGTTGTCCCGAAAGCATCGCCTTTCGTCAATTACATGGTGGAAATGACTGGTTTGATTGTATCAGGCACGGTGCGGATACAGCGTGCCTGATACAATCCTGGGTGCTGCATGCTGGGAAGGAGAGCTGAGCAGTGTTCCATTACTCGTTCCCCCAACGGACTTGGCTGCTCCAATTCATTCCCCCCTGCAGCCAGATAGAAAAGCGAGGCAGTCCAAGAATATCAGGTGAAATTTTATCACACCGTGACAATACATTTGATTAGCGTGACAATGATTAAACCATCAACCCTTCATATTTCCATGACTTTGCAAAAACTCGAAGAGCCGATTCAGCGGGTTGTGCTTCTGTCGAAGCCAGAAACAAGGTGCTTCCATGTAGGCGCAAATGTCCTTGGCCACTAATAATCACTGTCCCAAGCCCAGAACTGTTTCTGTGGTCTGGTCACACCATGTTGATTTATTTGTCTTCATTTTTTGTAAGCTGTCATGAAAACACTGATCCCACTGGCGTTACTGGATATCACAACGAAATATGAAGGATGTTCACTGTTCAAGCTTTCATGATCCTCTTCCTTCCTTCTTAATTTAATTTATCAGACTAGCAAAGAGCAGTCAGGCTGAGTGTGTCCATTTATAAAATATAACTGGACCTGTTTAAAAGCTGGAAACCCAACTTGCCCAAACTTTCCGCAAATGGAGACCTTTTAAGACTACAAATTCTTGGGCAACATCCAATGAAATCACTCGTCAACCATTTTTCATAACCAACCATTTCTTAAGCTCTGATGGAACAACCGGCACCACTGTAAGACACCTACGGGTCAGGACTCGGACACGCGGCTTGGAGAGTTTACGGCTCTGGAACATGACACGGATCCCAGTCAAAATGCCACCATGATTAAGAGTAATGCTTACAGTGAGTGCCGGCAAGAAACCAGAAACCACCATGGATGCTGCTACGACAAAGATGCTTGGTTTAGAAGAGTGGACAGCGCAAGACTTATGATCATTTGGAATGTTAAATTACTATTTTGTCTGGAATCAGATTTTTTTTTGTATGTGTAGAAGAACTTCAGAGAAACAAAACTTAAGTGTCAGTACACAGGTTAAATCAGGGGTCAGAAGATCAATTCAACTTACTAGCAAAACTATTTCTTTTATTCTTTGGCTTCATCCCTTTATTCTTCATTTAATCATAAGATCTGTACTTCCTGTCGTAACACACATTTCTCTGAGGTTGGGGCCAGCACCACATCTCAGCGGGGTACTCATTTGAGTAGTTGGGGTTAAGGGCCTTGCTCAAGGACACAACAGTGGTGAATCAACGGTGTCAGGACTTGAACCCCTGACCCTCTGATTGGCAATCTAGAGCCTCAACACGTTGTGCCACAGTGGTCCCAGCAAAACAGCACTGTTGCAAAAGAAAAAAATTTAAAGGTATGTTCTATATGTTTACTGTGTTTATCCATTTATACTTACATTTTATGTTGTGGAACATAAACATATCTCAAGTCTTCAAACATCTTGCTTACTCATTATACCTTTATATCAAAATTCCATGGGTTAAAACATTATATTTGGTTGGAAATAGCATCAGGGATGAACTATTTAAAATTTCACTGTGTCTTTTTTTTTCTTGGCCAAGTTTGACTACATACGTAAATATACTTGGCTTGCACAAGTAAATCCTGACATTAAATCTTTCTATAAAAGGACAAAAGTCTGGACTGCTTTTAGTCTTGTATGAAAGCTTTTTGGCTCTCGTTATCCAAATATATCAACAAAAAATTCAAAACAGATTCAATCCCACTTTATGCTGTTGCCTGACCCAGTGTCCGTGTCATATTTCTACAGTATAGTGGCACTTTTATTGCTTAGCGGTACAGAAGTTTACAGCATTACTGCCGAGTCCTTTTCGAAACAACTAAAGTTAAAAGTCCCTTTTCTGAAATTTAGCTTAATAATGACTGATGAGGTCATGTTAACTGTATAATTTCCCTTTAGCTGGATAGCTACTGTAGTTAACAACATTTTGCTAACTCTACTGTATGCTATCAAATTACTCAATATGTTAGCAAAATAACATGAAAATATTGACATGATGAAAATAAAAGAATTACCTTCATAAGACCCTACATAATACCACACTATTTGCCTCTCAAAAGAATTAATATATATTTAGCAAATTGTTTCCAGGCACAGAATGTCTATCAGCAATGTAGCTACCGGTCTTGTATCAACATTTTTTTTTACCTCAGGTTAAGAAGTATTTAACTAATTCATGATCACACTGAGTGATTAAAGAAAGATAAAGCAATTTAACAGACAAAAAAAGAGAAATAAATAAATAAATAAAATGATAAATATTCAAGCTAGACAGCTAAGGTAGCTAGGTATACTTTTATGCTAGCTACTTAATGCTAATCTGGTAATATAGGTGTTACTATTTACTAGGTGTTAGTTAGTGATCTAGTTAGATGGTTTGTATTATTTGTCTGCCTTTGGTTATGCTAGTCGCTGTTAGTGCTAGCTTATAACAGACTACCTTTCTGAAAGAAACACACTACAAACAAATAGTAATAATAATAATAATAATAATACTATATATTAAGACTGTGTATTGCTTATGTTTGTGGATAATAAAAAATATTACAATTCATGCCACCTGTTCTTCCTTTTCATTTCTGCCATGAGATGTGTGTAATAAAACTTCCATGCCCTCAGGTTTAGGTAATAAAACTCCCATGAGCATGCTGCATAATGTTTATCAGTGTTTCCGAAAATGATGATGAAATACACAGTCGTTATAAATGTTAGGATGCAAAACCTTTTTAACCTGACGTTTTTCATCATAATAATACCGATATCATTTCATTGTACTGCTTTCAAAACACAAATATACAAAATGCAATCATTCAGCTATTATTATATTTTTGCACGTGATAATTTGCTGTCACACCAAACCTCCCGCGTATCCTCTCCATCACCTGGTGTGAAGCCGCCAGAACTGTGCAGCATCTGCTCCAGGTGTCCACCTGCCCTCTGAGCCGATGTCCGCCGCGTGCGATAATGATGAGGTCCGCACGTGGGGGGGTGGGGGGTTCCACGGCACCAGGGATCACATCCGGGGGTGGCACAGAAGGGAAATGGAGGTGGCAGGAGGTGCACAGGTGTTAGGGGAACAGCGCCAAGCTGTCTGCATGCATTCAGAGCGTCATTGGTAACATTCCTGTGTCCTCTTGGTAAAAAGGGGTAATGGCTTTCGGGTTGGCAGGTGAGCGAGTGATCAGCGACGGCTCATAGTGCCAAGAGATGGCAAAGTGTTCAGAGGGCAAAGAGTTTGATGGAGGTCATGGTCAGAAATAGGAATAGCAGAGTTGCAAATGCATACCTATGGCTGAAAACATACTTTACGTATAATATAGAGGACTGGAGTGGTCAAACATTTTTATAATATGGGGGACAACGATGATCAAATACTGTACATAGGTATAATACAGAGGGTGAAATGGGAGATGTATACTGTATATGTAATGGTGGCTTAATGGTTAGCACTGTCGCCTTGCATGTCCAGGTTCGATTCCCACCTTGGAGTCTGTGTGCATGGAGTTTGACAATCTGTGGGACAAAGGTGATTGTGTGTGTGTGTGTGCCTCCTGGTAGAGGCTTCAGGCCTCCTGCAATCCTGTATACAGTTTAAAGTGGTATAAAGCTGAATTAATGAATGAATGAATTTCAAAATTAGATTTTATAATATATGTGTGAGTGTTGACACTGAGGTCATGACTAACTGATTTCCAGTTCTCAACATTTAATTATTTTTCTCTCGCTTGGCTTGTGGGAGTAAATAAACGAAATAAAGCATGCCAATAAATAAAGTGCATTTTGTAAAGTTCAGTATTATTACTGTATGTGTTGGTAATGTAGAGGAAATTGTCTACATAATGTGCTATCTGATATCTAATATTTGATCAAATTTCCAAAAAAACTGAAAACCTGAATGGAATTTTTTTGAATAAACACTTAAGTTTAAGAACACAGCTTTAATTTTCATGACCTTTTTATTGACTGATGTTAACAATATATTGGGAAAATAAACTCTATTTGTCAAAGGCTTTCTCAAGTATTGCATAAATCTTGACATACCAACACTGGACAAAAGGAGACAAAAAAACAGCAAGGATAATGTGAAAATTGTGAAACTCACCAGGTTCTGTTTGAAAGTGATACCACCAGCTCAGGCCTCTTTTAGAAATTAGTTTGCTTTGAACTCGAACACAAAATATAGTACATAAGTTAGGCTCACACTGAATTCTTGCCCAAACTTCACACTGAGAGCTGGTGAGTGAAGTGACAGTTATGGCGTTATGTATACGTGAACCCGGCACCGTCTGCATGACAACACGTCTGACAAATATGTTTTTAACCTAAACACCTAAAAGCCGGGTGACATCAAAGCAGCTTTTAGGATCCAGGGTGAAATCCCATGTCTGAGCTGCAGATAGACGTGTGTGTATGTGTGTGTGTGTGTGTCGTTCACCAGTGAGTCAGTTCTTTGAGTCAGCACTTTAAGATGAATGTAGTGGAGAGGTGACTCACAGACAGTATGAACCATTTAAATAATTTTTTTTCTTTTTTTTTCTTTCAGTGTAATTTATTTATTTTTATTGCTTCAATGGAAATAAAATATTTATTGGTATATTTGTTTTAAATATTTTAAAATATTATTTTCCACAATAGCTTTTCATTTTAAAAAAAATCTTAACATTTTATTTAATTAATGATCTTTACTTAATTTTTCCTTTTTTTCTTCTTCTTTTTTTCTGTGCTAAATTCCTATTACTATTTTACCCTAACTTCTAATTTAGGGTAAAATAGTTATTTATGTTATGTCTAATTTCTAATACTACTACTACTACTAATAATAATAATAATAATAATAAGAAGAAGAAGAAGAAGAAGAAGAAGAATTATTATTATTATTATTATTATTTTACATTCTTTTTTTTTTTACTTCATTTTCTTAGTTCTTTCATCTTAAACTGTTTATTGGCATTTTTTGTAAATATGTTTTTAGATTCAGCTTATTGCATTACCTGTGCTATATGAATATTGTTTATTTGGTTATTATTTAATTTATTCATGAGCATCTGTTTGGGTCAGTGTGAATGAGGTAGCATGAAGGCGAGACTTTGTATCTGCTCGGCGAGGCGATCGGTTATGGAGATAAACAGAATTAGATCTTTTGTCATAGCAGAGCAGTAATAAATAATCATGCAGTGATTTTACAGTTATTAAAAATATTTTAAGAAATGTCATTGTTGTTGAAGATGTTATGAAATTAATTTCAGACATGGTTAATTAAAGAAGAATAATAAGAATTTGAAAAATGTTGAAAAAATAGCAATGAGTCAATTGGGTGATGAAGGAGTCGACTGACTCCCAAGAATATATATATGTAAGATACATGCTTATTTAAAATAAAGTGAGTGTCTAATATAAATTTTTTGCTTAATGCATAATTCAATCTGATTATTCTGCATTTCCTATTGCAGGGATTTTTGAGAACATCCTGTACATCAGAGTAAAACAGTTCCACATGCAGCAGAACAATCCATCGAGTAGAAATGGCATCCTCTGAGGCCCTCACTGTACCTTAACGAATCTACAGGTACCTTAGGCACTGAATAATTCATTTTCAAATACTGTTGCCGGTATAAAAGCACCTGATAGGATTGTAAATAATAAAATATTTAACAGGACCTTCCTACTTTATTCCAAAACAAAGCAATTGAAGGATGGGGGAAAAGTTGGCAGGGGACGTTCCAATGCAAAATTCATTTATCAGCAACACAGTTTATGTTGTAAGAAGTTTTAGGATGTGGGCTGCAGGATTGAGTGAACAGGAATGTTAAACCACTCGGAAATCAGGCAACATGAAAGAATTTTTAAACCTTTTGAAAGTGTTGATTAATAATGATGTTCACAATAAGCCATAATGTGTAATGCTTAAATACTTAAATTTCATTATGGCATTGTAACTACTCAACTTACACAACTCTTAAACTCTTGGACTTTGTGACTCTGCACTCGTAACCTAGTCAGGTTGAAAACATCTGCTGTTTACTTTGTTTTCCTGGAAGCTGCTCTATCTTCCCACAAAGGCAACAGCATACAGTATGTGTGTGCACACTCTGATGTGCCTATTAACTAAACGGTATATAGTTCTGATTTGCTACGCTATGCACAAGAATGTAAATAATGTCAAATATTTCACAGACACTTTCCTATGCTGTAGCGGAGGAAAGTTAACTAAGACCATCTTTCCGCTAATACGCATCCACGTCAAAAGCAAACGGAGTAACAGTACTCCCTACATGTCTTTATGAGCTAATGATTTCCAGGTGCTGCAATTAAACCATGTACACAATAAGAACTGGCATTTGTTTTCCAGCACTAATCAGCATCAGCGTTTTGGCTCGACGAGTCCGACAAAATCGGGAGACAATGCCGTGTTGTTCTTGGCCCGGAGTCAGCGTCGATCTGCTACGCTTTACTCGACTCAGATTCAATCAGGTTTGATATTTCCACTATTCCAAAGCAGAAAAGTGCTGGAAAATGTGACTTTTGGATGATAGGACAATAGTTGGCTGAGATTATGAACACATTTTGACAAATGGGGTTTAATAAACATGTCTGCTCTCATATGTCCATGTGACTTGATGTGACAAGTTTAACTTTCTGTTGCTACATCCGTAGCAGCGCAGGGTATTTCCCACAGAAAGTCCTAACTTGTTCATTTTTCAATAGCAAACCACCACCAAGCGTTCACAAAACACCCTGAGACACGACTGCAGGATCTCACTGAGCATCAACTAAGAGTAAAAATAAATCAAGGTTCATTAGACCTTTTAATGAATGTGATATGTGGCATGTATACACTACAATAAAATTCAATACCGGGGTTTTAAGTTAATTCAAAATTACCTGTTTAAAATTAAAATGTGGTACTTTTATATCTATGTCTAGTCAATAAAAAAAAGCTTCTAGTACACACATTTTTTTTTATGTACTGCAATGTGTACTATGGTACAGTTTGCTATAAACCTTGAAACACTTTAGATCCAAATCAAACAGACAAAAACAATATACATTTTGGTAAGAATAAAAACTCTGAAACAAACAAGCAAACAATTAAATAAATAACAAACCAACAATAAATACATTTAATTAAACAACACAGTGAACAGAACAATTCACATCACAAGCAGAACAATAAACTGAACAAACCTAACCTGTAGATAAAATAAACAGTAGTAATCAACGACTAGTAATTTACACCACAAAAAAGGACAGACAAAGCAAACAAACAAAAACAAAAATACAATAAACAGTACCACAAAGAAAACAGCACAAAGCACAACACTAACCAGAAGCTGAAGAATAAATATCACTAAATAATAACAGATACTATAAACAACACATGCAGCAAACAAAACAACAAAACGAAATGCACTAAACAAACAAAGCAGCACCAAACACAAAAAAACAGAAGACAACAAACATAAACACTATAAACAATAAGCACAAAAAGATAAAGAACAACAATAGTTACAAGCAAAAAACACAGACAACAGATTAAACAACAAACAGGACATGATAAGTAATTCAAGCAGGTTTTGTTGTTATTTCAACTTCAGCTGAAACAGTATATGAAAGAAATCTTCCCTCAGGTCCATGGTGTGACACAAAACAGCACAGAACGACATGAGACTACATGAGAACTGTAAAAACAAAAACAAAGAATAACCAGCATCATTAACAATAAACACAAGTAACGGAACAATAGCCGTTAACAGAACAACAATGACAAGAGATACTAAAAAAAGAAAGAAAAAAAAAAACAGAGCAAAGACAAATGTCACAACTTAACCAGCATAACAACAAACCAAACAGAACATAAACAATAAATAAAACAAGCAACAGAACAAAAGTGGCAGCAAGCAAAACAACAAAGACAACAGAATAAACAAGGAAAACACTAACATAAATGTCACAAACAAAGCATTAAAGTAAATAAAATAAGTGAATAAATAAATAAGTTCATTAATTAATTAATTAATTAATTAATTAATTAATTAATTAATTAATTAATTATTAAACAAAATACAGAACACCCTGCTGCTGGGGGGAGGACAATGGAAGCAACAAACAAATCAACAAATGCAATGACAAATCCAACAACAAATAGAATGATCAATTAAACACTTCTAGTTTAAAAGCTAAAAAAAAAAAAAATTACTAACAATTTAATAAGCTAAGCTAAGCAATAATAATAATAATAATAATAATAATAATTATTATTATTATTATTATTATTATTATTATTATTATTATTATTGTTGCTATTATCATCATCATCATCATCATCATTATTATTATTATTATTATTATTATTATAAATAAATAAATAAACATTATTTAATGATTTGATGATTTTGATGATGATTTGTTTCTAAACAATTCCCAAATTTGAAGCCATACTGAAAATCTATTCATGCTGCTGATGGTTTTACAGTAAGAGCTCATGCAGTCTCCACATTTTAAAGGACTGTGAAATTCTGGCTTCGTTTTCCTTTTTTCCACATATTAAACCCCCCTCCTAACTCTCATCCTCACATTCTTTAGGCTTTAACTCTGCTCTTTACTTCAAGCCGCACTTAAGTCTCTCCTCAGTGAATATTTACGGCAGAAAAACAAAGTATCCCTCTGTGCAGCACTAAATTTCTCACAGTCCCCAAAAGCAGGCTGTTGGAAAACAAAAAGGGGGAAAAACAACATCATTTGGGAATTCATTAACCTTTTTGTACTGCATTATACTTCAGAATAGAAAACTTGAAAAAATAAAAATGCTAAGTTTTTCTTCTATATGGTTTATGAATTATTAGCGGTGTGTGCTTATAGAGCTAGGGCTAGAGGCCATCCAAATTACAGTACATACAAATTAATACAAAATGTTCATGCAGTACTAGTGAGGAAATGAGATACAGGTGCTGGAGGTTACATATTGAGAGATGAAAAAATATATATTTAGACGTTTGTCTGATATGAATCCAGGAATCCACAACCCAATCCAGTCCGGACATTATCTTGCTCTTGCGTTCACTCACCTGCCTATTAAAGCCACCTGTTTTTTGTTAATCTTCATTTACTTTTGGGTATTTATTCCAGTTCATTCAGCGTTCAAGTTCTTATATTGCCTCCCATATTTTTCAACCAGAAGTCTGTTTACTGATTTGGATTGTTTATTTATAATCAATTGTTCCAATTTAGTTGTTTACATAATGCTTTTTTTTTTTGCTGATTGTTTTGATATTGTAATAATTTGTTCTGATAATTATTCCCGTTATTAATGGAATATTAGGTCAATTGGTCATGTGTAATGTTTCTGACAGGGATCTGTTCTGATTGATAATAATAATAATAATAATAATAATAATAATAATAATGTCCTGTGTATGTGGGTAAACTATGGTATACTTTAAAAAAAAAGTATAAAGTACAGTATATAAATGGCAATTTTTTTTTTGTCAAACCTAATGTTTAGTCATTTTTTTACTAAAATTTCAAGAATTTATCTACACTGATATCTGATCAGTTTTCCCAGGATGACATACAGTAGACGATTGTTTTCTTTATTTACGTAGCGTTGATGCTAAATAAATGTTCCCACCTTCTGGGAGTAAAAAGTGCTTATTATTATTTTCTAATGTTAAGTGATAGATATGTGAATAGGATGTGATTTAGAATGTTGATTAGATATTAAAATAATAAAGTATCACATTTAAAGCATATGTTCTTTTACTAGTAGTAATCTCTGCATACAAAATGAATGTAAAGCATACAGTATAATGGCTATACGTTCATTCTGTATTTAAGAATAACGCACTGGTTCCAACGACTCATCTGCCACTCACACAGAGGGTTTGTGAAAATGTAATTATTGCAGATGTTGGCTTTACCTACTGTAATCCACATGATGTTAAGGAGAAGGCCAGAACCAGAAGATGAATAATTGGATATTTCAAGGAAAAAAAATATTCCAATTACAACACATGAGACTCCATGGTGATATTGCTCTGCAGAGTAATTATGCTCACTCGATAGCGTTAATAAAATAAAGCAAATACCTGCTTTCACTATTTAAGCCGTTTTTCATTACTTTTTTCACGCATGACTAATTCTTAGCTAACATGAACATCCATGTGTGTAGTTATAGATTATTGCTTACAACACTATGGTACGATCTGTTCTGAGATTTAAACCTAAAGTGGACTTTTTCTTTAAAATTAAAATATTAATCCCATGTTAGTACAATTTTATTAGAAACAATATAACCGAGAGATGTGACTGCTCAAGAAGTTATTTTTTAATCAAAGGAATTAGCTTGTTTCCATTAAAACCTGGTAGAATTAGTAAATTGGTAAATTCTAGATGCACAACAGGTAAAAGACAATGGGCTCTTCCACTGTGAAGACTGTTGCTTCGTCTCAGGGTCGTACCAAGTTTCGTCACCGGTAATGATCCTCGGCATGAAGGACGTGTCATCCACAGCACACTGACGAAGTTCTTGGCAGAGTTTGATGCGATGTTCCTTCCGCTCTTGGAGTTAGTAGCCTGGGGACACACGGCACATGTTCAAATCACATGTGAGGATCGCCTGGACAGTTCCCTCTAACTCACCAATGTTGGCAGGATTGTTGTGGATTGTTCTCTGATGATCATCATGCACATTTTTGGAGGTTGAGCTCATTGAAGGTCTTCCATTGATGTTCTTCCTCTATTGAAGTGCTCATGCCACTCATTGCAGCATCGCCGTAAACTTCTCTGTGGCAGATGTGCCCAGTTTGATACAGAATTTTATGTTTGCTCTTTGTTCTGGCTTGCATCACATGGTCAGAATAGCACCAGTTCCAGAGCTCCCAATGTACATAGGACGATGTCTTTTGGCACACTGACTTATGAAGGTTGGTGCTCCCTGTGGGCATGCAGCCTGGTGCTGCTATCTGTTGCTATGTTACAAAACTAATCTTTTTGATACCAACTCAAAGATTCATGAATGCATAAATGAATAAATGAATGAGTGATCCTTGTAAATACATTGTAATATAATTCATGGTGGCATCTTCCTAAAAAGTCTTTCAACAAAACTAAAGCCACCTTGTGAAATAAAGTGTGAATCTGTATTTGTAGTCAATTGAAGCCTATTGTTTATTCTGATAATGTTTTATTATGCATGCATTAAACATTGCATATGATTTCCCATAATGTTGTGTAGCTGGTTAATATGTATGATATTACCCCAGGGGTATATGAATGCAATTTGATTCAGTTATGCAAAACTCCTAGCTAATAAAATGTGGGAGGAGCAAGTGATGTGACTTTATGGTATAGAAATCAAGTAAAAAGAATAATTAAAAAACCTGAAGAAATCTTTCTTTTCTAGTTGTATTTTTCTAACCATAGAGCTAGTTGCTGATTTGATATGCTACCTTCTACTAACTTAGTGAATGCATACACTGATATACTGTATGAAAATGCTGAAATATTTTACTATAATATTTTATCTCCCAGCTGATGACCCCATGGCACATTCCGGTCCTGTCCCAATCACCAGGAGCAAATTAATTACTGCTCTTTAAAATGGCACCAGTTTTCCTTAATCATTTTTTCCAGTAATTCCTTACAGGGTCACAAGCAGGTGAGGTGCAAATTAAACGTTTAGTCATCTTTTGATACCCTGTAACATCTCCTCAGGCTGCTTAGCCTCATTGAGTGAGAAAAAAATAAACCAATAAACCTGTTTGTCATGCAAGCTTAGGATTCTTGCGCTGGGTTTTATAGGAATGGAGGATGTAACCAAGCCCAAAAATACCTGGTTATATCCCTGTCTTCGTCTTGCTGCACTCTATCTGAATCTGCATGTTTACAACCTCTCCATCTGCTTGCTTTCATTGCCTACCCGAGGCCTGTAAAGCGCACGTATTCACGGGCATTTTACTTCTCTGAGCAACTGTCGCTGCACAGATTCTGAACTGTCTCTGTGGAATGCTAATGCACATAGTCACTATTTTTGCATGCCAGAATACAATGAAAGAAAGATCAGAGAACCTTTTTATATAATCCTGGACGTAAACATGCTTTCCTACATGGACAGTCACTGTACCTTCTAAATAACGTTAGTTTTCTCGAAATACTTGAAGATCTTACAAAAGCCATTTAAATAAGTTGCTGAACATATAGATTATTTTTTTTCTTTGTTCATTTTACTGTATATATTAACAAATAATTGATAATTAATAACATTATTTTATTGTGTTTATTATTTTAAAATAAGATCACTCCCACCTCTAACAATTGTTTAAAAATATAAATAAATAAATAAATAAATAAATAAATAAAAATAATAATAAATAAATAAATTAATAATAATAATAATAATAATAATAATAATAATAATAAAACAATAGCAGGAATTATAAGTAAACATTTTAATCACAATAACATTTTAAATTCTGTAAAATAAACATTTATTTAAAATATGAATTATTATTATTTTTAATAATAATAATAATAATACTAATAATAATAATAATAATAATTATTATTATTATTATTATTATAGTTTTATTTTTCTATCATAAATGTGTTAGTTACGAATACAAAGTTTTAAACCAAACTATTTACTTTTTTATTGGTTGGTTGGCTAATTGGTTAAATGCTGTTTTAGAGATGAACCAAAATGACAATGGTGATTGTACAAACTTTAATAAAAGTGCACCACAGTGACTAAAAGCCTGGCTAAACAAAAAGGTAGAAAGTTTTCTCAGTAAACCGGATCCTTGATTGGACTGTCTGACTCCCGACTTAAACACTGGCATCCCAGGAACTAAATGGAGCCAAGCCAGGACTGTACCGGGGCTTTGGCGATAACTCCCAGCCGAGTTCCTGTAATGTACAAGTGGTGTTGGTAAATGATCATGCGTACAGTTCCCTCAGACATATGCATCACTTCTGCAAGTTGTCGAAAAGTTCCACTTGCTGAATGATCATGAAAGCAACTGCAGTAGGCCCTCAAGCCACCTCGGTCGGGATCATCATTCACATACATACGACCTTCTTTAAAACCATTCAAATGCTTTGCTAAGAGCCTCATCACCATCCTGTGCTTGACGTATTCTGTAAAATGTCATATCAGTTTTACTTATTTGGTCACCAGAAATGTCATCTCAAGTCTTGACTTGAACACTTCTCGTAATGAGGAATATGAGATGTAGCTTTGGGTTTCATGGTTAACTATAACGAAAATCTAAAGCATTGCATCTAAACTCTGAACTGCATCTCTACATAAAAACTCATACAGTCCAAGTTATGATGACATTCCAACAAGCTAATGATCTGTCCCTGAATTTCTTACTCGATTAAAAGTGTGGAATGTCCCATTAGTGCCAGAGTACTTTAGGCTGACAACCGACTACAAATTGAATCAATTTTGTACACAGCATTAGGCAATCAATGTTGAGCCAGGAAATAGCACGGCGGCAACTTCGCGATTGAATTGCAATAGCAAATCAGAGCAGCACCGCACTATGAGGCAACACCAGAGCGGATGGTAAAATTATCTGATATTTTTTTTACCCCCTATTTGCCTTGTCTCTTAGTGAGACATTCTGAGAAAGGTCATATTTAGTCTGGTTTGCGATCTGATCATATATCATGAAAACAAAAACCGGGAAATGGATCACGCTTCTGATCGGAAGCTTGTGATTTTTTGCATAGAGCTGAATCTGAGCTTGTGTAACATGAAGCTTTCTTGGATAGTTTAGCCAAGAAAGAAAGAAAGAAAGAAAGAAAGAAAGAAAGAGTCATCTCTGGGGAATATCACAATCCTGCCGATTTTAGTATTGGAAGGAAATTTCTTGTAAACTTTTTGGTGTTTGTGCAGTAACCTTCAACATCCAGAAAGATTTGAATAAGCTTTTAACACAAGTCCTTGGTTCGCGTGCTTGAGTCTGAGCTGTTGTTGATCAAGTATTGTTCTCCCACAAAGCATAACTTCATTTTTTATAAGACTAATGGCCTTCAGGAAGAGGCTATGCTCGACTTTTTCCCCACTCCACTCTCTGTTTTTTTTTTCCCTTGTTTGATTTATTTACATCCATTTGAAAGCCACAATTATGATGTGTTACATCCTGAAAAAGATAAAGAAATACAATTCTCTGGGTCCACCACTCACGCACCTTTCCTTGGATTCTGATTCAGCGGCCAAAGCTTCCAGCCAAAAGACCCCAGAATGCCACGGGCCTGATTTCTTCCTCCTGACCACGTAAATATTGGTGCAAAATAAACACTGCAATCTCAGTAAGAAGGACTTCCTTTCAGTCAAGATGTTTCAAGGCTGGATGCCAAGGAATAGCCCTGTGATGTCCGTAGAAGCGAAATCCTCCAAGGCACTAAAAAACAAACACTCTGCATCTTTTGCACATCAAGCGATAGAAGCTCGATTTATCCTGCTTCCTTGATCTTAGGAAGAAGAAAAAATAAATGGGTGAACAAACAGGCATCATTGTACATTTCACATGTGGGATCCTTGGCTTTTAGTGTGTTTTCAAGCACATGCTTTTGATTTAGCTCTTCTTCCCTGCTGCACAAACACAACAAAATGCTAATTGACCCTATTCTTTGGTCCTTCCATGTCTCAGTTCTTCAGAAGTTCCTTTTAAAAAGAAAGGATCCAAGATTTTGTGCAACCACCTTCTTTCCACAATTTGACTGCTCTGGTATTTTGATAAGCGTTCCTCTGTTCCCCAACCAAAGGGCTGAGACAGAATAGAGGGAGAAAGTGGTTGAAGATGGCATGGGATTCTTTGTAGAACGAAAATTAAAAGGTTTGCGTTTTCATCAGGGATTCAGTTGTGTGGAACTTCTGGCGGATTGTCCACCTCTTCGAACTCTTTTTATGTTTGCTTCACTGGCTTGAATGTCAGTTAAGAGCCTGGCAATGGCTAGCACAGCTCTTTCAGGATGTAGGTGGTTTGAAGGAGGTAGATCTTCAAAGCTTAGAGAAGGTAAAGATCCCAATACTAAAGTTCAAAGATATGTGTAGAACTTTATAGTTCAAAGGTATGTGTATGCATTAATACTGTGTATGTGTGTTTCCACCTGACTCTGAAATCTTCTGCGGTGACTTGTCAAGGAGATTTTGTTTTGACAAGAAGAGGTTTCAGTTGTTTTAAAAGTACAGTGAGAGGTAGTGGTAGCACTCTGCTGCCAGAGGCTCTGGGATGCTGATCGGCAGGTCGGGAGTTTGAACCCAGCCACCAACAGGTCACCACTGTTGGGTCCAAGTGCAAGACCCTTAACTCTACACCCTGTAAAACCCAGCCACAATATGCCACCTCGGTCCCAAGCCCAGTTAGACAATGGGAAGTTTGCGAGAGGAAGGGCGTCCGGCGTAAAAGCTGTGCCAGATTAAGTGATCCTAAAAGGTGGTCCCAATGATAAAAGGGGGAAAGCCAAAGCAAAATAAAAAAAAGAATAACACAGTGACTCAGTTGATTAAAGTGTAGATGTGAAGAAGAAGAATAGAAGAGAATTCTTTCCATTTCTCCAATGTTATGGCTTTATCAACATCGCGACAACGTCCCGCTAGAACGACGACAGACTTTGAATGAAACGCCAAGCTGAACGAGCATGAAAAGGATTCCAGGACATGATAAGCCGTGTTAAATCTTCAATGCTGACTTGGCTTGACCTAGCCGTGATGTCTCTATGCTTTATTGCCATCCTAAGCATCTGCGCCGAGTATTCCAGGAGCGAGAGACGTGCATGAAATGTGCAAGGTTCACAGGGGTGGAGGTTCCGAGCGATGGTTTAACAAGCCTCGTTTCGGATGAGTGACAAAGACAGGCGTGAGTCGTGAGTAATGTCTCAGCAGAAGGCACCGGCGACGAGGGGCAGTAATGCAAAAGCATGCAGTCATGAGAAACATGCTGCTGCATTTTTATCTCTGGAAACGAATACCGGGAAGATGTTGTTTTTTTTCGGCAGCTATAAAAGGAACGACACCGGGTGACTTCACTCGATCTGCTTGGTCTCGATCTGTCATTTTCCATAAGAGAGAAATGGAAGTGAGTCAGAGGAAGAATGCAAGTAAAGGAGAGTAAGGAGAGGGTGAGATGAGATGTGCCAGTAAAACAGTGTTCTTTTTGTCTTTGGCGTCGTGACATGTTTATGGCGAGGCATCACGGATGTGAGGGCCAGCGCAGCACATCCATCAGAAGGAGAGAGAGAGAGAGGCAATGGGCCAAGAGGATCAAATTTCCACAATTTCATGGCACATCTTTTTTCCTTGCTCTTTCTTTCGTTCTCTATTTCTCTGTGATGACAGGTAGATACAGAATGAAAATGAAATAGAAGAACGAATAAGAGAGTGCGCACAAACATGCCATGGCACGTCTAGTAAACTGAGACCCTTCATTTCCAAGCTTTGTTATTTTAGAAATTTTCACGTCCCTGACACTCATCAGAAACTGTTTGGATCATTCCCGAAAGCTTTAAATGGTGAATGAATTACAGAATTCCGCATCTATCTCAGATTTCTTCTTCCTTTTTAAAAAAAAAAAAGTTTTACTTCCCCATTATCCCTCACGCTAGCTTCTCTTTAGTGGTGTGTCCAGCTGCCACAAATTGATGCTATCATTACCAAATTTGAACGACCTCTCATTGAAGTATTGAAATGTCATGGAGATTGGCCGTGACTCTCCGAAGCCCGAGGGAGAATAGAGGGCGCCTCGGTCACTATCTCTCGGCACAGAAATGCGTTTTCGCCTCATCTTCCTTCTCCGCCGGGAAAGGTCAAGCATGAAATGCACCAACTGTGATTATTCAGCACACTCAGTGTTCCCCCGATCCCATCTGCACGCAAAAGCTCCATCTCTTCATCTCTGGTGCTCGTTTTATCATCCTATGGCCTTCTTCCTCATCTCTTACTCTGCTGGTTTCTATTTGTTTCATGTAGGGAAGAAAAGCTTTACCGCAGAATACATCAGCAGTTTCCTGCTTGTGTAAGTTAATAAGTTAATTTATATCCCCGTGCTGGTGAATTCTCCATTCTGATTGGACAGGAGGTGTTCCTTTATTTTCTGCAACATCAGCTCTGTGTTTAGGTTTCTTTTTTTCCGCTCTCAAAATCATTTAAAACAAAACAAGGTGCTTGTGAGGGAACAACAAAAATCAGGAAGTTTAGGCACCCTCTTTTTCTGCTTACTAATTTTGTCCTCCTTTTTGTCCTTCTTTACAATACATTATTGAGTCAGTATACCACTCATGGTATCATATCGAGACATCTACCACTCAGACATAACAATACAACACAAAATGCTATGCCCAGAGTGGTGTAGGTTCCCTTGTGCCACCTAGGCAGGCTCTACAAGACCTTTGGGGTGTACTGTACGTAGTGTCTCGCACCAGGATGCTAACATCAGATACTTTTGGGTGCTGTGGGTTGTGAGGTGTGGTCTCTATGGAGCAGAATTATTTGTCCAGCTCATCTGAAGATCGGCGAAGTTCGAAGGCTAGGATGGCAGTCTTAGACACTTTTCCTGCCAGTCCCCATGCATGGCGGGTTGTGGTGCATTGGGTGTCCTGGTGCTTTTCTATCAATTCCAGCATTGACTTTTTTTTTTGGTTCCCACAAGCATCAGTGAGACTTGGGTGCTGTCGATGCTATCACCATTTTACTGGTATATACAATAATTGACAATCAATAGCAATGTGTTATTGTTATGGTTGATGGGTGTATGAGTTCTGACTGTCGAGTTTTAACTTTAAAATCTGAAGCAAGTGCACCAAAGTCTTCTTACTCACCACGGCAGATTGTCCAACATGCTCAGAAAAATGTACTTTCCTGGTTCTCCTTCAAAGCTGCACAAAGCGTACCCAAGTCAACTGTGATTGTAAAGGGTTTCACACCAAATATTGACTTTACTGCTGTTTAGCTCTCTGTAGACATCTCATGTAAAGCAGAGATGCCCCCCCCCCCAAGGTGTTCCGCAACATTAAATGCAATTATTAAAAAATGAAAAAAATTATGATAACCAAGAGACTTTATGGTCATTGTAGTTATACAATGAAATGTATTGGATAGGTCTGAGACCAGCAACAATAAAGAAATGGTAAGAATAATCCAAAAAAGATGATTGCACTGAAATATATAGTATGTCTTAAAAATTAATAATCAGATATGTAGTTATTGCCAGATTCCTGTTGTAAGAGGAGTAATTAACCATTTTGGGGATGTAGCAGTATTGCTGCCTCTCCTCATTTGGGGCTCAGTGGTGCTGAGTGCTTATTAGTAGACGTAATACTAGTAGTAACCTGAATGAAATGTCTTAAGGAGCAAAGAAACTGTAAAACAACTACACTATACAGTATGGACAAAAGAATTTCGCCAAACATGCAGTGACATTCTATTCAAATACCTCTACTTCAATATGGAGTTGGTTCCCCTTTAGCAGCTATAACAGATTTTCCCTCTTCTTGGAAGGCTGTCCACATGATTTTGAAGGAATTCGTGGCCGTTTATTCTGTAGAGCATTTATGAGGTCAGTCACTGATGCTGGACGAGTCTCGTAATCTTCATTCCAGTTCATCCCAAAGGGTTAAAGGTCAGGACACTCAGGTCAAGTAGGAGTTCCAGTCAAGTTCTTCCACACAAAACTCATCCAACCATGTCTTTATAGTCCTCGCTTTGTGCACTGGGGCTCAGTCATGTTGAAATAAAAAAGGGCCTTCCCCAACCTGTATAAAGCATAGCATTGTACAAGATGTCTTGGGATGTGGAAGCATTAAGATTGCCCTTCATTGGGGATAAAGAGCCTGATTGATTGAAACACCCGAATTCAACAATTAACAGCTCTGACTAAATACTTTTGTCTATATAGTATAACACTGCATTAGGACTGTACAGTACACGTTCCATTCATATTTTTATATCTACACACAAATAATGACTTCTCAAAGCAATTACTTTAAAGTAATTCGTAATTAAACAAGTTAATTTCGAGGGGAAATGAAAACCCGGGCCAGGTAGTACAAGTAGCACACTTGAATTGATTTTTTCCCCCCTCCCTTCCAAGACACTCTCTTGAGTTGTAAAAAACACAGATATATAAAGTGAATAACTCAAAAACATTTGAAGTGCAAGGGAACCTCATCCTTTCTTTTATTCATGAGATGGAAGTTGTCTGTTGCTGCTCGCTGAACAACTACCTTAATTAAAAAGAGAGAGAGAGAGAGAAATCTCTATGGTCAAACGACTAGTATTAGCAGCATTATTAAAACATTCTGAAGAGCAAAATGATGAATACAGGACATTCAGTCTCAGCCTCAGGCAGTGCACTCCCAGGTTCGACTCAGGGAGTGGGTGTGTAAGATGAGAAACAAGAGTTTGCAAATTTAAATGACTTCATTGTTTGGATTTTAATAATTGATCGATCCATCAGGGGAAGAGTACGGCGTGAGTGTATCTGGTTTTGTTTGCCGAGCAGGCGAAGTGAAAGGATGAGATTAATAGAAAGTGCGAAATGAAGCTAACAAACACTGGAGTGAAAACAGCAAACACTGAGTTCTTTTAAAGACAACCTGAAGGAATATTAAGGGTGTATAGAGCCACCTACTCTAGCTAACCTATCTTGTGTCTGTTTAGCACATATGAAATGACTTACAGAACAGAATGTGTTTAGTTAAGGGTTAAGTGCACACAGTTTGATCGAAAACAGGTACATGTTAAGGATATGCTCAGTTCTGAACTCAATACATTATGCAACATAAATATGCTTAAATGATGCATGCGGAATGCTATTTAAAGGTCCCATATTTATCTATTCCTACAGTATTTCTTTAACAATTTAACACGGGTTAAAGTGTGACAAATGTGCTGTTTCAGTGTTTTATGTACTGTAAATGAGCTACTGCTGAGCCACACCCCTTCAGCAAAGCTGAGTAACTAGTTCTCATATGAGGTCACACTAGGTGGAAATAAAAATCTAATTGGCTTGTTTAAAATCTGGCCAATATAAAAACGTAAAAAAGGATAAAAATGCAGAGTACTGGAGACATAGTTAAATGTCTTAAAATGACTAAAAAGTCAATTTGCGTATAATAGGTGACCTTTAAATTCTCCAAATATAAAGAGGAAAGGACACAGGACATGAAAAGCATGAAATTTACTCCTGATTATGATGAATGCATGTTTGTTTTTATATATATATATATATATATATATATACTCAGCAAAAAAAGAAACGTCCTCTGACTTTCAACTGTTTTTCCTTTCAGTAAACTTAATGTGTAAATATTCGTATGAACACTAAAAGAGTCAACACCATAAGACAT
>JAQQZT010000012.1:33206164-33237344 GCA_030068275.1 Clarias platycephalus | reverse complement strand
GCTGGGGTTCGAACCCCCGACCTTCCGATCAGTAACTCAGTAACCCACAGCTTTAACCGACTGAGCCACCACTGCCCAAAAGGGAATGAACTGCTTAAATCTCACTCAAAAGGAACAACAACAATAAAAAGGAGTGTGTGTGTGTGTGTGTGTGTGTGTGTATGTGTTTTGTGCCATGTTTACAGAAACGGTTACAACTTACATTTGGTTATAGGAGAATAATCCATGATATGGCCTAATGACAGGTGGAGTTACTGCTAGCGTAACAAAATTCCTCAAAATACCTCAAAGTGTTTAACCTGCCAAATAAATGTCAGAACTGTTTATTTATCAAAGAACAACACGTCACACTTTTTACCTCCATACAGTTTATAGTTACATATACGTTATGGAGCTTCATCTAACAATCACACACACAACCTGATCCTAGCGCTTCATCTTAGCCACGTGACGCGGCCATCGAGTCGACACAAGCCCCAGAGCAAAGGTCAATCAAACCATGTTCGTCCTTGGCACAGTGGCACCTCGAGCCCGCGTGACGTTCTGACATTTCCAATTAAAAGCCGGTGTGTTACATGGCGAGAACATGACTCGGGCGCGGTGCCTCTGCCCTCGCTAACGCCCCGTTCAAGAAATGAGAAATGACTTCAGGGCTCAGCGACACTCCGTTACAGCCTTTGTTCTGCTCTCGTGCTTGTTAGTGTCATCCTATGCTAACTCACGCTCACACACTCGCGCACCGACTGTGACCTAGCACAACACAAAGCACAACGCTATACAGTACCTGCTAGAAAAGGAGTTCAGATCAAGATTTTTGCCCTTTTTAGCTTTGCGCCAGAATCACAAGGCTAGTTCCCTGCTCGCACGGGATTAGCATTACCTGGTGACCTCCAGTCATTTGTAATAGTTGCGGTGATCGTCTGTGATCTTAATCCCGTGTGACTCTGCAAACGATCTACCATATTGCGGCGAACACCGAGGTCCTGTGATGATATTAATCCCATGCTAATCAACTTTGGCAGGGTCGTATATGCTTTTTTCAAGGTTTTTGTTTCCTGTGCGCCTTTTTATCAATCTTCCGTGAAGAATGGCGGTCTGCATTGTAGATCTTTAAAAGTATTTTGGGTGCTGGGTCATATATATCGCTATACACCATACAACAATACAATGTGCAGAAAGAGAAAGCTGAAAACCATCAGAAAAGGCGAAAGCAAAAAGAAAGATTAGATGGAGATGGATGGCCTGTAATGAAACAATAGCCTGAAAAAAAGTGCACTTGACGTCATCGCACATAGTTTTTCGTCTGTACACAAGCAGCAGACACACGAGGAGGCGTGGCTTAAGGTTCGAACGTGGTTTTGTACATTTCATTTATATAACGCAAACGTAATAGCAGCATTAGCCTCATAGCGAGCGTCAAACGTGATTGATTTGAAAAGTATGCCTCTATTTTTGGTCAAAGCTGCCATACCAAGTGCCTCATACTGTAGACCAGAGTAGATTAGCGTAGATAAGATTAGATTAGATCGTTGTCCTTCAGAGAGGCGCGGTCTTGCTCTTCTACATGCTCACACTGATCATCAGATACCGTTACCTCATGGGAGCCTGTCAGCGCGTGTGAATAAACAGTACAGGCATCAATCTCTCTCTCTCTCTCTCTCTCTCTCTCTCTTACTCTCCTGCAGTCCCTGATAAAAGCTCCGTGACCACAACGGTAGATTTGCGTATAAATGAGGAACCTCGGTCGGCCCAATCAGCCGTACAAACAACCTGTTAGATTAGCATACGTCCACCGATTTAGCCCCAGCGCAGCCTGTTAGACTGAGATAATGTCAGCCTGCATGATGGTGTGTGTGGGACATGACAGGACAATTTGGGACGCGCCAATTTGGGAAAGAGGGATGGCTCCTGATTGAGGAAATCTCACACCAGTCAGCTTCGTCGAAACCCAGAAGTCATACAGAGCGCTTTGTATTTAAATAGTAATTTAAAGAAACCTTTATTTAAGCAGCGCTTTAATATTTATGTCCTCTGTTCTCTCTGTCCAGTCAACTGTAACCGCATATCAATATTTATAATTGACACGGGATCGTCAGCAGCATGCAGAATTTTTTTTTTTTAAGAAACTTTTTTTTTTGTTTCTGATGAAACTTTCCTACATTACAGACGATAGCGTGTGTGTGTTTTATCCCTCACGTTATCTATGAGCTAACCTCAAACAGACCAGCTTCCAAAGCTTCACTTTTCATCATGCTCGTCATCTCAGACCATTAGCATCTCCGAGAATAACTCTGCAGTATAGCTGCAGTGCATTCTGGGACGTTAACGCATTAACATGGGTCATTAACACGACGTCGCACGTCATAAACCTGTGTAATGTGTCGTAGGATTTGTTATTTTTTTTTTCCTCCGTAGGAGCCGCGGTTGTTGTTTAACATTCTGAGAGGCTAAGCGTCCGATCTGTCGGGCGCGAACGCGCTAATCAATCATCGGCAGAAAACACACGCTTATTGATTAACGTCAGGACACATCAGCTCTCCGACTGCCTCATCAGCCCACCGGAGCTTAACGCTCCGTTCAGGACACGCGGAGTGAAGGAGACGCTTAGCCATGCTTGAAATCTCATCTGATCTGAGCGGGTGATGGGAGATTTATCGCGCTCAGGTTCTTGTGGTAGAAGAATGTTAAGTCCTTCAACAAAACAAAACCTCAGAAATTAATATCTAAAAAAGGAAGCCTCCAGAAATGAGGTGTTTTTTGTTTTTTTGCCAAAGTTGCATATTTCCAAAGACCACAGCAGTTTCTTCAACAGTTATAGTTTTAGTTTATGAATGAACATCTTGTGCTTTTTATAAGTTTATAACTTCCGCAGCTATAAACACTCGTTTCTTCTCCCGCCTTTTTTTCCCTCCTTCTAGAAATAGAAACGTTAAATCCCTCTAACGCTGGATGTTAAAGGAATGTCTCCTCTCAGCGAGCTTCACCATATCTGGCCAATCTCAATCAGCAACATGGACTTAAAAAAGAATGTTTATATTGTCAATTACCGTGAAGTTTTACTAAACCACAACTTGTGTAGCTTGTACCTTAACTCGCACACAGTCTAGCTTCCGAGAAAAGGTCAGAAACGCGGCACATGTGGTGCTGTGATGGGTTCAGAATTCTTTTGACCCCGAGTTTAAAGGAAATAAACACTTCTGATGTTGATGTACTTTGTAACTAAGTCTTGTGTTTGCTTGAATTCCGTCTCACATGGAGACGCTGCTTTGCTTTGTAGACGTTTTCCATTTTCCATTGAGGAACCACTGAAGATCCTTTAAGGGCCCTAAATAGGAGGGATTTCTGTGTGTGTGTGTGTTTTTTTTCTCAGCATCTGCGTCCACTCTGACCTCATGATGCCGGTAGGAGGCGGCACAGTCTCTCTGTGTGTTTCTGTTTTCTGTTTGTGTGTGTGTGTGTGTGTGTGCAAGACCGTGTCTTCTGCCTCTACTTCAAACCCCCTGCCTTGTGCACGCTAACAAGGGTTGCCTCTTTGTTTCTCTCTCACACACACACACACACACACACACACACACACACACACACATACACACACACAATATTGTATTACACCATATTCAGATTTACTCTTACCAACGTGATTTCGTGATTTCTCTTACTTATTCCAGGTATGTGTGCGTGTGTGTGTGTGTGTGTCGGAGGAATAGCGTCTCAGACACACCAACAGCTCGGTTTCCGTAAGCGCTGAACTCAAGGACCCGCCACGTTCACTGTGTTTGAACTCCAGCTCTGGAGCTTCAGAGGGCGGGCGAGGGGAACGAGGGGGAAACGAGGGATAGAGAAGATGGAGAGGAAAGGGATTTCTGAAATAAAAACTAACAATAACACTTTCTGTAATTAGAAATGATTTAGAGGAATACCTGATAAATGGGTGTGAGATGTTGGCGAATTATAACACGTGAGGATATATACTTGCTTTAATGTGATCAGATCTTAACAATTGTAAAAAATTGAGCTTTTCAGAAGGTGGTTGTTTTATTAAATAAGGATAAAGCTTTGCATCATGCAAGAGCTTTAGAAAAATTTGCAATATCTAAGTACATATATAAACTATTAAAAAAAAAAAAAAAAAACCCGAAAAGACAATCAATTTACTGTCTCCGAGCTTCTCGGGTTAAGACTTTAAACCATTGCAGCTGTTTTACATCATGTGTAATAATGTTGCAAGTGAATAATAAAAAAGAAAAGTTTCAGACTTAAACTTTATTTACATCATACAGAGTTTTTATTTCTTCATCTTCTGTGCCCTGCGATGGATTGGCACCCTGTCCAGGATGTACCCGTGCCCTAAGCCTCCTGGGATAGGCTCCAGGTCCCCGCGACTCTGCATACAGGATAAAGCGGTATAGAAGATGAGTGAGATGAGATAGTGAGAGTTTTTTTTTTTTTTTTCCATCTGTGATGTTTCTGTCAATACCGTCTAAACACAAACAGCTCACATAAAGATCGAAGGCTGCATCCTGTTTAAAATCGGATCTTTATCCAGAGCGCTTAGGAGGTTTTAACCTTGAAACCTGGATTAAAGCTCTCTAAACAAGTGTCTCTCGGTCTGGCCGGCCGGCCGTACGTTGTTCAGGTCGTGATGACGCGGACTGGCGTTTCTTCCTTCACATCAAGCTGCCAGCCACATTGACTGACTGATTAACACCGTCTGAGAATAATAATACATTCAGTAAATCCTGAGACACGTCAACACGGCGCCGGCGCTCGTTTAGTTAAAGCGGATGTGTAGGCGGTGCTGAAGGAAGAAAAAAACCTTCAAGGCTGCTTCAGATATTTAACAAAGGTGCATAAAGGTGTACTTAGAGCTTCGAGAGGTTTTAAAGCTATTTATTTGAAGAGTTTATTTGTTTTAAGACCATAGCCACATCGCCGACACTGTAGCTTCTGAAATACAAAACAGCTCTCTGTAAAGTCTGAAGCGCTGATCACGTCACTGTCTCATTGTGTAAGTGTTCCCTTTCTGCATTGTGTTACTCTCTGCCTGAGAATTTTGTGTGCAAAAACAGAGAACTTTTCAGATAAAAAAAACAAAAAAAACCATAAATGATGCAGGCAGGTGAGTGTCTGGAAGATCTGTCAGGTTCTCCAAGATTCTTTAAACCACAGATTCAACCATTCTGATGTAAGGGATGTGAGTTTTTTTTATCAGTTGTCACTAAACTCAGCCTCTTCAGTGCCTTGGTTATACTTTAACAAAGTGCAAGAATTTCAAGAACTCTGTATTAAAAGCTTGGTCAGATTTAACAAATATCTCCAAAGGGCTGCTGAGTCCTGAGTCTTAGTCTTAGTCTCTGAGAATTCACTAAAAACTGAGGTCCAAATGATTGATACAGTAATAATGTAGCTTTCAGCACAAATCAAGATCATTCATTCATCCATCTTCTATACCACATATCCTGTACAGGGTCACGGGGGGTCCTGGAGCCGATCCCAGGAGATTTTGGGCACGTGGCAGAGTACACCCTGGACAGGGTGGGAAACCATCACTGGACACACACACACACACACACACACACACACACACACACTACAGGCAATTTGGGAACTCCAATTAGCCTAATCTGCATGTCTCTGGACTGTGGGAGGAAACCGGAGTACCCAGAGGAAACCCACCAAGCACGGGGAGAACATGCAAACTCCATGCACACAGACCCGAGGCAGGAATCGAACCCTTCACCCTGGAGGTGCGAAGCCACAGTGCTATCCATCACACCACCGGGCCAAGATCAATTAAAATTACAAAAGGAAAAAAAAAAATCAATTGTGTTTGGAGAACTTGATCTAGGTATAGTCCTGAAACATGAAACCTGTTGGTTGATTTAAACCACTTTACTCTGATGATTAAGTGAATCTGCAATCAAAATGATTCATTAATAATTAAAAGATTCTGTAATTTTCTAGACAGAAGAAAATATCACACTTTGTGTCCTTTTTCAATAATACACTAGATTATCTTTAACACCGATTTAAGAAAAAAAAAAAAAACACAAAGTTAAAAATGTCAAGAAATCTGATTCTAAGAAACTGTATTTATTTTAAAAAAAATTTTAAAAAAAATTTTAATCATAAATACAATTAATTAAATGAAGCATGGAAAAAACATCATAAACCCTGATAAATATTCATAAAAAAGAAAATATACATTTTATTTTACACACTTTTTATAAATTTTTTTATTATTAAAAAAAATGTATTACACATTTAATTTTCAAAAATGGACCCAAAAAAAGGAAGCAAACATTTAAAAAGGTGAAATATTGAAATAAAATTGCAGCAAAAAATTTAAATTTGGCACTCCACCGAAAAAAATAAATTCTATTTGTTTTTTACTTTTTTTATTGCCGATAAAATTATTCATGTTAGTATTTTATATTTAGAATTTAGAAACCGTATGTTAAAACTCGGCACACGGTGTCACTGAGATGATGAGGTGTGTTTCTATACTTGACACGTCGCGTTACTGGCGCATATGTCTCTGAGACGGAGTCTGGACGAACTCCAGAGCTTGTTTCTTTCTGCTGGCGTGTGACGTGAGAAAGCGTGCGCTCTTACTTACAGAGCCGTGTGCGTTATGCACGGCTGTATGATACGCTGCCAGAGAGAGAGAGAGAGAAATGGATAAATAGTGCTTTGGCAGGTCTCAGTGTGTTTGCTAAACGCTGGCAGTCTTGCCTGATACGCTGCCATCTTAAGTGCCATCAGGTGGTTTATTAGGAGCTGAAAAGAGGCGCAATTTTGTCATTATTTATCCACTTCTTTACATAAAGCTGGCACGCTTCTCTCTCTCTCTCTCTCTCTCTCTCTCTCTCTCGCACACACTCTCTCTCGTTTCCCCTGTCCTGTCTCTTTTATCATTCTGCCCAGCTCTCCCAGGGTGTGAATAATAATGATGTAGTTTTTATTTGGAGAAGAAAGCACCAGTGTGAGCCGTGTTTACTCACTCGGTTATATTTATGGATCTCAGCAGGCTTCACAGGACAAATAACGCTGAAATACCGCTCATCAGGTTAGACAAAACTCTCGGAAAAAAGTTTCGAGCTTTATTCCATGCTGATTGTAAGACGATCTTTTTTTAAAAATGGGGTTTTCATGTATGTATTTGGCCGAACTTGAGGTAACATATAGGCTTTGTCTCAACGGCTTTTTTCTTAATATTATATATATAAATAATATATTCACTCATAATATTTGTATTGGCTGGGTTTTAAACAAGCTAATTAGATTTCCGACCTAATGTGACCTCATATAAGAAGATCCCCTCCCCCCGGTTTGTTGTTCAGCTTTACTGTTTCCTGGAGGGCGTGGCTCAGCAGTAGCACATTTACACAGACACTGAAACAGTGCGTTCGGAAAAGGAGTGAAATAGAGTTTGAGGAGTTACAAATGTTTTTTAGTTACAAACATGAGTTTACTCATGTTACAAAGTAACGCGTTAGAGTACTTGGATTATTTTTTGATGTAACGAGTAATCTAACGCGTTGGGTCCGCCATTTAAGTACTCAGTTGTTTAGTTATATTTTCAAAAATGTAATCCGTTATTCAGACAGTTTATGTAATCTGTGAGCCAGACAGCAGTCATTCCATTAGTGTGTGTGTGTGTGCATGAAAGTGGTCCTACAAGCCCCGCCCCCGATAACCTGCCCCCTCTGTTATTCCTGCTGTTAGTAGTTAACAGATTATGGGCCAAACGTCGCTGAGTGATGATGGTAGAATAATTATAAAGGTCTTGACTAAAACAACATGCATGAGGAATCACAAAGGAGTTTTCATTTTCTGCAATGGAAAAGTACCATAACTAGTTACTTGAATCAGAAAGTAACACTGATTACTGATTGTAACTGATTAAAGACAGTCATTTTCTAATGTAATTAGTTCATTTAAAAAGTAACGTCCTCCAACACTGTTGATTTGGACCACACCCCAAAAGTGTAACAGCTGTACGTATTCATCAGCATGTAAGATTTAATATTTGTTAGTAATATTTTAATAACTGTCTGTGTTTACCTCTGTTTCACTCTTCATGATATCTCATGCGTCATTTTTAATGTTTGTTTTTTTCTCTTATGAATAAAAATGCGAGATGCTTGTTCCAAACGGTCTTTGTTGACCTTTTACAAAAAAAAAGTGCTATAAGCTGTTCATGTACTGAATGTACATGTAAACGTTTTTACTTTAGCTAGAAGTTGCTCTTGGGCAAATGTAGCTAAAGTTGTTATAGCTGTTTATGTATTGAGCAATACAGTACATTTACACTAATGTTGAAGTGTTTAAATCCCAGGAAGGTGTGAGACGCCACTTGCAGTGAATCCAAACCATCCGTTTGAAGAAGGCACTGCAGACAGCTTTGAGTCTGGACTACACTTCCCAGCAGCCACCGTGAGTCACACATCATTAACCACGTGCAGCTGGTCGGAGTTTAATATGGATTAAGTTAAGTTTATTTAACTTTTGGGTTTTGTTACATGTTGTCTCAGAGCTTGTCCCATGCCATCGATCTTAGTTAATGATCCTTGGCTAGTTCCTGCTTTTTCTTGTTTGGGTTTAATGTCAGTGTTTTGATTTAAAGAACTCTTACTCCTGAGACTAACAAAGAACACATGAACATCATCAGGTAAGTTTTAGGTCTGTCAGAGAACGGGATAGGTTCGAGGGTCAGCTCTTTTTTAATTGGGCAGCTGGGGTTGGGGGGGGGGGGGCTTGTGTGTCTAAGCCTCAAATGAGATTATAACGTATTGTGTCTTGCTATAAATAGTAATTATTATTTAATTACTAATATCATTTCTATTATTTTAATACACTTTTAAATATATTTTTGTTAACACCAGTATTAGTGTGACTACTAGTACAGGTACATTTAAAAAAAAGTAATTGTAAAAAAAGAAATAAAAGTGCACAAAAAGATGCATGAAAAGACAGAACAGTGTACATCAGAAAGTTTGTATGAAAAATGAGAATGTTATATAAAAATTTTTTTATTGTTTTTTTTTTTTTATTAAACATAAATCTTGAAAAAACACAGACGTAATATATAAGAAAAATGCGTGAAACATACAGAGGTGTGGAAGGAGAAAATATTTTATAAAGGATTAATTTTTTATCTTTTTTGCAAAACTTGAACCTTGGATGGTTAAGAGTAAATATGTGCGTCATGGTTGTTTGTACTGCAGAAGTCCTCGAATCATTAGTCAGCTGAAGCAGAGAAAAAACCTATCTGTAAAGATTCTACTTTATATACTCCTGTTTTCCACAATAAACTCTGAACATCTCACTGCGCACTGACTTGTGTGTTTCATTGAGCGGTTCCCTGGACTCCAGGCGGGACAAACAGAATACAGGCTGCGCACTGAGTAGACAAAGGGGGTCTACCAAAATTCAAGAAATCCTTACACTATCATACCGGAACCACTCAATAGCTAATCCTGCACCGCTGCCGTGCGCACTACTAACTGTTGGTCAAGTCTCTAATCAGATTCAGCTGTAGAGGTAGAGTGCTAAAAGTGAATTATCATTGTTATTAGTGGTGCTAAAGTTCAATTTATACAATTTATAAAATAACCACCTCCTGTACGGGCCGAGATCAGAAACTCTCCTCAGGAAGTAGATCAAACCCATTAACAATAAGTTAGGACTCTGTAGCAAAACAAGCAATAGATGGTGAATCATACATTTCAATGTGTGTGTGTGCGCATGTGTGTGTGTGCTGAGCATCTTTATATACTGTGAAGTTATTTGAGTCCAGGTGTGTGTGTGTAATCACTAAGACGGTGAACTTGAGCATGACGGTCTCTGGATGTTACAGGTCCGTGTCGGTGGTGTTCGAATGCTGCGCTGGGATCTGAAAAGTGTGTCCCGATGCTGAATGGGTAATTTGCCCAATTATGTTCATCTTTCTGAAGCAAATTAAAATATGCGATATAGGAAAAATTGTGAAAAATATATATTTTTTCCTTTAATGAAATGTTTATGAAGCTCTTTTTTTTTTTTTTTTTTTATGAAGAAAATGCATACATTTTCTATCTGAATTGCTTAAAATCTTTCTCTCTCTCACACACACACACATACACAGTGTGAGTCATGATAGCTGTCACATTTTATTAGTCGCTGGTTTATCTTCGTGATACGCCACAATGTGTGTATATATGTGTGTGTATGAGAGAGAGAGAGAGAGAGAGTTGCCCGAGCGACTCTCTCCATGTTTCCTGGACGAGCCGAACACACACCATCTCTCTGAAACCACAGAGGGGGCCATTACTGTACCTAATGACACACACACTGCTGTCTTCCCCTCACAGTTTATTACATTTCCAAACAAACAGGCCTCCCACAACGTGCACGCGATTAACAGACAACGCGAGAGCAAACATCCACCGCAGGAACAGGACACGCGCGCACCAAAGGCTTTCTGAATTCCATCAAAGAATAAAGAAGAAGAAAATCTTCTTACCTTGTTCGACATAACATTCGAGCCAGAAAAGTCTGCATACGATACCAATAACGGATCAGAAGCTTTACTGTAACTAAGTAGCTATTGTGACTATTGTATGATGCATTTAAAGCCAAGGTGCTAATATTACCCAGGCTGGGATTCATTAGGAGATCATATTGTTTAAAGTAGTAGCCAACATATTTAGCGTTAGCCCTCATGATATCCATTAAAGAGGGATTGCACGCACTACTGCTTTTGTGAGTAACGTGTTATGACGTGAAAAATCAAACCACATGGACTACTGGTGAAATAGTAACAAGCAACAATAAATAAGTGTGTAAGTCACGTGAGAAAAAAAAAAGAATTGAGTGAAATGACAAGGCGAACAGTTAAAAAATGCGTGTGAAAGTAATTGTGGAACAATTGCACAAAATTATTAAATAATAAAAAAAAATTAAGTAAATGATCATCACTTTTTATTTAAATGTGTAAAGAAAGAAAAAGTTTGAAAAAAATGACATGAAACTAAATGAATTATGTGAAAAAATCTAAATGATTTTAAATAAAAAAAGGAGAATGTTGTAGAAAGTTATACAAAAACTTTGGGAAAACACGTGTAATACATATGAAATGTGTGACGAGGTGTGGAAGTAGTAAAAAAAAATATATGAAGGTAAAATCTTTTTCTCTCTTTTTTTTTTTTTTTTGCAAAATAACTCAAAACATTTGGTAAATAATGCAAAACTTGCCCCATGGATGGTTACCAATGTATACTCTATGGGACATTGTAAGACCCACCATAGATTCATGGTTGTTTATTAAATTCCTCTTTATTATTTTTATTTTTTATTTTTTTTTATAAATCAAACAATAGAGGAATTAAACGAGTGTCAGTCTGATAACAAGCTTATATCATCTTTAGTTATAGACCTTTTGCAGACATGTGACTACCATGACGTTGATGTTGTATTGGACTTTGCAACTTATTCAGAAAAGAAACAAGCATGTCAAACTGGATGAGTAAGATAATAAAGATATTAATGTTCAGAAGATTGATGTGTTATCATAACACGTTGATTACCTCCGACTGTGTTCAAGTATGTGAATTCTCCTGGAATCTCTGGCGTTTGCAAGCAGTGCTTTTGTTGCAAATGAGACGATGCTATAGAGAATGCAGTTTGTTAAACATACTTCATAAAATGATGATAACTAATATTTAACATTTTTTGCTTATTCATTTAATTCACCTTAAAAGGAAAGCCAGTGCACTATGTAGGGTGTCATTCACACTCTACCGGCAAATTTGGGAACACCAATTATCTTAATCCGCATGTCTTTGGACTGTGGGATAAAACCAGAGTAACCTAAAGGAAACCCACCAAGCATGAGGAGAACATGCAAACTCATGTTCGAACCCTCAACCCGGGAGGTACAAAGTGACAGTGCTAACCACTACACCACCATGAAATCTACTCTTAATAATTATGCTCAGCAAGTTTTGGTCCACCTCTTTATTATGCAGTATAAGCATAGACTATTGTTACACTTCTTGAAAGGGTGATGACTGAGTGTTCACACTTTCAACTAATCACATTAATCAAGACTTCATTATTCATGTCCTTTAATCTGCTTGCCAAAACAATATGTAATTATGATTGGCACTGGGACAGTGATGATGCAAAAATCCGTCAGAGATGTAGTGCTACTCTACACTCCTTCAAGTGCTGTTAAAGAGAGCAGTTTGTAAAGGCATCTGATCCTGCAGCAGCGCGACGAGGAATGGCTAAAGCAGCCGTCATCGTCCTGAATAATCAGGAAGCGGAGGTGCGGAGTTAATTACTGATGGTACAGTTTGACATGATGATGTGATGCATTTAAAGCTTAGCAATGCTGCATATTTGGTCTTAATGTGTCAGCGAAAAACATGTTATTAAGGTTAACATTAAGGATATAACACTATGGGTGGGGGCGGGGGGTATACAGTGGGCACCATATCAGTTTTAAGAATTAAATAGTGGAAACAAGAAAAAAAAAAGATTTTTTGACAAATGCATAAAAAAGATTTTTGTCTGAGCTTTTTATTACAGTACATGCTACAAGACTCATTCTTCCCCCACATTGATGTGTAAGGGTGCCAATACTTAAAAAAAACACATACAGTATATGTACAGTATATATATATAGTTTCAAAAGTACATTAAACAAATCGTTTTGAAAGTATTGGCACCTTTACTTTATTATTGTGTTATATACTTCCATATAAAACCAGCATAAGATGAAATACAATAAAATAAATGTAAAAAAAAAGATATATATATATATTTATTTATTTATTTATTTTTTAAGGCAAAATCCTATATTTAATTGTTGATTTTACAGAGGGTGGCACGGTGGTGTAGTGGTTAGCACTGTTGCCTTGCACCTCCAGTGTCCGGGTTCGATTCCCGGCCAGGCTCAATTCCCGTCTCTGTGCACTGTACTGTACATGGAGTTTGCATGTTCTCCCCGTGCTTAGTGGGTTTTTCCTCCAGATATGGTTTCCTCCCACAGTCCAAAGACATGTAGGTTAGGTTAATTGGTGTTCTCAAATCGCCCATAATGTGTGAATGAGTGTGTGTGCGCCCTGTCCAAGATGTACCCCGCCTCGTGCCCTAAGTCTCCTGGGATAGGCTCCAGGCCCCCTGAGACCCTGAATAGAGGATTAAGTGGTAATGTTACTCATTTTACATATACATATTATTTTACATATTCTGTACTTATTACATATCAGTTATTTAATGTGTTATTTTAATATCCATAAGAATTTATTTATTTATTCATTGAATTATTTAGGATTCAATTAAACATGGCATTGAAATGGACATCAGGAGGATATCTATTGCCAGGAATTGAACAGATCCTGCAGCATCAGCATTACACTTTATCCTCCCTAAGGAGCGTTTTATTGCAAAGCCGAAGAGACAGATGAACAAATTCCATCAAAGGCGGCTGTTAATTCCTCCGGACACACCACTCAGAAACCTACTTGGTCCTCGGCATGTTGTCAGTAAGAGTATAAAAGATCCTATTCTCTAATAGCGGGACATGGGATACTCTTGTCCCGCTGGCTAATTTGCTTACCCGTTGATGGTCAGCATCCAGCCATCTGTGAACCTCTGAGAGGAAGCATATAGATAGGGACAGACTGCAGAGAAACAGGACAGAATGGAGAGAAATGCACTAGAATCTGCAAGAGTGTGTTTTATGGACAACAAGCAGGTGTGTGAGAGCAAGGATGATCGTTAACGAGCAAACAACAGCAATAAAAACAGGGTCAGTGTTGCCTTGGCAAACATGTCTCCGTCTTTACAAAAACTGTTTGTTTGTGTGTGTGTGTGCGCGCGCATGTGAGAGAAAGAAAGAAAGAAAAGCAGAACTGCTTTAGAAGTATGTCTAGAATTTTTGGCTTTTCAAGGCCTAACATTCCTCCTGGATTTGGCATACGTCTGTTCCTTTCGAGCTGAAATGAGTTTCATCCAAAGATCAACCCTTTTTTAAAAGAAGCCATATTTGAAGCTGAACAGAGACCGCTCCGCTTTTCATCACGATCTCTTACAAGTCATTCGAAAGATGTTAGAACTAATATCTTGCTCTCAATAAAAAGCGATTTAAGGTGACTTTAAGGCGACTTTCATTCCACAAGTCAGAAAGAGCCGCCAAACAATGATGTAATACCACCGTTTTCGTAATCGCCACCCAAAGACTCAGAAAGGCAGAGATAGGAGAGCAGGCCTTTTTCTCCTCTACATGTCTTCTACCCCAACCTTCTCTGATGGAGTTTTATTGATCGGCGCTGCAGAAAACCACACTGCTCCACACTGGAGAGATTTTTCTATTGTCCCTTTGATAACAAAAAAAAAATCATAATCCTGACAGCAGGATCCCTGAACATATCCATCGTTGCAGCCATAGGAGAGCCAAAGCACCTATAAAAGTGACAAGGCTGTTATCAGATATGGATGAATGAAATCATCCATAGATGCTGTGACAAATGTCTTTCTCTACAGGTATGTCTGACTTTTGTTTTTTGTTTTTTTTCTCCTGATGCCATCTCATACTATTTGTTTTATTCCCTTCAATTAGCTGAGCAGCTTCTGAATACTTCGATGGCTAGTTTATGGAAGTATGGGAATCCCGGTTCCTGGATTGATCTGAAGATCTCCCTCTAGTCATGGTGTATCTCAGACTTTCTGGTCAAGATCACATTAGGCTATTTGACCTATACCACTGGATCATCTCATGTTTGTGCATTTGCTGCTTGACTTCATCTACACTAGTGTCGACCTTTCAAGACCCCTGCTTTAAAAGTTCTGATGTTTACTGACGTCTTAAGTATGATGGCAGTCTTCGGTCAGGCAGTTGAGGCTCTGGGTGATTTTTGGGTCATTAGTTCATGTCCTGACACTGCCGGGTCACCACTGTTGGGTCTATGGGCAAGACCCTTAACCCTATGACCCATACAACCCAGTCACTGCATGCAGTTAGAAAAATGGGAGGGTGTGAAAGGAAAGGCATCCAGAGTGAAACGTGTTTCCATATCTTTTGGATCAAATTGATCTGATGTGGGAATAGCTATAATAAAATGGAAAGGCCCAAGAAAAAAATATGTCTTTGGTCACCTAGAGAAAATGAAGAAGTTTGCATACAATCATCTTCAAGCTTTCTTCCTTTTTTCCCTTTATCAGATATATCAGGCTTCCATTTATTAAATTGCTCAAGGGATCAACAGTGATCATGAGGTTTGAACCCATGACTCTCCATGCAGTGACCCATCTTTTCCCTTACTGAGCTAAATTCTGACTCTTCAGGGTTTCTTACCCTCAGCTTTGGGTTGCTTAAAAGTCTGCATCTTAAAGTTTATCCTATAAGTTTCTGAAATTTGCTGTCCTCCACATTCATTGGCGGAACGCAAGACTCCACATTCATTAGCAATGAATCCACATATACTGTAGGCAAGTCCTGGTTCAGGACTTTTTAGATGATCATGCCTCTTACCTTATGATACCTTGCACCTACAGTAGTATTCCTGGGATTATGATGTTGCCTAAGATAAAAGAACAAATGTCTACCTTAACCACCTGACTCTCTCTAGATTGCTCACCAGTGGCTCCAATAGAGCCATTCAGCTGCGTCGAACAATTCTCCAAGACCTCAAATGGTACTTAAAGGGTGCCATACTCACCAGGCAATAATTCCCAGCACTGGTGGTACAAGTCAACCATGTTTTTTGTAATCTGTTATTACATTGTGTAGAAGTATTAGGCCTTGCCCCATTGGGTAGTTACAGTACCTCAAACCGACCATTGAGTCTTGATGAAAAGATCATTGCTTTCTCATATACCTAAGACCATATAAGACCAAGTCAGTTTGTCACCCATCCTACCATCTTCACAAATTTTTCCAACATTTATTTTTCAAGAAAAAAACATTTTCAGTGTGGGGTCTGTTGGTGTAGACAGATAATTGCACAGGCAATTCCTTGAGGTTATCAGAAGCTAAGGGTCAGGAACAAAATAACAAAAAACTGTTTTTCTCCCCTAAGCTGTAACCTTGCTCAGCACTAGACTGGCCAAACTCCCTCACCAACCCACACACATACACATTGCAATTGTTGAAATACATTTTAACTGTATAGGTATATTGTATCCTGTACACACTAACATGGATTGGGAATTTCTCAGGAAGTCAGGAAGTCTGCTTAGGGATCAGATGCTAAAAAGCTTAGTAAACAGCTTTAAAATTGCTCCCATGCCCCTTTTCATGGCTTGTCAAAGATGACGCCTTCCTAGTTTGACAATTACTGTTCAATTCCAATCTGCTTCGCCAAAGAGCACCGTAATGAAAAATAATTAATAGTCTAAAAATGAGTTTGAGCCTTGCTGGTTGAGCACAATTGCACTTGTCAGATGGCAGCATGGGGGCACCTTAATGCCAGCAAGCTAGTTTATCATCTTCAAGGTACAGCATGTACGGCAAACACTAACTTTTTCTTCCTACAGGTGGAAAAAATGGATTACCTACAGCAAGAGAAAACAGTCATGCAACGTGCGGCACTTGATGTGTTACTGTATGAAAGATACACCATACTGGAGAAAACAGCAGAATAACTGTGCAGGGTTTATCGTTGGAACGGTTAACTGACACTGCAACAGTATTTTCACCATATGCAGTGTTATCGAGCTTCATTCTCACCACACAAAAGGTGTCTGTTATATTGAATAAGTAGGAAACAAAACAAGATGTGGCATGATGATTATAGAAAATAATCAATGATGCAGCCAGATGTGGAGTGAAGCTGTTAGAATTATTAATGTAACCCGTGATTTTACTTTGGAGCCAAACATCTGCAGCATAATGATTTTGCAATATATATATATACTGTATATATATAAAATATTTCCATCATATTGCTTCATGGCACAAGGTTCCATTTCTGAGTTTCAAATATTTGCAATGGATGAGATTACTGAAATGTTTCCCCTACCCTTGGGAAGAAATTCTGTCACTTGTTCTTTGCCCCTGTTTCTTGTTTGTCTCATTTGCTTTGAAGCAAGCAACTTGTGTACAGTACATTCTAGGTGAAGTTACAGTATGACTTGCTACCTTGTATCTTGCTACACTGGCTTGCTAGTCTGTATTCTGTTTCTTCTTGTTGTTTTGACCTCAACCTACTTGTAAATGGAGAGTTCCTACAGAACATCTATGGCTGTGTTCACTATACATGCTTGTTATTCCTGCACCAACATGACATCCAAGCACCTCTATCCTCTTTACTGTACGGATTCCAACTAGAACCAAGTGGCTGCTTCATAATATGGTGCATTTTATATTGTCCAGGAATAATCAGCGTAACCGGCATGATCCAGTAGGAGATCAAGATCTACATTAATGTTTTGTGACAATCCTAACCGAAACCGATTAAACTAAGAAGAAGTTCCTGTTCTTGCAAGGTGCTCGTGGGAAAGAAAGTGTTTTCAGTTTCAGCATTCTGTAGTTTTACAACACAGAATTGAAATCCACACACTAGGTGCTTTTGCATAGACCTTAATATTACTGTACATGTATAATCAGAATAATAATACTGCACTTTTAAAATGCCTCAACTGGAACACGCTGACCTGATTGGAATTAATTTTCAATAGGAATAAGAAGAGTGGTGTAAACCTACAAATCCGCAAAACACTTGATCTTATCATTTCATCGGAATAAAAATATTAATTTCGAGAATGAATGGAACTCTCTGCTGCCACCTGTCTTTACTTTCATCCACTGGGTCTCTGGCTGAGAAAGGAGCACTAATTGTCTCACCATTTCACAAGACTGGATTCTTGTTACCAGTCTTTACTCAGGACGTGGGATTCATCACAAAAGATGGAAAGCCCAATTTAACCTCAGGGATAGGGTCTGTCCATGTACTACCACCCTGGAAATATATCCTTACCGAGTTGGTTTGCCAGCTCGACGTCCAATTGTATCTGATCATTTGGGGTAAAGAGCCTTGCTCGAAGGTCCAACAGTGACAGTTCATCAGTGGCGGGGCTCAAACCAAAACTCCTGATCACCAGTCCAACACCTTAACCACCGAGCTACCCCTGCCCCCCAACCTAATCTCAAAGCTGGAGGGGAAAAAACTGTTAAGTTTGCAGGAGACTGAATGCATCACAGCATGCAGAATCACTGAGAAACATGTCAAGAAATGTTATAATCTGATTAAATGCTTTGAGCATATCAAACCAGTGAATTTTGAATCTTTATTCGGAATTATGTTAATCAGATTGGAGTAACATTGTTGATGTAAAACATAGCTAATAAAGCATGCTGGTGGTATTATATTGCTTGTTTCTATTATTATTATTATTATTATTATTATAATTATTATTATAATTATTATTATTAATTAGCAGTAATAATGGTGATTGATGATTGGCATCTCTTAGCTCTTCCAGCAATAGAATATGGAATTTTACTGACCTCAATATATGGATAATTCCCTCCATTTTGATACTATAGTCAAGTGTAGATTAATGCGCTGTAATATTAACATGCAGAATCCTCATGATTATCTCCATCACATTGTCCATTATACATATTAAAGTGCATTCTTGCACAACAGACTTGCTGGTACTATTATTTATTTTCATTTTTAAAAAAAAATTTAATGAGGGGGAACAAATAACCTGAAAAGTGGTTGAAGCGAGACAGCGCCTAAGCTTTTACGCTTCAATCAAACTTTCCCATTTATTTCTCGGACAAAAGCGAGTTTATCTGGCCCGCTGTCACCTTCGCTTGCTTAGGCGTTCTGGAGTTTTTGTGTTTAAATTGTGTCTATTGAGGCTCCTCAGGGGAAGGCCGAAAATAAAAATGAGCTCTTTTGCACGCCTGGCTCTAGAATTTACAGCAGCTTTTCGCCCCGAAAATCCACTCAATACCAATTCGTTCAGCTGTCAAACGGGTCTGCTCTGTCTCTCCTCGGGACGCCGTCCTGCTCCGTTTGCGTTATTCTGTTTGTCTTACATGAGCAATTAGAGAATATGCCGGCGTTTAGACGTGTCCCCTCCTTCAGACCCTGACGGACCATGAAATGTTTAATGCATGATTTTCAACACCGTGTTCTGGAGCCTTGTTTATTCATCAACATGGGCAGCCGTGTTGCATATGTATGCAAAAGCAATATTTCATGCAACTTGATGAGCGCATGAGAGTAGGATTTTTGTCGCTTCTGTCAACCGGGATACAGAATCCCAGGATTCCTGAGATTAACTGCAATGTCAATTCTTTGGGAAGAAAAAAGAAAAAAACACCCACAGATATTTTTCGTATGATTTGTTTCAACAGCCTGTCTTTACAATCTTCAGAGCATTATCTGAGGAAGAAGTGTTTACACATTTCTTTTTGGTTAGTTGGCTGAATTTACACCAGAGCAGTGCTACAAAGCTGGCTAGTCTTCAACTCATCTAGATTTGCCTGGCCCTCATTTTTTTTTCATACTATGTACAGTATATTAAGAAATGATCACAGGCAGGGTAAAGAGTCCAATATAACAATAAGAGCCAGACATTTTCATGCTGAGCAAATTGCTTGTCTGTAATATGAAAATGTATGAAAAGGTCAGCTACAAAAAACACCCTGGGTGCAAATTAGAGGCCTAAAAATAATTCCATGAAATAGGAAATCTAACATTCTGTGAGGCAAAGTCAGACTTTCTGTAGCAACTCTGAATAATGTCTGTACAGAGTCACACCAAACTATTCAGCTTCTCTATAATCTTCATGTCCCTACGAATCAAGAATTACGCTGTCTGTAAAAAGTGTTTTATCTAAGATCATTTTTTTATTTTGAGTTTTTTTGAGTTTTCTATCAGTAATATAAATTGTCTTTAAGGATGAATCACCGGTATGCTTAAATAACCATTTTATCAGTACAATGTTCGATGGCAAATTGATACTATCTTTGTGGTTCCTCATTACAACATGAATCGATCAGTCTGCACACTCTACATGATTCAATATAGTAATTACAAGCTGGCTTAGTATGGAAAATTATCTTTGCATTAATTTTTAGACAATTACAAACAATTAAGATTTAAAAAAAAAACATTTCCGGCTTTCATTATTTTATTTTTTTAGTTAGGGCTTAAACAAACCTGTTAGATATTCCCCATAAAGTGATGTCATATACTGTAAGAAGATCCCATCCCCTCACTTGTTGCTGGTTTCTGAGATGCATGGCTCAGAAGCAGCTCGTTTACATACAGTAGATCCTTTGGATAAGGAGCGCCACAAAAGAGTGTGAGGTATAAAAATGCATTATGTGAGGGACCTTTAAATTAAAAAAAAACTTTTTTTATTATTTCAACTTCACTTTGAAATAAAAGTTAGTTATACTAACTTTACAGGATTTTGCAAAATTCTTGAGCCACCATCCATTTCTTCATCTCATCTCATCTCATTTTCTATACCGCTTTATCCTATAGTCAGGGTTGTGGGGACCTGGAACCTATCCCAGGAGACTTAGGGCACGAGGCACACTACCGGCAATTTGGGAATGCCAATTAGCCTAACTTGCATATCTTTGGACTGTGGGAGGAAACCCACCAAGCACGGGGAGAACATGCAAACTCCATGCACACAGAGACGGGAATCGAGCCTGGCCGGGAATCGAACCCAGACCCTGGAGGTGCAAGGCGACAGTGCTCCATTTCTTCATATAAAATTTTATTAAATGATGTAGATTAAATTAAAGATTTTGGAACAAATTATTTACTGTGACAGGCTGCAAACTGCCTAAAGATATGTTTATGTAACAACCTCAGCAGCAACCTCCTTTCCCCTCTCGTCTGTTCCGACCACTCAGCACTCAGCATCACCGGTATACTAATCACCGGCCTGATCATCTGTCATCATCTGCACCTGTTTCTCACTGGTTCATGCCTTAAGTTAGTCACTGTGTTGTGTAAGAAACCAAAAACAAATATGCGTTTGAAACTGGTCTGGACTGAAACTGAAAGCCAAAAACATGCCAAAAAAGAGTGAGCCGGAAAAGTCCCTCAGGAAGCCTGGAGAGCTATTCCCTGGGTCTACATTAAAAATAGAAGGTCTGGCTTGAAACTTTTGCACAGTACTGTATATGAGACCAAAATGTGTTAAAGGATAACATATAAAATAGTGTCATGTTTTTTTAAATCATAAAAATAAACTTTACACTTTTGTATATCAGCATGTGTGCTATGAGAGTGTGTCTTTTGTACATGTCCATATTGATATTTAATTTCTATTTGTCTACATCATTATTACACCATAGCATTAACACACTGGGTCAGACGGCAGTGTTCAACTATAAGGTATTCCTAATGCGGAAAACAAACAGTGGCCTATTAAAAACAGCCATCAGTGTAACATCTGGCTGACTTTCAAAACTCAGCCTTGCTTCCATCAGCAAAGCTTTGGTCTGTGTGAAAAAAAAAAAAATAAGCGTAATAAATTGTCATGCAGACTTGTTAAACAGGTGTACCGTGAAGCATTGCATGCTAAAATGGTCAGCCATGGAGAGCTGGTAATGTACAGTCTAGCTCAGTGCCTCTGAGCGAAATAGCTAAGCGTATGCTGAGTCATTATGCTGTAGATTAGCATATATGCTATAGCTTCTTGTTCTTTTTGCCCTAATTATCATAGACCTTTCATTATAAAAAAAAAAAAAAAGTAAAAAAAATCTAATGTTTGCTCACTACATAGCTAAATCTAAACTAAAAAAAAAATTCATGAGAGGAAAAAAAAATCCTCAATATGGACTTTTGTCTCCTGGTGTATTCAGAGCAGTATTAGCAGGATTAAGCTCCAGATGGAGCGCTAATTTCTCTCAGGCATTAGATGCTAATGATCTGATTTGATCTGATTTCCTGAGAAGATATTTTTATCCATATCCATTCCAAGATGTGACAAAGGGAACTCTGATCACTTGCAGTGTTCACCTGATGTTCGGGTTTGAACTTATACAATGCGTAACTCGATCTTAGCTTTTTAGAGGCAGTTCTACCTGGAATCTTTTCTTAAGATTCATCCAAGATTCATTGGAAGTTCATTTAGCAAAGATCTTATTAGGGCTGATTTATACTATTTATCTTTACTGATGTAAAGACATGTTATGGTATGCTAACATAGTATATTTACGCTTAGCCTTCAGGCAAAAGGTGAGTGATCTGGAGTGTTGAGTTGTGTCTGAATATATATTCTTGGAAATGCTGGGTTGAGTTGTTGTAAGCCATCCTCTTTTTTGTTTTATCAAGCTATTAGTTTATTACTCATAGTTATCAAGCAGACATGTAGGTACTGAAAGATATAGCACTCTCTTGATTCCTACATTTAGTGAAACATGTGAAGAGAATACAAGGAAGCTAGTCAAAATAATATATTGTTCGTAAATTCTGGTCAGAGACTATTTGTCAGGGTTAGTATTTGTTATCCTGCATGGGGGGCCAAGTGGTAGGTTTCTCGCCAGCCACCTGGAAAGCCCAGGTTTGATTCCCACCCAATGCCCAAACTCTAGCCACTTGATGCATTGCTGGTCCCAACCCTGCTTAAATGGGTTGCCAAGTAGCATACATATTGGATGGTCCCCTTGATGGGAGCAGCCAAAAGACAAAAACGTATTAATTATGCTGCTCTAGAATTTAAGTTGTACTTGTAATTCCCAGTGTACAACTTGTAAACGCCACCTCAACTTGAAATTCCTATCTAAACTCACAACTATCAGTGAGTTTTCTGTTTACAGAATGACACCAAATCAACATGGTTGCTCATGCTAATGTATAGTATATACATTTCTTGTATATAAAGTATAAATTTCTTTACTTTTAAATTAGTGACAGCAGAATTGACTTCAGATTAGTTTATCCTAGTAAACTACTTAGTTAATTAGTAAAACAGATTAGTTTATCCACTATTTATCCCTAACGTTAGCAGGCTAGCTTGGTGCTAACCTGCTCACTTTAGTCTTTTGCTACAATTCTAGTCTAAAATTGCACGAGTTTTAGTTTTTTAGTTTTACTCAGAATGTTCCACAGAGACAAAGTAAACCACATGCTGAGTTGTCTCAAGAGTGTGCTATGAAGCTAACATACTGTATAAAATGCCTTGTCCATCCCTTGTAACTCAGGTTCCTGATAACTCTGCTAGATAAACACATTTTCTCTGCCACTTGGCTGTAAAGAGAACTGAATCCTGCTGTCATGCGTGTCTGTCCACCTCATTTAACCTGGCACTCAGGCCACAAAAACTTCTCAAATCCTCACCAAGCAACAGCGGCCTGTTCATGAACACGACCGTGACCCATTCACCCGTTCATGAATGGCTGTCGTCTCCTTGAATCCGAGCTCGAGGAGAGAACATGACTCTTTACTCTTTACTAGACGTAAATATTGCAGCGAGGCTGAGCTGCGGATAACATAGACTCCAAAACGGTTAAGTAGCAAAGAATGCATTGCAATGCTTTTATGAGACAAATCTGCACCATATGTGTTTATGTTTAAGAGAAAGGGCCCTCCAGAAGGCAATAATCAACCAGGAAGTCGGACTTTACCTTATGGCAGGCGATGAAAAATGCTCTTAGTGGGGTAGCGTATGATCAAAGTGTCTCCCTTGAGCATGAATAGGCAGTGGAACCGAATGCACAGGTAGATTTATTTCTAGCTCATGTACATTATGTATGTATGTATGCATGCAGTTTAACAGAAATGATTGGATCCTGGTTTCTGGCAAAAAGGTAATGACAGAACAGAAATAAAGAAAAACAGATGCTTTACTGAAGAATCAACAATTAGCTTAAACCTTTACTGCAAAAGTTTAACAAATTTTGTAAATTTGTGAAATTATATTTCTCAAATCCCTATTTCAGTATTCCTCACTAGAGTTATTACAAATTTTGCTAAACTTACTGTAGTGTTATATTTTAATATACAACTGAAAATTAAAATTAACTTATTTACTTACTTAGACAAGAATAGGTTATGCAAAATGTTTTTTTTTTATTGTCTGATAATCATGTCTGATTTAGTCACGCTACATAGAAAACTTTTTTGTTGCTGATGACTGAAAATGTTTTCTGACACTGACAGGTAAGGTGGCATGGTGGCCAGCACTGTTGCCATGCCCCTCCAAGGTCAGGGGTTTGTTTCCCGCCTCAGGTCTGTGTGCATGGAAATTCTCCAAATGTCTGTTCGGTTTTCTCTGTGTACTCTGGTTTCCTCCAACAATCCAAAGACGTGCAAATTAGGTTAATTTGTGTTCCCATCCAGGTTTTAGACTGCCTCATGCCCAAAGTCTCCTGGTATAGTTTCTTGTCCAGGGCCTTGTGACCCTGTACAGAATAAGTGGTACTGCATAGTGTGAATGAATTCATGTATGTTACTGTAGGTTGTTCTGTTAATTTCATTTGTTATCCTTTATTTATTTATTTTATCTTTTTTTTTTTGTGTGTGTGTTGGGTCACTCCATCAGATCATTTGATCCCCAAAATCTGGCAGGGGTTTTATGTTGGATGCCCTTGCTCTCACAAAAAGAGAGGAAATGATCTTATAATAAAAAAAAAAAATCTTCCTCTTACCCAAGGACCCACCCTGTGGTGGCCCTCCTATTAGCAACCCAGAGCCTCAACCACCTGAGCCACCACTGCCCCTTTTGTTACCATTTGAATACTCTCTCTATGTTCTATACCATGTATACTGTATGAGAACAGGTTAAGAATGACGTTTTTGTAATATTCAAATGTCTGTAAAAGTATTGATAAGTTGTTGCCCACTGGAGCCTCTTTTAGTTGACTGGAGTGTGATCCAGTTTGGCATTCTTCTGTTGTAGCTCATCCGCTTCTAGGTTGTGCATTCTGAAATGCTTTTCTGTTCACCACGGATGCCAAGATTGGTTATTGATCTTACCCTAGCCTTCTTGTGAGCAGACTGGCTATTCTTCCTCATCAAGAAGACATTTCCACTGGATGACTTTTGTTTTCCACACCATTTTGTATTACCTCTAGTAACTACGTGAAATTCTCCGGTAATCAGCAGTTCCTGAGAAACTTAAACGTGGATCTCAGTGACTTCAACATGGCATGGTTTTTGGATGAAGATGGAATCCTTCTGGATCCAACAACCGAGCCATATTTACAGTCACTGAGATTACATTTCTCCTCGTTCTGATGTTTCATGTAAACGTGGACCGAAACTCTTGGACTATACTACAGGTAGCATCATTTCACTGACTGTGATTCTACCACGTGATTGGCTGATCATGCATTTGCATGACTGGACAGACGTATAGGTATAGTAATAGACCTAATACTAAAGTGGAGTGCTTAATAGACTGTACATGCCACTGTGCATAAGAAATTCAGTCAAATCTTTGTTGGATTTTGGAATAACCTTCCATACAAACTCAGTCGTTTTATTAGCAAGGTGAAAGCAAATGGATTTTCGCAGTACTTCTCAAGCAGTAAAATCACTTTTTTATTTTACCTTCAAACATTTTTCATCTGAGTCAAATGTCTTACAAGTGTAAAAACATTGATAGTTTTGTATTTAGACTTTTCAGACCTTTTTTTTTTTAATTATTATTCGTGCTTTGATTCCCATTCAGAAGAGAGTTGATCCATGGGTCAAGATCAAAGCAATACAAAAGCAAGGATGTTTTCGAGAGCCTAGACGGCATGATATAAGCAGTGTCATAATGGGCAAGGACTACCAATGCGTGCATGCTTTGTTCACAGGCGCAAGTTTATTTTTTTGTTTAATTCCCTTCAGTGCGTCGACGCCTTCTTAACCACCCACAATGTTCTGCGCAAGCCGCGCCACAATATGTACAGCAGGAAGCCAGACTTCATGCTTTGCCTGAGCAGATGTGGGGATTAGCATTATTTTAAAAAACGGGCCCACTGTGGAGAATCGGCCTGATGTTGGAATGCTTGCCTTTGGTATCGATGACTATCTCGGCTGGAACACATACAGTTCATATGAACCCCAGAATCCTTCTATGTTATCTTCCATATGCAACCAATGGACTCTTAGCATAATCCCCCAAAGCTGAAGTAATTGTGTATATCAACAGTGTGGGGCAGAACAGTTCTGAACCACTTTTACTCCCCTCCCCACGACCAATTCTGTCACTTCCCCAAAGCCACCCCCTACCATATTTCCACCCCAAACAGTGAGAATTACGCTTCATTTAATATGAGAGGAACCTCACACGGCTCAGAGATGCTATCATTACTTCCGGCTCGTTGCAGTCCACCTGCCCCGTAATTAATAAAGCGCTGCCATTTAGCGCAGCTTTCCATCTTGTGCTTTGATTTGCCTGTCAGAAGCTATTAAAAGCGCTGGTGGGAGGCCGCGCCACAATCCCATCATCTTGATTCAAATGGCAGCTTGAATAGCGGCCGCGAGTCACAAGCCGGAATAAAGGCAGGATGCTTACGGATGTCTGAGCACAGACTCCTGAGCGCTGAACTATACTGATTACTTGTAATGCTTGTCTAGATGAGTAAACTATCAGGCTCAAGGATAAACCTTGATTTGATTAATGAATCGTTTACAGTGACTTAAGGGTGACATCAGTTAGCCCGTGATCTCACTGTAATTCCTTTGTATTGAGTTCATTCTCTCTTTCTTTTCTTTAAAGCTCCCTTTCCCTCTTTCTCGCTTTCATTCTCTCGGTGTCCAGAGCAGTAAATGATTCTTTCTTGGGAATTTTGATGTGTTTATTTGTTCGGTTGGCCCCATTGATCCCACAGTGAGAACGAGAGAGAGGATAAGAAAACTGCTACGGTTCACAGTGTCCAAGGTGAGATTAGCACAAGGGAAAAGAGATTCGGAAAAAAATATATATAAAAAAAACAAAGATGTAAGAACAAAGAAAAGAAAAATGTTAGCCTTTAATTTTTTTTAGAAATTAGATTTCTAGAAGATTTTATAGAAACAAAAGGTTAATGCTAAAAATAATCTGATCTTATATTATGATATTATTATTATTTCAGGTTGAAGTCCATGTACATGTCTCTGTCTTTCTGTATGGCAGACCTCTCTGTCTAACTTATTAATTTTATAACTTATAATAACTTTAAAAAAAAAAATCTTGTAAGGTTGAGTATCTCAGACCTTGTTTACATTACGATGTACTACTTTTGTTGTCAGCCAAATACACTCACTGTATAAATTAGACTATTACACCCGGCACATGACTGTTCTTGACATTACTTTTACTCAACATTTTGATTTGAGCGAGTAACACACTCAGTTCGGGTATTTTACACACCCTCACCTCGGACTGCCGTGGATATGTTTGCTCTAACCACCCGTGTTATATCTCATAATGGCGTTCCACATTACTGCTTTAATTAGCACCGCAGTTTCGGAACATATGAGACAAACTGATTTCAAACTTCCCATAGAAATAATAAACATACAATTATTTATCCATTCATTTTTTAATATTCAGTTTTCAAAAGTTACATACCATGTTTTTGGAGTAAGCCATGCTGTGTTTTTATGAGTATTTGTAAGGGCATTACGAGAACTTTTGCAAACTCTGTGTTTTTATTGTAAACTAACACATTGATAGGCTCTGTGTGTTAAGTAACACATATAGCCACGCCCATTTTTAGGGGAAAAAGTGCGGTATTTGTCTGAAAAAGCGCTGATGCTGTGAGGTAATCTGGCACAAAACTCATCATAAAGTCTCTTCTACTCAACATTTTGATTGTATTTTGATGGTGCAGATTTAATTTCAGGCAAATACAGAAGGACTGTCAAAGTTTCATTAAATTGTGTAGAGGCAGTTTTGAGTGATGCTGTGACAAATTCGGCATCCAGACATACAGACATTCCGGCAGATTTTTTTCTGAAATTGAAAGAGCACGTTCTGACCAATGTACAGACAAAACCTCTCTTTTTTATTCATACAGATAAGCTGACAAACATAAACAAAAATAAATATTAACTTCCAAAAGCTGTGTTTCCGTTACGCCATCGGACAATCTTTATAAAATTTCCATATGATTATTCATGAATTGGTGAAATGTAAACATAGTTGTCTATAAAAGCAGGAATGTTTAAGTAAAACCGGGACTCGTGATTAATTTTTGGTGAATGAAGATGTACTGTAAAACCTAAGACTTCATGTACTGTATACTGTAGTGATGAGACATTTAGCTGCAAAAAAACATTAAAATGTTGCAAGCGTTTTTTCCCGGCCGAGGTGGTTCGAAGCCCACTGCAGTCATTCCCGTAAACATTCAGAGAGTGAAGTGCCTGATCCTTTAAAATAAAAATGGATAACTTGCAGCACCACCAGCACCACTTTTATCACATTACAGGAACTCTGGGAGTTATTTCCAAATCCCGTGTACAATCTTGACCTCGCTCAAAGTAATTTCCACATGTTTCGGCTATTAATGGAGTTCCTGGGAGGCCAGCGTTTCAGACTTGAAGCAGGCAGTCTGATCATGGCTTTAGCGTACTGAGAAAACGTTCTACCTTGATGGAATCCAAGCACTAGTGAAACACTGGGATAAGTGCATTAGTGCAGCAGGGGATTATATAGAGAAATAAATGGAGTTTTTATTCTGATAACTGTGTTCTGTTATTCTGAACAATTAAAGTCCTGGTTTGACTTGAACACCTCTTGAAAATAATAAAAATGAGTGAAGTGTTTGCATTTTCACTCATATTCATGCTCAGCTGATGATATTCCGTCCAGAATATCAGTGTGGGACGTGATCCGAACTTTAGCAATGGTTCACGGTATCGTACTTTGGGAGGATTACCTACAGCTCCCGGTTCTCATAAGAGCAAATAAATAGAAGACAGTCCTTCTGTATTCATTCAATGAAATGCAGACTTTGGAAGATGCTGTGCTTGAAGTCATGGTGTGTACTGATGCATAAATCAGATAAGATGTCTTTTAAAGACTAAAGGGTTTGGACAGACAAATAAAATCTGCTTTACATTTGTGTCACTCATTCGACATGGTCCTGCTTTCCACTGACTTACAGACCAAGTCTTATTATTAAAGCCTGAGTGTATACTGTAGGTTCTTACAGTTCGATAATTGAGCCATGATTTAAAACTGGCTCTGGTTTTATTAGCAAAAAAAAAAAAAAAAAAAAAAGGATCTGATTGCTCTGAATAATGGTTTAATCTCGCTATCTGGTTTTCATCATTCCCCCTATAGCAAAGCACACCCTTCCATTAGGGAGGAATGTAACACTTCAAGTCCAGGATAAGTGCTGAGAACTAATCTATGCAGTCACACCGATGTCCCGTGATGACCCGGCCTTATTTGGCGACCGCGTCCATGTTTTCCCTCGCTGTCTGTTTTAACTGATATTGATTAGATTAGCCGCTCATATTTACACACGCGCTCAGACACGCACTCTCTCATCTGACCCCATTAGCAGGTCGTGGGAGGACGCCGAATCGTGTTGTCTTATCTGGTAGTGACCGCTTGCAGTGAAAACATTCCTATCAAGGGCCTTTCTCTATGGATAACCCCTGGAATCTTTGGTTGGGAAGTTCCTCCTGCAGTTTACAGACCTCTCCTGCGAGTCTAATCTCTGTCAACAAAACCGCAAATGCACCTCGTGAACAGCGCTCATCTTTAGTAAAGCTTAGAGGTTTAGAGGAGTAAATCCTTTGAGTCTGAAGTGCTTGATTATTTCTAAATGGGGATGCAACAGGCAGGTGAATTAATGTTGCTTTAGAGAATAAATACCAGGAACAGTAAACAGCGAACGGTATTTGTAGTAGCTTGGGATAGAGTACTAAAGGCGGAGCTTAGCCATTGTAGCTTTTCTTTACATCGCAATCCAATCAAACAGCTCTGTCAAGACTTTTCCCCTGACTATTTCAAGGCTAAGTGAAACTTTTTATTTTTTCCTGCCATTTTGGCTTCAAAGCCACATCCACAAGCTGCGGTATTGACATTGTAATGAAATAATGATGGGATCAGTGGCGATAGGGGCATGAGCGAAAGATCAGCGTGGCTCGCAACTCACAAGGCCGGATCAAAGCCGCACGGCCTCATAAATAATAATGTCCAAACTTCGCTTCTACGCCCGATAAGCTCGGCGTGCTTGTTTAGACAGCGTGTCCCTAGATGGACTCCAGTCTTCTTTCTCTATCACTGTCAAACATGAAGCACTTTCCAAAGAAAAAGATCAAATAACAAAGACCTCAAGAACGTGCCAGAGCCTTCTGTTTCATTCAGATCAGCATGATCCGTTAATAAAAGTCAGCTGAAAGTGAAATAATATTAGGAATACGTTTTTTTTTTCTTCATTTTCCCTTTTTTTCATACCCGTTGTTATAAAGGGTAACTATTATTCAAAATTCACATTTTAGTCATTTTTAGATATTTAGATGGGTCTTCAGTGTGTGTGTGTGTGTGTGTGTGTGTGTGTGTGTGTGTTTGTGTGTGTGTGTGTGCCATTTCCTGTTCTTTTTCCATTGTGGAAAACAAGCCAATTCAAGTTTTTGTCACCTATTGCGACCTTATTTAAGAGTAAGAGGAGCCCTTCCCCGGCCTCGCTGCTCACCTCTACTGTTTTCTGAAGGGGTGTGACTCTGGAGTAGCTCCTTCACACAGATCCTGAAGCACTGCATTTGGGCCATTGGTGGCTACAGTATGTGGTAGGTCACTCGCCTGTCTTGCGGATGGTTCGATTCACACCAAATACCCAAACCCCAGCCACTTAATGCAGCCCTGATGGTTGTGTCAGGAAGAGCATCCGGAATAAAACCTGGGCCAAGTTGTGTGCGGATCAGACGGTCCACTGTCGCGACCCCTCAACGGGAGCAGCCGAAAGACTAACAATAACTGTGGCACCGCAATTGGATGAGAACCAAAATTTTTTTTGAGTTTGAGGTATAAAAAATTTATTATCTGATAGAATTTCAACTGAAGCGTGAACACACACACACACACTGCGGGGATATTTTGAGACCTGTGTAAACTTGCGAAGGAAATATTAAAATATGGGATCCTTAAAATCCTTTAAAAAGTTATGTGATTTTCATTGATTTCATTTTTGACATTTTAATTCAAGTGTGTGTGTGTGTGTGTGTGTGTGTGTGTGTGTGTGTGTGTGTGTGTGTGTGTGTGTGTGTGTGTGTGT
>JAQQZT010000012.1:33180872-33198123 GCA_030068275.1 Clarias platycephalus | reverse complement strand
TATTTTTTTTCACAACAGCTTCTGTATCAGTTCATGATGTGTGATTGTTGCGAACGCTGGCGTGTATGGCTGCCGCTTTTCCAGTCTGATCTTTTAAGTATTTAAGCTTACATAGTTTTATTTGTTTCATAGATTTATTAGTAATCATACCATGATCACTAATAATCTCCAGTAGATCACTGTCTGTGATTTCAGACTGGGTGAATCAGTGGATTTACCTTAATCTTGTGCTCGGGTGTTACACCGTCAAAATGTTTGTCCCTGTTTCAGTATCAGTTTTAATCCTGAGCACTTCTAAACTAGTGTGTTGGTTCATCCTGCTGTTAGCTTAGGTGACTCAGGCCTCCAGGTTGAAATATTCACCTGATGAACTTTATCAGGTAAGTGCAAACTACGTAAGAGCATCTTGTGGAGCAACCGCAGCATGCTGAGATCCTCTGGAGGCTGTGGTATATTCATCGAGGATCTCGCCGTGGTTTCCAGTTCAGTGGAACTGGACCTGGGATTATCCCCCCTATCTGGACTGCTATTAGACCTATGAGGACACCGGAATGCCATCATTAGGCTAATCACAGCATGCTGCAGTCATTACCCAGGTTGTCTGATTATATTCACCTAATAATGCTAAAGTCTGGAATTTTCAATGTGCGCTCTCTTACTGATAAGGGTGACTTGATCAGCAATTTCACTGTAGATCACAACCTGGACATTTTCTGTCTCACAGAGACATGACAACAGTCTAAGGACTTTTTCCACCTGAATTAAGCCACTCTGATGGCTGAGGTTTACATCTTTAAACTCGGTACAGTGAGGAGAGGAGATGATCCCACATTGGTTTACCTTAATTCCATAAAGCTGACTCCACTAACTCTTCCAGATTAGACATCGTTTGAACTGCGGGCTGTCGAGATCTCCAGCCCTGCACCTAAACCATCAAATGTATTTTGCACAGAACTTACTGACATCTTATTAACTTTAAGCACAATGTCAAGTAATATTGTACTGTTGGGTGATTTTAATGTGCACTATGATAAAACTAACAGTTTATTCGCTAAGGAATTCAGTGCAATGTTATACTCCTTATTTTGACTCAGGAATGTGGACTTTTCAACTCATTCTAAAAATCCCATCTTGAACCTAGTTTGCTGTTCAGGTCTTACCACACACTCGATCAGTACAACTGAACTGCCTATTTCAGTTTATAAGATTGTGCTATTTTTCATCCTACTGATGCTTACAGAACCCCAGGCACAGCAGGCCATCACTTATCGTAATATGAAACATGTTGAACCAGAGGTGTTAGCTTATTTAGCTTCTACCTTATCAAATCTTCCTCCTCATGCCTCTGCTGAAGATCTGAGTAATTATTACTGTACAAGCATTGCCTGCCTACTGGCCTTGACAGAATAGCACCATTAAAAACACACAGTTTTCTTTATTCGTTTTGCTCCCTGGTTTTCACCTGAACTCTGCAACCTTAATACCATGGGTTGGAGATTGGAGCGATTGCAATAAAAGACTGGAATCACTGTTCATAAAAAAAAGTATTCTGAACATGTAAATAAATCTAAATATGCAGCTAAAACATCATACTATGTTCGGCTTTCTGTTTCTCACTGTGAAAAGTGTATTTAAACCACGAAATCCCATAATCTCTAGTGATCTTAGAAATGAATATTGTACATCTTTCAAAGAGTTTTTGCAGCACTTCATGGGCAGTTGTTTTCTACACAAGTTACATCATAAACCCTGCGTCTCGGAGATCTTTCAATCACAATGCTATCGTCTGTTTTCATTGTATTTAAACCTCAAAATAAAGAACAAATCCATGACATTATTGTAAAAGCTAATCCCACTACTTGACCCCGTCCCAACAAACCTTTTTAAATTAGGCCCCCCAGCAAACTTCCTGACAGTTTTGACTGATGGTACTTCTAGTTAGTAACCTAGTGAGTCTGGATAAGAGTGTCTGCAAAATAGCTAAATGTTCTCATGCCATGTCTTTCAATTGTTTTGTCGTTCATTACTGCAGTAGTTAATACTTCTTTGGGTTTGAGTCTGTTGACCACCTACAGCTTCACCTGCACAAGACAAGGTTTCCAGCTAGTTTTTGTCATCCTGTTGCTGTTAGGTAAAATAAGGCACAGCGCTGAATAGCTAAAGCATTAGTAGCAACATAAAGTGTTCACCACAGTAGCTGTGCTTTTAGAGAAATCCCTGGTTAATGGACGAGCACCCTTAGATTTAGGTTCCTGATCAGGGGGATGTATTTTAATTTGTCTGTTGACTGTCTGATCATGAAGCATAACTAACAGCCCTAGTCTGGAGTGGAGTGACCAAATTATTTTTTTTAAAGCCACAGAATTAAGTTTGCATTGATATTTTAATATAATTACATGTTACATCTTGGATTATGAGAAATAACCTGATTTCACAGTTCTTTGTTCTTTGTTAAAGCCCAAGGAGTTGTGTGTCGCTGATGGCTCAGCGTTACCTCGCTGCACGTTTTTACGTATTCTTCTCGCAACTGCACAGAAATTGGATGCCCTGTGAACATTTTCTCCTCAAACCCAGCAGCTGTTGAACGCTTACTAAAAGCCTTGCCTTCGGCATTGTTTCCTAACCTTGCGGAGTCCTGTCTATTCTCACAGGCATAGCTTCAAGCCTCAGTTTATTTTCCGCCAGTTTGAAGCCTGTCCTTCACGGTTTGGCTACAGACCTCACTCGGATCTCTTCTCTCTGTCTTTCTCTTTCGGTGTTTCTCTCTCTCTCTCTCTCTCTCTCCCTCTTTCACCATGTTTAGCCGAGTGCGCTGACAGATGTCGCGATATTCATGAATATGTGGCGTACAGGCTGCGTCCGTGGGCCTTTGATCCTTGTTTCAAAAGAGACGGCTCTCTGCGGCGCTCGCTGACTCACTCAGCCGCCGCAACCTGTTTGTTTTATGGAAGAGAACCGGCTGTGTGTCGCACGCAGAAACACAAGGACAACAAGGGTGGCGCGAATTAGCATCCTGCCGCAGTGTTTTGTCCTCTTCCGCTGCAAATCATGGGACGGTGATCAAGGTCACACTCACAGCGACAGTTTACTTTGCTTAATCTTTTTTTTTTTTTCTGGCCCTGAAATTAACCCCGCCTCCATCTGCTCATTACTTTTCCAGGTAACTGATGAGGTGCTGTACTGTATATGAAGGAATGGAGATAGAGTGCTCTCTTTGCCAATGAGTAAGTTGAAAAAAAATATATCAAACAGGTCATACATTTTATCCATTTATACTGTCACTACAGTTAATGCAAAAGATTTTATCCTAATTAAACCACAGCTTCATGGCTGGAATCGCAGTCGGAGAGAGACGAACCCTTCGGACACACTGACTGGCTCCAGCGAGCCTTGTGGTGTTACGGTACAAAGCTCATTTAATTTTGCGTTTGCCGCTCGTCGGAGCACAGCACCAGATATGTGTTTCATTAGATTCTGTTCTGACAGGCAGAGTGTAAATGCATGCGTTCCCAGTTCGAGGACCTGTACGCGCCGAGCTTGCCGATGTTGCTCTGTTTAATCTGTTGTGCCACTAAAACAGTGCGGGGAAAAACTAGAAAACAACCTCCGAAGCCAAGCGAGAGCGGGGCCGGTAAACAAGACGGCGAGGGCATTCGAGTGACACTTTCCCATTAAAAACAATGAAACGCCAACGTCTGCAGCGCGAGAGGCCGCGCTGTGCCCATGACCCCTCCTTGACCTCTGGAGAGAGAGAAAAAAAAACATTCCCGGCTCTCTATTCACCTCTATTTCTCTTTTCATGCTTCTGCACTTCTCTGGGGCTAGTAATGATATTGGTTTCTCTCATCGAAGCCTTTGAGAATCTGCCCAGTCTTTTGTCGCTGAGGAGATAGAGGGATCCTCTTGCTCTCTCTGAGGGAACACAGATGAAGAGAAGAGCCCTCATCCGTAGCCACCTTCACTCTGTAGGGGACAAAGAGACCTTCAACAGAGAAATCCTCGATGGGTTTTTTTTTTTTTTTTTAACTCCTATCCCAGTGGCGTCTAGACTGAAAATATTTCCAAGCGAACCTCTTGAATGAGAACAAAGGGTTTTGTATTCTTCCAGTTTCGTCAACTGTCCATTAATCCTCTCATTATGAAGCACTTAAAAGGCTATTGCGCTCAAGTTTATCTGCAATGCTCCGTCCTTCAACTGGAACAACACAAGAGTTTTGTTGTGTACCGTGCATAGCCAGTTGAAAATCTCTTTTGCCTACCGATTTGAATTAAATTAGTTAACTTAGTTTTTCTCAACTACACATACATATGCATGTTCTGACTGACTTGATATCAGGGCAACGATTAGAATAAAATGCAGAACATGCATTAGGTTATGACAGCATTTACTCTTAGTACAAAGTGTAACTTTGCTGGGAATTTATGAAGCTCATGCTTGTTAGCCAATAAAAAGAATTAAGCAGAGCTGTGGGCTCTTGTGAAAAACTATGAAGAATGCCTGCTCTTTTATTTTAAAATGAAGTATTAAGTGCTCAAAAACATTAAGGAGGCACTTAATACCGGTTTGTCTTGAATGCCGCTTGTACATTTATGTATGGTTGAAGTCAAACTGGGTCTAAGTGTTCCCTTCGTCAGTATTACATCATCCGAGTTATCTGACTACTGATTTCCGAGCCCTGAAAGATGCAACACTGTAACTCGTTTGCTTTCGTGTTTCTTCGGTTAAACATTCCTAGATGCAGGCCAAGCCTCGTGTAACGTTGATTAATTACTACCAACCTGAAGGAAAAGAAAAGACTGCTTTTCTTGCACTCTTGCTCTGAGACTAACCGTCTCTTTGACCTCAACCTGTTTCCTCCGCTGTGCAACGTGCCACAGTGTAATTGCGGCTGGCAGGGCACACTGGAGAACGGGGCTAATTTAGCAGCCACGTTAGCACAGACGTGACACGGCCAAAGTGAGCCAAATAGGGCAGTGAAGAAGCACGACTCCGTCTGTTCCCGATGGGAGATCACACACAAATATACATAGGCACAGGTGTAAATACATTGAGCAAACTTAACACACACACACACACACACACACACACTCTCTCATCACAGCTGTTCTCCAAACCTGCAGGAAAAACAAAACAAAAAAAGATTTTATGATATTATTAGTTTCACTTATTCTTAGTGCTAAGAATTAGCAACATTAGCTTCCTCCACATCTGAGCTGCTGCATGAAAATTCAACCTGTACTAATGTTAGCTTAATGCTAATATAATGTTGTTTCCTGAACGATGACTAGCTTTCTAGCAACTTTAGCTCCTGTAAAAGTAGTTTAACTGGCATTTTTAATTATATACTATGAGATACTACCTCAGTTATTAAACTTGGAATGTCAGTATCTAAGCTACTGGTTAGCTAATTATTAAGCTAATATTGTTGTGCTTTGGTAGCTGGGTAAAAGTAAGGGAAGCTAATGTTACTTAACTATTATACTGTGTAAATAAGTAAGAAGTTCACTTTCACTTATGCTTACAGGTTAGGTTTTATTTGTGGTAGATTAGCAGCATTAGCTTCCCCCACCTACAAAAGGTACTAATACACAGTGTTAGTAGTTACCTTACCTAATGTTGTTAATATTGTTTACTAAATGTTGACTAGCTTGGTAGCAAATGTGATTGACTTTACTTGCTCAATATAATGTTTAATAGTATGCACTGGAGATTAGAACAATTAGTATAGTATTGGTATAGTTTGCTATACCAATTATGGCTGCCATTATTAATTATATGATATGTTGTCAAACTTGGCATTACACTAGTTGGTTAGCTAACTAGTAGCTAACAAAGCTGTGTTTTGGTAGCGGGCTAGAATTGGGATAAGGTAAGGTTACTAAATGATGATACCATGTAAATAAGCAAGCAGATTACTTTTGCTTATGTTCAGCTTGGCAGCACGGTGGCTTAGTGGTTAGCACTGTCACCTTGCACCTCCAGGGTCAAAGTTCGATTCCTGCTCTGGGGTTTGTGTGTGTGAAGTTTGCAAGTTCTCCCCGTGCTCTGTGGGTTTCCTTTGGGTACTCCAGTTTCCACATACAGTTCAAAGTGCAGATTAAGCTAAATGATGCTTGCAAATTGCCAATAGTGCGTGTGAATGACAATCGGGCATCGAGGGGCAACCCGACCCCTTAAGTAACTGCAACAGAAGCTACGGATTTATCTTCAGGGTGGAGAGTTCTTATCCAGGACATCTCCTGGATAATATCCTACAGCTGAGCAATAAATGAGCTTAGGTTTCTGCAGTGCTGGTCCCAAGACTGGATAAAATGGGAGGGTTGCGTCAGGATGGCCATTCGGCATAAAACCAGTTCCAAGTTGTTGTGTGGACCGGGTGGCGACCCCAGAATGGGAGCAGCCGAAAGACTAACAACAAAAACAGAATTTGCACTCCAATTATGTTAATTAGCTTGGTTGTTTGGTTCTTAATGTTATTTTGGTTAATGTTATATTGTTTAATAGATTTGGACTAGCTTTCTATACAGCAGGATAGTTTACCTAGATTCATATACAGTGGTGTCATGGGAACATGAATTTAATCCATTCCAGAGGTGAATTCTACACCCAAAAATATTACCAGTTTCCAACACTATAATCACATTTTTGCATTGCCAGACATGTAAATGAAGTAAAATATGAAATTAATAGACATTTAACCTCAATTAACCTTAATGTAGGATGCCTCTTGGCACTGGCTGCTTTAAAAATGTAACAGAAAATGGCTCCCTTTTCTTCTTGCTACTGTTCTTGCTCATTTTTGGGAGCCATGGTGTGATGTCATTATGAAATCTTTCACAAAATGCAAATAAAAAAAAAATGTGCATGGAGTTTGCATGTTCTCCCTGTACTTGGTGGGTTCCCTCTGGGGTACAGTCTGGTTTTCTCCTGCAGTCCGAAGACATGCTGATTAGACTTATTGACACTTCAAATTGCCCTGCATGTGTAAATGTTGACTGGAGGTACGGGGCCATTGTATTTATTCCCTTTTTTTTTTTGGCCTCCACAGTCCCTAGTTGGACTACAAAGGTTCCTAGATGGATGGATGGAGACGCTTAGTACAGTACATGTTGCTTCTGTACTGGTGTATGGCATTTCATACAAAGTTTCATACTCTTTCGTTGTTAAATATGACGTAATTGTAATGATAAGAAGTTTGACCTTTTTATGAACTTCTTAGTCACTATCAGCTGAGTGTGTGTGTGTGTGTGTGTGTGTGTGTGTGGGTGTGTGTGTGTGTGTGTGTGTGTGGGTGATACTTGTACTGTCAGAAAATATTTCTTCCTCTTTCTTCTAGCTATGCCTATGGAGTTGTAAATAATAACAATAACTTGTAAAACTAAGGAATGATGTAATGCTTTTCCTTGGAGTGGACTATACTGACTTTCGACCTCCACATCATGAATATATATATACACACAGGGTGAAACTAAAAATATGTGTTTGACATAACATGATAAAAATAATAATAGTAATAAAATGATTAAAGTTGTTACATGTAATATTTAGTTTTAGAGCTCTTATATATTCAGCATCGTCAGCCACTTCCATGACCATTGCCTGTTCTTTTCCAAGTATGAAGGGCGAAAATTGTTCACTGCTCTTTTTTTTTAATTTTTTTTATTCAGGCCCAGCCTGAGAATAATGTTTATATAACCACCACTTGGCACACGGAAAAGATCCGGTCTTTGAAAACAATCTAAAAAAAAAAAAAAAAAAAAAAGTGGCAAACATCTTGGAGCTGGGAGTTCATGAATAAAACATAGCTCAGTAATGGGATGTTATAGAGTGGGAGAGCAGGAGTGAGAGACCCAGAAAGAGATATTAACTGTTTGTGTGGTGCTTCAGCATTGAGTGAACTAATGAAGATGTTCTGCTGAGAACAGATCGCGATCCATGCCGAAACGTAGTCTTGGAAACCCGTGGACACGAGTGGACCTGCACGTTGCCTTTTTAAATATTTTAGGGTTTTTTTTTTTTGTTCACTTCCACACCCACTGCTGCAGGCCCTTTCATTCTTTTTCACTGATTTCCTTTTTTTTTTTTTTGTTCTGTTTGATATGAGGGTAGATCTTCTCTGATGCTGATTTATTTAGTATGGTCCTCTGCACACTATCCATTTTTACTATTATTATTTAAGTTAATAAAACTAGCCTGACTTTCAATATATACAGTATGATTTTTTTTTTCTCTCTCTCTGATGACTCATACCTCAGGCTGAAAGCTTATACACTTTTGGCATCTTTTTTTGTTTTTGTTTATTTCCTTCCACATATACAGAAGGTATTGTACGAGGGGGTATAAAAATGTTTCAAGATTCAGATGCCTTATACCTTGGCAGTAGAATTCGCTGTTGTTGGTCTGGCCTCTGGGGATGAATTCTTGATGCACAATGCCTCATATGCTGAAAAAGATGATGAGCATGAGCTTGGTCAAGCTGAGGACCTGCCTTGCCTTTTTCGGTAGTGAACATACAGTATGGGCTTTTCCACTGTGAACTTTGTCTCAGGGTCATACAGTACCTGTACACCCAAATTTCGTCACTGGTAAAAATCATGTTGACATGAAGGACGGGTCGTTCGTGGCACGCTGATGGAGTTTTGAGCAGACTTCGACACTTTGTTCCTTCTGCTCCTGGATCAGCAGCCCGGAGATGAACTTCTTCGCAGCAACATGGTGCATGTTCAAATCATACTTGAGGATCGCCTGGATTGTTCTCCGTTGATCATCATGAACAAGTCTCCACACTTTCAGAAGTTCTTCCTGATCTCTCATTTTTCTTCCAGAGATGTTTGTCCACTCTTGAAGCATGCATGCATCTCAAAGCGTTTTGATACCACTTCATATTAGCCAGATTTTAGTCTTATCAAGTATCTGTAGCACATGCCAGACGAAGGGTTCTCATCCATGGAGTTCTGATCTCACCTCACAACTTACAACACTTGGTCCCAGATACTATGGCACACCTTCAGAGAGCCTCCATGCAATATAAGGCAACTGGTTCAATGTTATGGCTGGTGTATATTCACACTTATTCTCTGTACTATACTGTACTCTCATAATCATACATTTCTTTTTCAACAGCTGAAATCGTGTGTCGTATCACCACCTTTCGCACTCACGTCCCAGCTTACTTTATGCAAATTACCCTGTCACATCATATCAGAGAAAAGCTCTGTTATTTTTCACCTTAAAATAGCACTAGTATTTTGCCTTTCACACATTCACACAAATACAATGAATATAAATGGCTGTCTCATTAATCTAATGACTAGCCAACCTTTATAATGAATGATACGGTCATGTTGGATGTAGGAGAGTCAGGCACAACACTGATACTCACTCTCTTTCTCTCTGCTCACGTTTTTTTTTTTTTTTTTTGATGTACTCGCATTACAGTAATCAGTGACCATTATAATAATTATGACTCTACAGAAATACGGATACGAAAGATCACGTCTGTAAGACAATTGAGCAAAAAGTGGACAATATTTTAACATCCAGAAACCTTGAAGCCGTAAAAAGAATATATAATATATACTGTATAGAAAAAACATTGCATGAGGAGTGATTTGGGCATTGTCATTGGTAACGTTCAAGTCAAACTGGGACTTTTGACTTATATAACAGAACACATTTATGAGACTAAAAACTAGATTTGATTCTATAAATAATCCCCTGCTACACTCATGTAAGTTATCCATTGATTTTCAAGGATCAGGCGTTCACCGGGACAACTGCAGCGGGCTCCGAGCCACCTCAGCCAGGATTGACGTTCACACGTCGCACAGTGCTCGAAATTTCATCACAAGTTTTAGATGGAGGACAGATTTCTGAAACCTTGCAATCTAAAGTCCATCTACAGTATTGCGCAATGAACTGTAGTAAGTGATGGGTTTAATTAATGATCTTCCCTCTATTTGTTTTTTTTCTTTTTGGGCATTATCGATTCAGACCAGGCCTCATGTAAAGTTGATTAACTACTAGACAGAACTCTCTCGTTAAAATCCACTCTCACCTGCTTCTCCTGTTTCGCTCTGGGCTGTACCGTAACTTATGACGACTCCTCAAAAACAATCGTGGAAATACAGAACAAAAACAGATAAAAAACGGAGTCAGAAACAACCCCTTCTCTGCACAAAAGGACCGAACCTGTGTTCCCACTTTGAGCGGCTGAAACACGGCCCAGCTGTTGTCAACATGCTATTTATTTTCCACACCTCTGTTTTCCATCAGTGGTTTTAAATATGTGGTTTATTTCCCCAGAGGGGGTTACGCATGGTGAGATGTGTATTATATCCTTTTAATTTGTCTGTCTGGTTTCTCGGCTTGATCACAGGATCAGAGCTGTTGTTTATTTGTCCTATTTAATCAGATTTTTCTGTTGTAAGTACTAAACAAAGAGTATCGTTATGCATTACAGGTTTAGAAAGCTAAATGTCAAACGGAGTGCGATTTACACAGCGCGTATTATCGGTAATTACACTGGATTGTGGATGAAATAAATGTGGATGAAAAATAGCTTTGTATATGGGAAACTTAACAAAGGCTACGTCTTTTACGCACAAATTTGTCAGGTTGAATGAGCGTATGTTCCAGGTTCACTGTTTACACTGCATGCGCGATAAACTCGCGAATCTGTTGAAAGTCTCAATTTCGACGTATACACATATAATCCAAACCAAATGTACGTATAATACGAGTAGAGGCATTTAGTGTCAGGAGTCAGCATAATGATTTTTTCCCCTTTATTCTGATTGGTCAGAAAGTAAATGATGCATTATAACAGTACAGTAGCTATGACACTAGATCAGGTAGACGTAAACAAACAATATACGTTTTCACTTATTGTTTCACTTATTGTTTCTTGGAAATATCACTTGTCTATGTGAGAATATGATTTAAAAGGGAAAAAACCGGAGGTGAGATAGGAGAGCTTAGCATTTTCCCTTTTATTTTCAAATACACTTTACGACACAAATCAGGATACGATGACACGCCGACATGTTTATGGGGATCCTGCACAAGTTTGGGAAAAAGCGGACATTTCTAGGAAACAAACGTAATTAGAACGTCATGTTTGTGTTTGTTCATTTCATTATGTTGGAAGTCATGAAGCCACGGTCGTGCTCTGATTCAGCCACTCACAGAAAGCGCTGCAGGCCTCATTCGCTTTGCAATTTTAAAGGTAAACGATAGTTTAATGACCCAATTAAGTTGTGCAACAAGAACAATGGTGTTGTAAGTTCAGGCAATGAGTAATCACAGGGCGAAAGAGCGCACGAGGAAAAGAAAAAAACGGTATAAAAAAGTTTTAAAAGAAAGCACAGCTTCGGTGCACTGTAATGCGTAAATAAATGTAGCGGATGTACTTTTAAAAAGATCTCCGTAATGGCAACTTGTGCATAATGTGGTCTTCTCTTTAAGACAAACTCGATACTTAACTCCACTTTGTTGAGCGACCGAAATAAAGAAGCGTGTAGCAATCAAGCTCTGAAACTCGTTACGCCAGTGGGAATTCACCAGCCAAGCGGAAACAATATGAAACTCCATAAATGCACAGCAAAACAGAAAAAGTACAGTATGAATCTGTGCCATCAGAAGTTCCTCTCTCATCTCATTTAAACACCATAGAGAGTCCTGCAAACGTTCTTGTCAAAATAGAAATCCTATCGCTAACTGTCACCGTCATTGATGAGCCACGTGCTAATTGGTCAGGAAGAATGAATTTAGACTAAAGAGGGGTGTTCGAGTCAAACCAGGATTTTTTTATTTGTGCAGAATAACATACCAAAAAACTATCTATATTTCTCTAATATATAATCTCTTGCTACATGGTGTTTGACTAGTGCTTGGATACCGTCAAGGTAGAAAGTTTTCTCAGTACACCGTCTGCTTCACGTCTGAAATGCTGGCCTCCCAGGAACTCCTTAAATGGTCCAAACATTGGGGAATGGAGGTCAGGACTGTACGGGGGATGTTGTAATTACTCCCACCCGTGTTCCTGTAATTTGCAAGTGGCGTTGGTGAATGAATGTTTGTACATCTCTTTGGTATGTTGGTGATCAAGTTATCAGTCGATTTTTCACGGACAAGGCATTCCACTAGCTGAATGTTCAAGGGAACGACAGCAGTGGGCTCAGATCCATGCATGGCCTTCTTTAAAATATTTGCACTATTCAAATGTTTTACTGCGGTTAAGAGTCTCATCACTGTACACCGTACTGTGCTCGATGTCTTCTGTAAACGTCAATCGATTTTACGCCTTCACCCAGACGAAATTTCATCACGGTTCCAGTTTGACTTGAACACCCATCATATTAAATTAAACCAGCAGCCTATAATTAAAACCAATTATGGGTTCTTAGTGGATATAAAGTCAGGTTTGTTTTGGAAACGTAAAGCTCGGTAATTCATCAGGTGTACGACATGTACAGCAAAAGACAAACGTCGGTATAAAATTCTAGAACGTAACATAAACCAAAGCAGAATTTCACACATTCTTCTGTAATTATGTGGGTCTTTTTTTTTTCTCTAACACGTTTCATTCTTCTGGTATGTTTTTTTTTTCCCTTTTTTAATACAACATGTGATCTGTTATGATTTACTCTTTCTTCTGGTTCTACATAGTTATGGTTATAGCATGCTATAAAAGCTTTGCATTCCTCCCAAGGAAAATAACCCAAACCCAAGTCGTCCAATCTGTCTCTCCATAAAAACGAAACCTAAGAGGCCATTTACAGCTGTAATAAGTGTTCAAACGAAAAACATTGCTTCATTCTATTAAACCTGTCGACTTCGCTCGCTTTCAACATTGCTCCTGCGGTACTGAGACATTAATTCAGTCACCATGTGCTGTCATTACCAGCATGCCGAGAACCGAAATGTGTATGACGAATAGACAAACTGTGAACATTTTAATCAATGAGGGAGCTTGTGTAACTAGATGAATGGCGTGGGAAAGAGGTTATGGCAGAACGCTGCATTGTGTATAGATAAATACGGTATACACATCTGATAGTGTTATTGAAGTAAGAGCTTTTTGTCTGACAGCAGATTTAAGTTTGAGGGAAAAAAAGGCAAAATCAGACATGTCACAGCTTTGTGATGGAGACTGGAAGGGAGAGAAGTGAAGAAAGAATAAGAGTGTAGAAAAAAAAAACACAAGAGCTTTTTCATGTGTGAAAGATCGCATGTTGCTTGAATTTGCTTGCCTGATACACACAATATGATGCAAGTTGGTTGAAACCGCAGGAGTGCTGGTTGCATGGAAGGTGTTGGGTTGACAGAGCATGCACCCAGGAGATGTCCAAACTCATCGGGCATACAGTAACTAAGACTTGGCATTTGTCCTTAAAAGACTGCTTTTTATTGTTTTATTGTAAGGCAAAAGGTGAATGAAGAAGTTATGTATAGCCAGAATCATCTTACACAGGAATTTCAGCCACACTCCTGGGCTCTCTCTTCACATTATTCATCTACTACAGTGGAACCTTGGGTTACGAGCATAATTCGTTCTGGATGCGGGCTCGTATTCCAAAACACTCGTAAATCAAAGTAAATTTTTCCATAAGAAATAATGGAAATTCGAATTATTCATTCCACAGCCCAAAAAATCTACATAAAAATGATTAATACAAAAAAAAAGGTAAAAATAAATCCCGACTGTGTACTGTACAGTGTGTGTGTGTGTTTGTGTATGTGTGTGATGTAATAGGAGGAAGCAGCCTCCCCCTTCTCATCTTACACAGTAAACCTTTCTCCTCTCTTATTTGAATTTCACACACACACACACACACACACACACACACACACACACACACACACACACACACACACACACACACACACACATTAACGCAAAGACTGATTTGTCTGAAAAATTAGCAAGGAACATCGCTAATGACACTCGCGTAAGCGCATACTAACGGAATCACTGCTGTAAAGTAAAGCAAACAAACAAATTAACCTGCACTTTACCTTTGAAAAGAATCGCGACAGAGCGGTGTTTCTGTGTAGAGCAGAGAGAAAGAGTGTGTGAAGCAGAAAGGGGGTGGGGGATTGGTGTAAAGAGTGTGTGTGTGAAGGGGCACGTGTGTTATAAGAAACAGTAAATGCGCGCTGTACACACGCAGTTACAGACATAAAATAAAATATGTTTTACGCACACACACACACTTTGGTCTGATTGACAGGGCAGGGATTTCATCAATCAGAAACCTTGCCCACAGTGCCAGCCCTGCCCAAGCCAATTAAGTTGTACAGTATGTAACAACAAGGATTAAGGTTAGGTTTAACCATGGTGTTCTCAATTGTTGCTGCTTTTTTTTTTTATCTATTTGGATTTGGGTAATAAGAAGTCATGACCAATGGTTAAAGTAGTTACATTTTTGCTGGTACTACGGTATGTAGCCAAAAGGTGTGGAGAATAAACCGTGGAGGTTGTGTACAGTCCTGTAAATCTTGCAAGTTTCTCTTTAGTAGTGCACAGTGTCAAATCCCTCGTTTCATACACCATGTAGTTGTCCAGGGGTTAGAGAGGGATTTGGGATTCAGCTGAGCTCTCATATTTCCAGTACTGCATCTTTTAGTGGTACACAGTACTGGACCTTACCAGTCTATTTTCACCAGTGGCCATGGCATTCCCATAATCAACATTCCATAATTTAAATATAAGAATGAGATTATGGTAAGATTTTTGGGATAAAGGCTTTCAGTATCTTAACACCTAAATTCAATACGATTTAAGACAGTGTAGAAAGTGTAGAAAACTGCTGGTTGTAGTCAAACAATGCCAACATATAATTTAACAACAAATCAGTTGGAATTGACACTTAGGAATGATAATTATACAAGCTTGAAGGTTAATTCAGGGGTTGCCCAGACAGCTGTGGTTTGGCACACCTCATCTGTGATCTTAACCCAGTGTTTTTGTTGTTGATAACCGCATAATCTCTGTAATTGAAAATGACCGTCATTGGGAGATTATTCATTAGCGAGTTATCATGTAAATTATACCATGTTCCCTTTGTGTTCTGACTGAAAAGACTCAGTGATTTCAGGTTTTACTGTAAGTGAAAGTCTTATCCACTGTGGATAAATCTGAGGTTTGGTTTAAGTTGATACATACATACATTTACCTCCTTTTTTTACTTACTGTATTACTTGCATTTTAAACAATACTAATGAGACAAAAAAAGATGAAAGTAAGTAAAACAAGAACAAGAGAGTAAAAGGTAATGCAAAGTTTAAAATATAGTTGCAAAGCAAAGATGATCAGGCTCAAGCAACCTGTACCATTGCCGCCCGGGCACACTCAGCAGGAATCAAACCCAGACCTTGGAAGTGCAAGGAAACAGTTTTCACCACTAAGCCACCGTGCTGACAGAAAGAAGCTTATCTGGCAATAAAAAATATATATATATATTGAATTGGATTGAACTGGATTGCGGAAAAGAAATCATTACTTTAGAAGCAGAAGAGACTTGCTTGGTCCAAGAAACACAAGAAATTAGATCATTGGAAAACTGTCCTTTGGTCTGATGAGCTCAAATTTGGTTCTAACTGCCATGTCTTTGTTAAACGCCAGATCTGTTCAAGGGTGAACAGATGTTTCCTGAATGGATGGTTCCTACTTTGAAGCATAACGGAGGTGGTGTGTTGGTGTGGGGGTACTTTGCTGTTGACTCTGTTGGTGACAAAATTATGGGACACACTTACCCAGCATGGCAACCACAGCATTTTGCAGCAACATGCCATACCATCTAGTTTGCACTTTGTGGGACCATCATTTGTTTTCCAACTGGACAATGACCCCAAACACACCTCTAGGTTATGTAAGGGCTGTTTGTCGAAGAAGGAGAGTGAGTGATGGAGTGCTGCATACTGTAAGATGATCTGGCCTCCACAATCACCAGATCTAGATCCAATTGAGATGGTTTGGGATGGGTTTGACCAGGAAGTGAGGGGAAAGGCAGCCAAAGGTATTTAATACCACTGAGAGCTCCTTCAAGATTTTTGGAAAACCGTTCCAAGTGACGACGGCTGATTGAGAGAACGCCAAAAGTGTGCAATGCTCTGAAAAAGCAAAAGGTGGCTTGTTTGAAGTATCGAAAATATAAAACATATTCTGAGTTTTATGAATGTGCTGAAAAATATGAATACTTCTGGTATCTTTGTCACACTTGCTTCTTTCAAATTTCATGCAAAACCCAGGAGCCTACATTAGGCATTCAACACAAGCTTGCATTCATTCCATCTGAAACCTGGTCTGTCATGTAATATGTTGTGTTGTTTATAGGCATGCAAATATTCTTCTGTAATTTTACTTATTTATTTATTGTTAAGGTATGTTTGGAAATAGTGATGAGTTTTGTACATAATAATACAGACATGATAAACTAACACAAGATAATACGGTGCCTAAGGCTTTTGCAAAGTAGTGCACATATGTTTGGTAGTTTTATATTTGATTAATCGTAATTTTATACCTAGAAATAGTAGATACTTTTGATCAGATTCTAGATTTGTTTACCTGCTAAGATGATATTGTTTGTGATCATCTTTGTAGTAGGGATCTTTGAAGAATCTTTGTAATCTTTGAATCTTTGTAGATATGTGCATACATTTATTTTAGCAATGAAAAGCATTAATTATATTAAATATTATGGATTGAAAGTGTCTAGTTATTTCATGATGTTGCTCCAAGCACATCCATTTATATATACAAGTAGTCCCTGACTTACGAACGAGCTCCGGTCCGGGAGTATGTTTGTAAGTCCAATTTGTTCTTAAGTCCGACAAATACCCCTTTGACACGAATATACAATGTACAGTACCAAATATACGAATCCACGTGACTAAATCTCCGTCCTCTTTCCTCACACCGCCATCATGTGGCCAAAAACCTTAATCGTGCCTAGGGAAATGAATCTCACACAAATGTAGCAGTGTTGTCTCTGCGTCTTTAAAGCTTGAGGGGAATCCCAAGCGCCATTTTGTATTAGAGTTGTTTTCCACTGTATTGGACTGTGAACCCTGCTTTGTTGAGGATTTAATACATTAGAATTGGGACAGACATTTTTTGTCATTGGCGGCATGGTGGTGTAGTGGTTAGCACTGTCGCCTTGCACCGCCAGGGTCCGGGTTCGATTCCCGTCTCTGTGTGCATGGAGTTTGCATGTTCTCCCCGTGTTTGGTGGGTTTCCTCCC
>JAQQZT010000012.1:33152186-33175835 GCA_030068275.1 Clarias platycephalus | reverse complement strand
CCCCCCCCCCCCCCCCCCCCCCCCACGAGCCTTCAAAATGACTTTTCATTCTTTCTCATTAGAGTGATGAATGCTTCATTACATAATCAAAGTTATTCTTTTTCAGACTAATAGTTTGATTTATCATCTAATTGCCAGAACGCAGCACATATTATATCCAAGCTCCAGCATGTCTGATAGCTGGAGTTCCGAACAGAACCTTTTGAACCCTTTTTCGACTTCCTTGTTTGCTCTCATGTTGCTTTCTCATGGATCGAGGCCGTTGAATCAGATCCAGATCCTCTGTCGGTCTTTCTCTGCTTTCAACAGAACGTGAAGACATGCTGAAAGGATGAGACGTCTGCACGAATCGGTTGCGTGTCTTCCCTGTCCCTTGATGCTATTGCTCATCTGATGGCAATAAGATTAAATGTCTTATTTCGTTCATTTAAATTCTTTCCGTATTGCATGTGTATTAGCGCTCACGTCATGTAGAGAGCATGTGCAGAATGTAACCCTGTTCTCAGGTCTGTTCTTTTGTCTTGTAGCTACAGAGCGTTCCTTTTTTCTTCCAGTTTCACTGTAGTTACTGAATAATTCATAGTAGTTTCTGAGTAATGTGCTGCGAGATGAATAACTGAATAATAAGTCGGGACTTATTGGATTATTGGATTTGCAACAGAGTTCAGCTACAACCTGCATTTGTTTCGGACTGGGGGAGGAAAATAAGGAATTTGGGATTTCTTACATTGAGGTATACAGTAACATTTGGCTTGGGTTCGATGCCCAGCTACCAGCTTCTCAAGCTTGGATAGAATAGGAGGGGCTGCGCCAGCGTCCGGCATAAAAACCTGCACCAAAGAACAACAACAACAACAACAACGGAGATACAGTGTTTAATGCAATAGTTAGTTCTGACCGAGGCATTTCATGAGTGCTGATATAGAGCATAACAGCATTGGGATGTTTAACTACTCTATATGTACCATTCTTGATCATTAACCCCTGAACAAGGGGCACTACTTGGTACATGGATCAAGGGATTCTACACCCAGAACATGGTGGGTTTCCTCCGAGTACTCTAGTCTTCTCCCACAGTTCAAAGACATGCAGATTAGGCCAATTGGTCTGCCCAACTTAGCCGTAGTGTGTGAATGTTGACTGGAGGTCCTACCACGGTTGTGAAAATAGGAATAAATACAATGGTCAGCATTGGCCTCCAAGATCCCTAGTTGGACTACAGAGGTTTCTAGATGGATGGATGGATGGATGAGAAATTAAAATAATGCATTTTTTGTATAATATTTTTTTTTATTACTAGTATCAATCAATTGATCAAACAAACAATAATTAAATGTTATGTTTTTTTTTCTTTTCAATGCGTCCCTCTTTGACTTTAATGACAGTGTGCACTTGATCAGGTACAGACTCCACATGTTTGTGTTCTGACGCTCCTGATCATCAGATCAAAATCCTTTCCGGTGTTATTTGAACAAAAAGGATAAGACTCAAAGGGCGAAAAGGGATCAGTGTTAACATCACAAATAGTGAGCCAGCGCATTTAACATATTGAATATTCAAAGTGTATGAACATTTCCATTAATTGTTTTAAATCCACCTGAAACTGTTCTAGAAGCAAGTATTGAATTTCACGTAGGTGTGGAAGTTTGACGGGAGAAAAAAAAAAAAATCAGGAGGGCATAAAGAAAAAAGAATTACTGGTAATGTTTAGTTTTCACAATGTAAGAAAGAATGATCTGTTTATAGAACCTGGCATAATCTTGACATATGAAACAAATACAACAAATGGCCGAACCATATGGCCAAAAACAACAAATCTATATTTGTGTCATATTATACTCCTCAAGGACGTTCCAGTTCTTTAAATGCACTCTTGAGAATAAGCTAGTGCCTTAGTCCAAATTATTAAACTGGAAGATTCTTAACTCAATCACGGAAGAAGGATGCAATGTCTGCAGCAGCCGCCATGTCCAGCTGAGTATGTGTCCAAAAGCAAGACTTAATACGATAGATGCTCTTATCTTTCATTTATCATTATTATGGTATCTGATGTTAGCTGAGTGATGTGAAACGCATGGATTTACAAGAGATTTCATTCAGCCAGAACTCAAGGGTGTCAACTTTTGATTGTGATGAGAGTTAAAACTCCCTTTATGTCTCTACTGTATATAATCTCCTGCTAGACTAATGCGTTTCACTAGGGCTCGGATACCATCAAGGTATAAAGATTTCTCAGTACGCCACAGCCACGATTCACGTCTAAAACGCTGGCCTCCCGGGAACTCCTTTAAATGGTCCAAACATGTAGAAATGGCTTAGAATGAGGACAGGACTGGATGTGGCCATAATTCCCAGCTGTAATTTACATGTCTTGATGGTGAATGATTGTGTGTACAGTTCCCATAGGCAGATTATCCACAGATTTTCAAGGATCGGGCATTCCACTCCAGTGGGCTCTGAGTCACCTCGGCCAGGATCTACGGCCTTCTTTAAAATGTTTGCATCATTCGAATGTTAAGAAGTCATCTGTCCATCAGTTTCACGCTTTCATTCACGAGAAATTTTCATCAATAAGTCCCGGTTTCACTTGAACACCCCATACACTGTAATACAGTATAAGGTTATGTGTAACGTGTGTTACTCGCATTACATTAAGAACGGCATCATGTACAGTAGGTTTTGCATTTCCATTACACATTACAAATGAAAGGAGACGTTTTATTCTTATTCTAACACTGCGCATCGCTTTAGACGAGACAATCACACAGTATATATGCACAAGGTCAGGATTTTATGTTACACGGCTGTTTATATCATTACAGCAAAACTCCACACCACTCGGTTGTATAATGTTGAAACAGCCAGAGGGGATTACAAAGCATCTCACTTCTCCGATCCACCTCACAGACTGTAAATTATTCAAGGCTCCGGTGAAAATACACTCCAGGTGTCAACACTGCATTATGGGGCATCAGTAGAAGCAATCTTTTAAAACTGTTCTGCAACAAGTTTTTGCAGTTCATCAATGGTTTGGACCGTGTTTTCCCTGGCACGTCGCCTCTACAGTTTCAGCAGCTGATTTATTTGTCTTGGAAAAAGAGTGCAACCAGACTGAAATTTACACCGCGACCAGGCTGAACGCATTCCATTATTTTAATGATGTGAAGGGTAGGACACACTGCGGAAGGTGTATTAGGTGAAAGTTGAAGAAATGTACAGTATGTGGTTGGAAATGATTAAAAGCAACAGCGGCAGTGATTCCCGGTTGATCTGGGTTATCGATCAAGCCGTAAGGCAAGATCTAGATCAGATCTGTTTCGCAAATCTTATATATGATTTATGTGGTTTAATTGGTGAGATGAGAATTATGTATATGACAGGAATTCCACATGTGAATGGAGTTAAGGTTTTAAGCTTGTCTGGGAATTCTTGGATCTGGTTCATTGAAGAAACAACACTGTTTTGGGTCTGAACCAGAGTACACATCTCAGCTGTTTGCTGTTTATGTTCTGTATGTCTAAATACAGCGGCGGCATGGCACGGCACTGTTGTCTTGCACCTCCAGGGTCCAGGTTTGATTCCCACCGCGAGGTCTGTGTTAATGGAGTTTGCAGGTCCTTCCAAACATTCTTAGTGAGTTTCCTCCAGGTACTCGGGTTTTCTCCTACAGTCCAAAGAAATGCAGATTAGGCTAATTGCCACTCCCAAATTGTCTTTAGTGTGTGTGTGCCCTGAGATGGATTGGCACCCCGTCAAGAGATTGTGAAGTCCCCTGGGATAGACTCCATGCACCCGCCACCATGTACAGTATACAGAATAACGTGGTAGAGATGACAATGACAATGACGATGATGTCTAAATACTTGTAATTCGTATCACTAGTGGTTTATTTCGGTAAATAAATTATTTTATACCTCATGCTCTTGGCTACTGTATTCCACCAGAGATCCATCCATTTATCCATCCTCTCTAAATATCCTTTAGCAGGATCTATATGTAAACCCTGTCTTAAATTCTGACCTAAAATATTTCTAGCACCAACAATCCTTTAAAAAAAAAAAAAAAAAGAAATCAATTCCTTTCAGCACATTAAACTGTCTCACCTCATGAGCTATGCCTTTTCAAGATGCCAGTGCTAAAAACCAAACTTAGACTCTCCTTCAAAAATCCCCAAATAACCCATATTCAGGAATGGACTTTCTGACATCTCTGCTTATCTTCATCCACATCTCACGCAGTAGATCAAGTCTTTTGTTCTTTTGAGAAAATCTTTTGATACCTCCTCTCAAAACCCGTGGAAAAAGTGCCTCTGTTTGCTCAAAAAGGTAAAGCTGCATGCAGCAAGCTGCTTGATGGATGCGGGGATTTTGTGACTGGAATATAAATTCTGCACTCTAATTTGTAAATGTCTAAAGGACACTTATAGGACTTCCTCCTTCAGAGCTGGAGGACAGGCGAGAATCTTTCTGGATGGCTCATGTTTAGACTTTAGACATGCTTATAATGCATGCATAGCTAATCTCCGAACTGAAACCTTTCCTCCCTAGGATGACTGTTCCAAACTGACATATGGGAATGCACATGCTCTGTCAGTGTTTGAAATGTTTTCTAAGCGGGCTGAGTTCCCGCCAAGAATATTAACTAAGTGAGTAACTAACTAATTCTAATATCTGGGATAGAACTCTTGTTTTTCTTCCGGAATGTTTCTATCCTGGATGTACGAGAGGCGTTCAGGTCAATCTGTGACTTTTCTCATAAATGAAGCCATTGGCGTTTACGGAAGACTTCCGGCACAGTATAGAAATGAGACTCTTTTTCGAATGGTGCAAACGTTTTGAAGGAGGCTGTGAATGGCAATCCTGGCTGAGATCGCTTGGAACACGTTGCAGTCGTTCGGCCAGTGGTTCGTCTGATCCTTGAAACTTGTCACCATCTTGCAGAAGAGAAACATCTGTCCGTGTGAACTGTACACACAATCGTTCTCCAACACCACTTGCACATTACAGGAGCTCGGCTCTAAGAGTTACTGTATTGCCACATCGACGTGCAGTCTTGATTTCACTCCAAGCCATTTCGACATAGTTGGGCCATTAAAGGAGTTCCTGGGAGGCCGGCATTTTCAAATTTGAAGCAGGCAGTCCGATCATGGTTCGATTGTACTGAGAAAACTTTCTACAATGATGGTATCCAAGCCATCCAAGAGATTTATATAGAAAAAATATACAGTATATAGACATGAAGACCCCTTGTACATCTTAACTATACAGTAGCTATACAATGATCCTTTAACGCAGATCCATTTAAACACTGTATTGTAAGACTTATGCTTGCTTATTACATAGCAATGTTGGATTTATTGGCTATCATGGCAACTTCATAATGTTTGTATACAGAATATAGCCATAGTTTTGATTGATGAGTATATTTAAAGTTCCAAGCTTGTGTGTTCATAATCTCTACTCCTTTTTCAGTTGATTCCATGATCATGCTTCGCCAGTTTCCTACGGCAAATGAGTTGTGGTAAAGTCCTGACCACTGGGATGATGGTCATGAATACATCCAGAGCATGATCATAAATTAATCATGACCAGGCCTGTAATTCCTAATATGCCATTTCTGCTGTAGAGTAAAACGATGATGATGATGATGATGATGATGATGATGCCCAAGCACTACTTGGGATTGTTGCACTTTTCTGATTTCCGTGAAATTACTTTGCTTAAACTTGCAACACTTTCATCCTACATACATTCACTACTGCAAGAACAAAGCCTTTATCATATGAGATCCGGGCAAATACTGTAGATAACGAAAGAAAGTAAGAAATTGTGTCGAAACAGGTTTTAAAAGCAGCATGGCCGTGACCCTGCAGGATGAATTTCGAATAAAACTGTTTTGGTGTGGTTTTATTAGAACGGCTCATATTTGGAACAGATTTATGCCGGAGATAAAATGCTGAAGAATAGGTCGATTTTTCAAGCGGCTTCTTTGAATATTAACCTCTCTGTCCCAGACACTAGATTTAAATGCGTGTTTGGCAATAAATGGGCTCTTTATACAGCTCAGGTGTGCTTCGGATGATCGGAGACGTTAAATGTTAATGCGAGTTTGTTCTGAATTCGCTGCCGCGGTTGTAGTCTTACATCTCATCTCTCTGTAACATTAACAAAGGTTATTTTATGAATTTAAAAAATATATATATATAGGTGTTACCATGGTTAATGTGTCAACCATATTTGCAATTGCTACTGAAATATTGATGCACAAAAGGACGAGGAAATGAAAATGTACCTGTTCTGACACTTCTTGACAAATGCTTTCCAGCCAAGTACATTTTCTTTACTTGCAGCTTAGTGATTTTAAGGAGTCATGGAACACAATTAGTAAAGCACGGCAGTAATCATGTTATCCATTACGTACTGTAGATTAGAGCTGCACCTTTTTAACTTCATCAAAGTTGGGTTTAGTGTCAGAACACATGTTTGCAGCTGTGTTTTAGAAATTGAAAGATATACAAAGATTTGTGAGTCAACCATGAGTTTTCCAAGAACATGCCAAGAAGTGGATCAGTGAGATGAATTAGTTGTTCATAAGTATGCGTACATACTGTATGTGTTTGGACTCAACCAGACCACGGTACCGGTGCTAAAAAGTGTCTCACTTAGGTGAAAAAGTGAATTTTCAGATAACACCATAACACCAATAAATGCTTAGTTTTTTGTAAGTATGTATACACATTTATATTTTTATCAGATAACAAGAAATACATTTGTTAAATATAATTTCAGGCCCTTTTATGTTTTAGTGTTCGGACTTTTCCAATTCAAATCTTTTAATGATCTTAACTGTCATTCAGATGAAACTTGGGTAATTTATATTTCATGTGAAAAGAAATAAACCTGAAAATGTTTATTATTCTAAAACGCAAAATTGTTGACATGAATTTGAATCGGTTACGGACACTACAGATTGTTTCGCTTTTTAAGCTTTTACCAAAAAACTATTTAAGTAACGGTTTTTGTTATACAGGTCTTATATTTTTAGAAGCTTACACCAATGTTCCTATCAATACTCAAATAAATATATGAATAGTTTTCATTTTAAATAATTAATTATTGTTAGAAGCGAGACAGTATAACAATAAAAAAAATGGTAATTTTGGGGCACATATAAAATCATCTCTCCAAAACGGCTAAAAAATTTAGGAAAGCGAGATTGGTCACTTAAAGGTTGCATAAACTTCAGAAGAAATTATTTGACACACATTTTGTGTATTTTATATATATATATATATATAACATAAATAAATAAATAAATAAATAAGCACCAGTACAGTGTTTTGGCTGAGTGTAAATAAGATGATGGACCGAGTGATCCCCAGGATCCAGGAGAAGTTCTTACTAAAGACAAATGAGTTATTGATATTTCTTATAAAAGAATTTAATGAAGATTGAAATATTGAGAAATTAATGGCCTTAAAGTGTGATTTTTAAGTCTTTTATAAGCCCAAATGTGAAAATTTGTGTCCGTCTGGCATTTATGTGTATTTTTGTTCCCATGCTTGTTTTGACTTCCATCTACATTTTTTGTTTTAAGCTACCTGAACTTCATGTGATCTCTCTCTCTCTCTCCCCCCCCAGTCCATTCTGTCTGTTTCTGTCCAGCTCTCGTGATAAACACTCCCAGTCTCACCAGTGGAGCGCTGCATCTTCCATGCTGTGCCAAACACCATAATTTAACTCTGCCTTCCTAATTATGCCACCATTCACCTGCATGACATAACATGGGGAAGAAAGATAGACCTGTCTGTCTCTCGGCCTCGCTCTCTCTCTCCGCCTGTATCTGAAGTTCTCTCTTATCACGCAGGGCCCGTCAATACGCGGTAAGAGCTCCGTTTAGCAGCGGAGCCGTGGTGGGAGGCCCCGAGATGTGCAGGGCTTGACAGAGATGGATGGCGTGAGCCTCCAAAGCCTGCAAGGACAAAGGGACACACGCTCAGGCAGAGGAAGAGAGAGAGAGACTGAGAGAGGGAGAGGAAGGCGACGAGAGGCAAAAGAGCTCTAGCAACCCTCTAATCTCACATTTCATCCCTTTATGACTGCTATGATCATGTGCAGCATGGGGAGCCATGGAGAACAAGGATAAAGAAAACACGTTGATGAAGCAAGGGACTTTTCTGCCCCTTCCAGTTTTCCGTTATGATGCTGGAACCGGCGAGATTTTCATCACCAGTCAGCTGACAGACACAGAGAAAGCGAGAGAGAGAGAGAGAGAGAGAGAGAGAGAGAGAGATGCTGACACACTGAATATCAGCATGCACCATGCACACACTAATATACTCTGTGATGAAGCAACATTTATTTAGAAGAAGCGCCATTCAGGCACAAAAGCCTTGGCGTGAGTTAAAATCCTAAGCATTAAAAACATCTAAAAACGTAAGAGGGGCAAAGCAAAGCCGTTCCTTCAGACGTGAAAAAAAAATAATAATCAAGTGGTGCCATACTGATTGCGGTTGTTTGTTCTCATATCCGATATTGCCTCGCTCCTTCGTTTCTCGTCGCGTAATGAGGATCAGGAACGGATCGGTATAGAGCGGTTATGCAACATGTAATTTCAGTGCAGGGTTAATTAAGCGCCACTTGGAAATGTCTACCAGTTGCCGTCCTTGCACCTTGTCGAATGCACAAATCTTTGTACACAAAAATGTCTATGTATAAACTGGCGAGAGTGCAGCAAGGAAAGATAATTGCTGCCTTAATTTCATGTGTGTTCACTGCCAGGTTCCACCCTCTACCTAGTTCTCACAACACTGTACCAATCCAAGCTAATATCAGGAGTGCTCCATCTGAAACACGTCCTTTGGTTTTGCTTTATTATTCCTGTCATCTGGCAGCAGAACACACTTGGAGGCGTGCACTACTTACTTGCCTTCTTACTTGTATGTTAACCTACAATTAAGAGACACCCACAATTTTCTAGTGCTCATGGTCGGCTATGGCATCATCATCATCATCATCATCATCTCACTCTCGCTCACTCATCGTCTAGACCACTTGATCCCATATACAGAGTCTCAGGGGACCTGCAGCCTATCCCAGGAGACTTAGGGCACGAGGCGGGGGACACCCTGGAAAGGTGCCAATCCATCGTAGGGCACACACACACACACACACACACACTCATGAGAACGCCAAATAGCCTAGTTTGCATGTCTTTGGACTGTAGAGGAAACGCCCGGAGGAAACCCACCAAGCACAGGAAGAACATGCAAACTCCATGCACATGCCGGAGTCGAACCGGGATCCTGGAGGTACAAGGCCACAGTGCCAACCACTATGTCACTGGGCCACCCATGCTTGTAACAATAAACACACTCAATATGGTGAAATATCATCCATGTTAAGGATGCAAGGTACCATGGTACCTTATTCCCACACCACGGCAGTAGCATAACTATACAGTAAGAAATGTTTTATATGCTCTTATAAGTCAAATTCGATGCTAGATAAGTTCATGTTAAATTCATCCTGGTTTAGTCAAACATTAAAAATGGTCTAGTATTAAATGTGTAATAAAACATGCGAACACAAAGTACACTTAGCAAAGAAAGAAAAAAAAAAAACGCATTTGAAGTAATATCTCATGGCATCAAATAAAATAACAGCTATTAAGAAAGCTATCAAGGCAGACAACTCTAAAACAGTTTATGACATGGCATGTTTATGACTCAGGTTTAATACAGGTTTAAATTAAATTAAATTTATTTATTTATTTTTCAAATAAAAAGTAAATAAACTGGACTGGCGCTCATATTCGACGTTGTCTGGATTTTATGAAAGCGTAGACGTTTACGGATGGGGAATGCATATTTCATAAATCCATACCGAATCCTACGTTAATGACCTGTATTTCACAGAAACATTTGCAATCATGTCATGTTCCAGCTCTTAAAACAAAGAATCTGCCATGAAAAAAATAACCGACCTCAGAGACTCTCATAAAAATAAAAATAAAATAAAATCAATGAAAGAAGGTTCCATCGTCTCCAAAGTTAATAAAATATTTGCAGTAATCGAATTTCCATCTGAAGTTTCCACCAGTCAGAAACACGTCTGTTCTTACAGACGTGTGAGAATGATTCCGTATAGTGCTTTATAAGAAGAGAGTGAGCTCATGTGTTGGCTGAGAAGCAACGAGATGTCTCATTCCAGCACGTAGGTAGAACTTGGAGCCGCCGCATCCTTACCACCCACTGTCGGAGCCGTTTGGAACGAAATAACGAACCCGGGAAAAGTTTTGCCGTGAGGAGCTGAGAAGTTTTTCGAGGTCATGCATGAACGAATATTCCAAATCGATGCATGTCTAAGCAGGGCGCTTCGGCGTTTTCTGGGGCGCGCTATATGTATCCTTTACAAATGTCAAATCTCGCAAGATATGCAAGGAAGTCTGACTGGATGTATTTTTAAACCCAAAGCTGGATCTGAAACGGTGCCATCCTTGCCAGACCCTATGTAGGTCCCCATGTGTCAGCCAGACAGCCATGTTGAATTGGGTTATGATGCTCAAGAGTGGCTGATGGTATTCACGCTACTTCACTCTACGCAATCTGGCCGTAACCTTTTCGACTAGATGAGCATCTCTGGAGATGCTTCAGACCCACTCGATGTCATGAGTAGACTTAGTCATCCAGCTCTGAGCCGTGGAGGTCTTCTGATCCGGCTCTGGCCACAGTTTCTGACTAAGCATGAAGTTCAGCTCAGGAGAATTTGGAATAAATTCCAGCTTAGACTCTGACATAAAAATGTATTATGGAGCAGGAGATTTTAAGATGAGGGTGCTCAACAAGTGTTAAGAGGTTGCAATATATTGGCATGGCTTACTATTTAGGCATTCAACAGATTTAGCATTTGTTCACCTGCCAATTCCCAACCATTACCTAGCTGTCTCCTGTTACATGACAGCTACCCACCAGCTAACACAGGCAATTCGTTCGAGACAAATGAAGTCAGCCAAGAAAATGTTTTCAGGGCAATAATATCTCCTTCGGTTTGTGCTCCTTGAGAAACGCTGGAATGGCGGCAGCGACTCTGCCAGTTACTTATCTTCAGCTACATCACTCCATCTCATAATTGGTTTCAACTAGGTGTCGGTCATGAAAGTAGTATTCCATTTTCACCTGCCTGTGATATTTCCTAATACATTTAGATGGTTCTGTTTCCTCAAATATAAACACATTAGTTTAACCATCACAACCCTGGCCAGGCAGATGCTATGGATGAATTAATGAATTTGCATATTGCAAATGATTGTGGTGTTTTCTTTAATCCAGAAGCTTTATATTATGAAAAGTGTGAATGAATGAGGGAAGTTCAAGTCACAGCTGTACTTTTAATTTTGCGGAATAACAGAACACAGTTATGAGAGTGAAACCTCCCTTCATTTCTCTATCTAATCTCCTGCTACACTAAGGCACTTATCCCAGCGTTTCACTAGTGCTTGGACACCATCAAGGCAGAAACTTTCCTCAATATGCCGGAGCCATGATCGGATTGCCTGCCTCACGTCTGAAACGCCGGCCTCCCAGGAACTCCTTTAATGACCCAAACATGCGGAAATGGCTTGGAGCGAGGTCAGGACTGTACAGGGGATGTGGCTTTAACTCCCAGCCAATGATACATATGATTGATTGATTAGTTGATATGATACAATCATTTGCTATACAGTTTACCCTGGACAGGATCATGGGAAGTCTGGAGCCTACCCCAGGGAACTCAGGGCATGAGGAGGGGTACCAGTCCATTGTAGGGCACACAAACACACACTCTAACAGGCAACACTACGGGCAATTTGGAAATGCCGATCAGCCTACTTTGCATAGTTTTTGGACTGTTGGAGGAAACCCATTAATCATAAACACAGACCTGAAGTGGGAATTAAACCCATGACCCTCAAGGTGCGAGGCCACAGTGCTAATCACTATGCCATCGTGCCACCATTCTATTTATATTTGTGCTTATAGTATTTATTCCAAATATTCAGTTATGTAATTGCTACCTACGGCCGCCTATGAATGAGACACTCACCAGCTAAAATTGTTCGTTGTGTTAGAAAGGAAAACATGAATAATACAAATTTTGCATGGAAAAACACCTCACAGAAAGCTGAGTATACATTGATGGCAGAGTGAAGGTTGACGCCTGGGCGGTTTGACTGCAGACTAGCAAACAGAGATTTGCTGTGATGCTGGCTGGACACGGCAGGAAGCTCATCATGTTCTGGGGAGTCTCGATTCTCACACCGAGTGTCACTGCTGTGCCCTTGAAAAATGTCCCGCTGTTTGAAAGTTCTCAGGTTTTCAACAGTGCGGCTTGGTTTCAGTTGTTTTTTTATGCACAATTTGACTTTGCTTATATGAAAGACAAGAAAAAAGTTTCAGTAATATAGTCACGTCCCTTCCATAAAAGCATCCTACTGTACAGTACATCATCACTGTCACTGGTGTTTATGGCAAGTGATTAAATATGTATACATTCTTATTACAATAATTATTTACAGTACATTACAAACTTCATTTACATGTCACAGGTACTTTAGAGGGCTTTTTTTTTTTTTTTCATTATTATTATTATTTGCTTGTTTCATTTTGTTTTGTGTTTATGATTTTTACCTTTTGGGCAGTGGTCACATGGTACTAAGTATTCAGACCCTTTACTGTGACACTCATATATTTAACTCAGGTGCTGTCCATTTCTTCTGATCATCCTTGAGATGGTTTTACACCTTCGTTTGAGTCCAGCTGTGTTTGATTATACTGATTGGACTTGATTAGGAAAGACACACACCTGTCTATATAAGACCTTACAGCTCACAATGCATGCCAGATGCATGTAGCCAAGGTTAAAAAAAAGATTCTGCTGCACTTAAGGTTCCTAAGAGCACAGTGGTCTCCATAATCCTTAAATGGAAGATGTTTAGGACAAGCAGAACTCTTTCTAGAGCTATTGGGGGAGAAGAGCCTTGGTTCGAGAGGTAAAGAAGAGCCCAAAGATCACTGTGGCTGAGCTCCAGAGGTGCAGTAAAGAGTTGTAGAAAGTCAACCATCACTGCAGGCCCTCCACCAGTCGGGGATTTATGACAGAGTGGCCCGACGGAAGCCTCTCCTCTGTGCAAGACACATGAAAGCCCGCATGGAGGACTCCAAGATGGTGAGAAATAAGATTCTCTGTTCTGATGAGATCAAGATAGAACTTTTTGGTCTTAATTCTAAGTGGTATGCGTGGAGAAAACCAGGCACTGCTCATCATCCAACAGTGAAGCATGGTGGTGGCAGCATCATGCTGTGGGGGTGTTTTTCAGCTGCAGGGACAGGACGACTGGTTGCAATTGAGGGTAAGATGAATGCGGCCAATACCGACTGTTGAGAATTTCTGTCAGACGCTAAAAATAGATTAATCTGTTGATATGTAAAATCTTACTGTATATGGATATTCACATCCTGCTCAGTACATTAGCATGACACACACAGAGAGATAAAAACGTCCCTAGATCCGTCTTGCTCTGATAAGTTTGATAAATGCTTTTGTGTCTTTCTGTAAAGATTAAGGATTTGTGTAACGCGTCAGCCTGGCTGGATTCGTTCCTCGTCCTTACTGGTGCTGCTGTGTTTATTTTTTGTTATTATTTCGTTTAACCTAGCCATCTGATCTTAACGGCTCCCAGCTCGTTCATTTCCCGTTATAAGCTCAGATGGTTTTACAAGCTTAGCGTCTGTTTAGAGGCTTTAAACGGCTGTTTCTTTTTTTTTCTTCTTTTTTTTTTTTTATCTCGTCCGGCTCACTGCTGGCAAAAGGAGTGCGAGTCTGGTTACTGATACGGCGAGACAAATTTGTTTAAGAGCCAACAAGTTTAAAACTGAGGGAATGAGCCGAGTGCAGGAATGCCGAGTATGCTCGTTATCGGACGAGATACGAACGCTTTTAAATCCTGTTTGGCTAAGATATAGTGCTGCTTACATTGGCGGCGCTGTAATTTGCTCTTAAACAAGACAGCCGTCTTTTCCATCTGATCCTTTACAAGGCATGTGGTTATAGCAGAAAGCCTCGGAGAGACGCGTTTTTTTTTTTTTTCTCTCCCGGATTTTACGGCTCTGCGTTCATAATTTAGAGATGATCACTGGTGTAAAGTGTGAAATAACGCAAGCTGCGATTCTCATCAGTGTTTGACATTTAGCGGATCGGGGCCTGTTAAAGGCGATGGTGTGGAAAGTAGAGTAGATGTGCTTCTCTTTTTCATGTGTCACTCCTTTCTGGCTGGGAGAGACTTATATTTTTGTTGTTGTTGTTGTTTTTTTTCTCCCCCCCAGAGCCCTGAGACGTCTCCTCCTACACCGAGATGACAAAGCGGGTGGGTCGAAATGACGAGCCAGTTATAGGATATAATGTGAAAAAGTGTCTTCTGAGCAGATGTACTGCAACCTGGGACTTAAATTCATATCTGGTCTCATATTTACTCTGGATAGTTTCACTCCATGAGTAAGTGACAGTTAAATAAATACTTATGTGATTACATCGTACACCAAGGCATGCCAAGTCATCTCTCCAGAAGACCTGTCGGAAAATAGACTTCCATAAAAATAGAGAATAAAAGTTTACTTTGAAAAAGTGCCAATAGAATGTATTGCAACTCATAAGCATTTTGTTTAATGCTTATTTTTATCAAATGTGGGACGGGATCCTGGATCTGCGGCTGCACGGCTGCTTAGTGGTTCGCACTGTCACCTTTCACCTCCAGGGTCTGGGTTCGATTTCCACCTTGGGCTCTGGAAACAGCCACTCCATGTCTCATTTCACATTTGTGTGCGTTTTAGCTATTCTAGCTATCTGTACAAACATCAAGCTACAGTATTAATGGCCTACTGCTTAAAAAAATACAAAAAACAAACAAACAAAAACCCACAAGCTCATAATACACAGGTTTCCTCCAAGTACTCTGGTTTCCTCCCACAGTGGCGGAACGCATGCAGATTTGGCTCATTGGTCTTCCCAAATTGTCCGTAGTGTCTTACTGCGGTTGGTGAAAATGGAAATAAATACAATCGTAATCACCATTGGCTTCCACGGTTCCACGCTGGACTCCAGAGGTTTGTAGATGGATGGATGGATGGATCTTGTATCTGTGACAAATTAAAAGAAAACGCAATAAAAAGTTCCCCTCACGGCAAGAAAGGAAAACTATATTCTATAGGGATGCCTTAATGAATTTAAGTGCAACAGATCCGTGATATTCATCTATCGCGTGTTTGTTTGTTTGTTTTGTTTTGTATTTTTTTAAAGCAGTAGGTCATTAATAGCTTGATGTTTGTACTGATAGCTAGAAGAGCAAATACACCCGCAAATGTGTTCCAGGAATCAGTCGGACATGTCTGGGAAGCTAAAAAAAGCTGAAATGAGGCATGGAGTGGCTGTTTCCCAGCCTGATCTTGGACAACTTTCCACCGCCTGTGTTTCTGGAGTGCACTTCATATTCATCCGTCAGTAATGTGAAGACGCTGTTCAGGCCAATCGCCATGTGAGAGTGTGTGAGAGCGAGAGATGGAAATATCCTTAAACAAATCCTCTGTGGTCTGGGACAGAAAGCCAAATTGCTCTGACTCACAAACACACACACACACACACACACACACGTATACACACACACAGAGTGCTGCTCAATCAGGTCACATGACAGATCAAAGTCTCAGCGGGTGACGTGAGCCACCAGGATCCTGACGGGGGGGAAAGAGGGAAGAGAGAAAGCAGAAGCAACAGGTGGGCTGGGATAAAAGATGAATTTGTATGAAAAACAAGACGGGAGCATGCAAGGACACTTCTGCAAGAAGAACGACTCCGAGAGAGAGAGAGAGAGAGAGAGAGAGAGAGAGAGGAGTACTCTTAAAGATGTTGAACTGGTGGTCTAAAAGTTGGCTCTGCTGAAAAACAACTTTATTCTTTTGAATTATGGTTCTGACACTCATGATGTACTACTGTTAAAGTCAGAATAAATGTTTTTATTCATTCATTCGTCTTCAGCAGGCGCTTTGCTCCTTTAACATCATGGGTGATCTGGAATCTTTCCTAGTCTTGAGTCATAAAGACGCAGTAAATGGAGCTGCACAAAGATCAAACCGTACGAGTTCAGAATTGAGAAGAAAGCTAGTTTTACAAACAAATAATCAACAAACAAGAACAGAATAAGATTTAAAGTAAGTTGTAAATATGCAACATGCCCACATGAAAATCCACAAAACATGTGACTAGAGGAAAAATAATCTCTATTGGCACAAACATACAGTCAAACAAACAATGGAACAAATAAATGTATTAATACGATTGATGAGTAACATACAGGACAAACATGGGCCAGAAAAAAAATAGTTCAGGAAGAAAAATAAGAAAAAAGTGACATAAGATTATTTACAGTACTTTATTTACGTGGGAAAAACAAGCAGACAACATTTAAACAATGAATCAAATAAACATTTCAAATAAACAAAACAACAATAAAGCAATATTTAAAAAACACTTATAGACAAACTAACACTTACATAAAGAAACAGTTCAATAAAATAATCAACTTAAACAAAGCAACACTTCAATAGACCACTGCTTATACAAATAAACACCTACTGTAAATACAGCAACATGTAAACAAAACAAACATTTAAACAAAGAAACGCATAAAGAAGCACATAAAACATAAAGCAACACTTAAATAGAAACAACACTCGGACAAAGCAACACAAAACAAACTAACGCACACAGTCTAACACTTAAACAAAGCAAAACTTAAACAAAAAATGATACTTAAAACATTTTTAAAAGGCAACATTAAAAAACATAAACAAGTCAATATTTAAACAAACCGAAACTAACGAGCCAAAATGTAAATAAACGAACCATAACGTTACCAAATCACCTCTTAAACAAAATGAATGCCTAAACAAACCACAGTTAAACAAACTAACACATAAATAAGCTGAGACTTAAACAAAGCAACAGTTAAAAAGGTCACAAATTAGCTCTCGGCACAGGTTTACTTTATCAAATAATATCTGCCGAACTTCAACATCGGACTGAATATTTTGACGTGAACGATGTAATTAAACTCGAATCATTTGTATCCTAGAGCTCCTTGACACTGCAGTATATAATTAAACGCCATCGTGATCGTTATTTACTTCTTTCCCAGGTTTGAAATGATTTAATTTGTCCTCAACCTAGATTTTTTTCATCCTAAAACACCTAGCAATTTTTTCTTCATCTTTCATCTATCCCTGAGTTGTTCTAGATGTGACCTGCTGAACTCTGACCCCCTCCCCCTGTTTCCTGCACTCAACAGGAAATTAATCACAGCCCCGCGTGTGACCGGACAGGCTTCGAGCTCTGTTCGTGCCGACGCGTCAGGCCTGATCGAGTCCAGCTCCGGCTCCGTGGGCCGCTGGGTGAAGTTAGCTCGGAACATTAAAATAACACCAGGAATTCCCACTGGTGCACGAGTTAAGGAGTCACTCTTTTTTTAGAACCGTGCAGGTGATGCTTGTGCAATTACTCAATTACAGGAACCGTGGGCTCTGACAGATCGAGGTTCTGCTGAGCTTCAGAGCGACTGGTAATTTGCTCAGGTTAAAAAAGAAAAAAAAGAAAAAAAAGAACGTAAAAAAAAAAAAAAATAGCCACAGGCGAAATCTTTTTGTCACCACCTTTCAGGGCGAGTAATGGAGACCACACGGAGGTACATGTCTGACTTTTATTGCTAATTCTTCACGCGGCCCAGCTGAAACCGCTCACTTACGGCACGTGTTGTGTATGTGGCTGGAAAACGACAACGTGTCTTTTTTGAGACTTTCAAAAGTAAGCTTCGTGGTCCTGTGACGTGCAGATGGTGATAAATAAGGGTGAAAGTCACCAGCATCAATCTTTTATTGTTTTGCTCCATGTTTAACAATTGATGAATCCATTTTGTGGCGAGAGAGAGAGAGAGAGAGAGAGAGAGATGTGGATGGGAAGGGTAACGAAGGAGAAGGGGAGAAAAGGCAGAGCCGACTTATTAAAACAATGTTGAAAATAAATCAGACGGAGAAAGAAGAAGAAAAGTGGAGAGAAGGAGCAGGACGACATCGCCGCGGTGTGCGGTCACGCAAACATATGGAGCTATTACTCAGTTTAACTCAGGGTTAGTTCTCTCTCTCCGTCTCTCTCTCTCTCTCTCTCTCTCTTTCAATCTATCTATTTTCTGTCTCTCTGTCCTTTGTGTGTTTATTTTTCCCTCTCTATGCATCTCTCTCTCTCTCTCTCTCTCTCTGCTTATCTGTCTGTGAGCTTTTCTCTATCTGTCTAGGTTTCTTTTTGTTTCTGTCTCTCTATTTATTTAGTTTCTGTCAATATCCATGTCCCTTTTTCATCAGTCTATCTGTCTCTTTCTGCATCTCTTTTAAGTCTCTCTCACCCTTTTGATATCTCTGTTTATGTCTCCGTGTCTCTCACTTTTTTCACTCTTGCTCTCACTTTCTATTTCTCTCTCTCTCCCTCTCTTTTTTGTCTCTATCTGTCTCTACCACTTTCTTTTTCGGTCTCTGCATTGCTCTTTGTGTGTCTTTCCTCCTCTCTCTCTCTCTCTCTCTCTCTCTCTCTCTCTCTCTCTTTTTATATTTGTATACTGTATATTGCAATTAACAACAGCTAAAATAATAATTAATAATTAATACACTATAAATGAGTAAATGAACAATACATGTACATAAACATATTTATGCATTTTTGCACCAACTAGCTGATTTCCAGCTCTCCAACTCCAGAATCACAAAACCAAGCTCATCCCCAACCAACACACACACACACACACACACACACACACATTGGACATAATAATAAAAAAAAATCTGCTGACGGTCTGGAAGATTCTTTCCTCTGTTACTGGGCTATTATATCATTACAGTAAAAAGAGTAATCATTTGAGATGATGAAAATTATAATAACCTAAGTAACCCTAAACAACTCAGAGACTCAGGCGTGCCAACCGTGCAGACATGAGACAGAGAGAGAAAGAGAGATCAGAAATCGTATAATAATGCAAAAACTATTTAATAATACGTTGCGTTCTGTCGGCTCACAAAAAAAAGTGTATGTAAAAAAAAAAGCAAACACGAACAAAATTGTGTTAGTCTTTTGCTTTGCTGTAGCATCGAATCAAATGATGCAAATGCTACATGTACTGTATGTATAGGCATTAAGTGTTGACACCATTTGCAGAGTATAGTGAGACATCTATCCCTCAAATAGGGACGATTACACAAATGTTATATTTTAGTCATTTAAACATTTAGATGGGTCTCCAGTGTGTACGAGCAAACAAAAGGATGAAGGATAAGAAAAAAAAAATCCCTGCTTTTTATCCTTTTGCTTTTAAACAATCCCAAAACTATTAGTTTTTCTCCTATTTTAAACATTCTAGGACATTCATTCATCGTCTATAAAACTTTACCCTGTGTACATTGTTATGGGAGCCTGTAAGAGTGCCAATCCATTGCAGGCCATGCACACACACACACACACAATGGGCGATTTGGAAACCGGAGCACCCAGAGGAAACCCACTAAATACGGGAAGAACATGCAAACTCCACGCACACAGACCCTGAGGCGGGAATCGAACCCTGACCCTGCAGGTGTGAAGCCAACGTGCTAACCACTACTTCATTCTAGGACAATACTGTTTGTTTGTTTTTTTCTCCCAAAACTATAAAATAACAAATATAGAATTATGTAATTATATGTAATGATAACAGTGAGTTGTTATTTTAAGACATGAAGGTCACCTGTTCTGGATCAGTTCTTGCAAGAACAGTATTGTCAGAAAACCCATCAAGCTCCATGATGAAACTGGACCTCGTGAAGACCTTCCCAGGAAAGCAAGACCAAGACGCACCTCAGAAATCACCAATTAACAAACAGCACCTCAGATTAGAGCCGTTATGAAGCTTTACGGAGAATAAGGGGCAGAAACATCTCAATATCAACTGTTTAAAGGAGATTAATGCATATTCTGTACACCTTCTGCACTGAAAGAAATAAAAATCAGTAACGGCCATGCATTTAGAAGGTGTGTCCAAACATCTGACTGGGAGTGTACAGTACGTGGACACTGAAATGGTGCATCTGGAAGAGGAGTGAAACAAAGGTAATTTGAGGTATGAGATTAAGCATTATCTGAGGGGTATTTCAGCTGGAGTGTTAACACACAGTGTGCTCTGAGGCCTGTGCTAACCTGTTAAAGAAATAGTAACATATGGGACTTTTAAATGGACCACTTACGAGATTAGCACCTATAGTGGATGATTAAATGATATATTGAAATATATAAATAATTTCCATTGGGCATCTAATTGGGTAAAAATGTTAAACTCATTTTGTGTTTCATAGATCTTACACATACACCATACCTGTATTGGACACCATTTTGAACCACCACTTGGCCAGAATCATGGCCATAGGAGCACTGAACCACTGAAACATATTGTAATTGCATAATTTAAACAGTTAAAAGACACGATCGAATAATTCATTGATTCATATGTTGAAAACGCAGTATGTGTGACTTGCGTTCACTTAAAGAAAAGGAATTAATAAAGTACATTTATAACCCATCATTAAAGTTGACATCATGTTAAATGAATATATAATCTTAAATGAATACAATGACATTAAAAAAGAACAATAATGGAAATGTAACAGAGTAACAGTGATAGTGGATAACTTTAGCGTCTCAGTAACGCCACCTACAGGTATGAGCGGTTAACAAACAAAATCCTAAAGCACACCAACTTGCATCTTGAATTATTTCTCCAGTTTGAATCAGATGACCTCCTTAGAACAGGTAGGAAGTAAAAAATAGTCCTATCCCAGGTAACAGTTTTAAGTTTTAAGAACATTTAATGAATGTTAAGGGTCTAATTGGTTTTGAAAAGTTTCCAGTCTGTTTTGCTATTAGCTGGGAACATACCATACTAAACCATAGAGGGTTTTTCCTGCAGAAAAATAAATCACAGAGCCATCTCCTATCGAGCGTTTTTATAATTCTCTTTTATGAAGAGTTGATTTAAGATAAGCTCGCTTTTATCCTACACCCATAGCTGCTATTTCCTTAGAAATCATATCAAATGTGAAATTTGCGCGGCCATTCATTTGGATGAATTCTTAAAAGCACTCTAATAAATGGCTTCCACCAAACACTAATCTAAAACATTATGAGTTCGTGAGCAGAGCTGAAATTGCTTAAAGAGATATTGTTGAAAATTGGACTCAGTAGTGCTGCAAAGGTCAAATTCATCTATTTTCTCATCAGGGGCCATATAGAGACAGAGAGAGGGGAGGGGGAGGGGAGGGAGGGAGAGAGAGAGGACAGATGTGAGGTGGTTAACACATCAGCTCTACACGTGTTTGTCCATGGAAATTTACTGCTGACTTCGCCCAGTGGCTCGGGTGAAAAAAGGGCCAGGGTTCTATTTGATTAATGAGCGATTTCGACAGGATCGATAAATGTAAATCACAGCAAGAAAACTCCTTCAAAGCATGGTGTTACTCCCTGCAGATTCAACCCCGCTGGCGTCCAGCACGGACATGCGTCTGTCACATGTCTGCCCTTATTATGTGAGGAGAAATGAGAAGATGTCGGAGACAGCAGGAGACGATATCAGGTCTTACGTGAGTGGAATCGCGTATAAGTGTTTTTGAATCGATTTCTACTCAACGGCAGTAATAGTTTGTTAAACTGTACAAGGTAAAGAAATGGACCTCTGTGCTCGTTTTCATTTCCAAATATTCTTTTTAAATAATAGAAATATGGCTGCACTTAACAGATTATTAAAAACACATTGTCTCTTTGAGAAATCAGTATCGCTGTAAGGATTCAAAGCAACTCCACTGACCATATTCAAAGCTACTCATTGGACTTCATTCTTTATTTCTCTATATAATCTCCAGCTACTGTACATGCATGTATGCGCTTTGATACCATCAAGGTAGAAAGTTCTCTCAGTGTGCCAAAGTCGTGATGGGACTGCCTGATTCAAGTCTAAAACGCTAGCCTCCCAAAATCTTCTTCATGGGCTAAAATGGCTTGGAGCGAGGTTAGGACTGTATGGGGGAATATGGGAACAGCTGAGTTCCTGTAAAGTGGTGTTGGTGAATGATTGTATAAAAATGTATAATAAATACCTCCCTGCACCCCGCCTTGCACCCCCAGGGTCGAGGGTTCAATTCTTGCCTCAGGGTCTGTGTGCATGGAGTTTCCTCAAGCTTGGTGGGTTCCCTCCGGGTACTCTGAATGGTATACCAATTGGGTACACCAATTAGCCTAAATGTCCAAAGACATGAAGATTAGGCTAATTAGTGTCCCAAATTGCCTGTAGTGAGTGAATGTGTGCCCTGCGATGGATTGGCACCTTCTCCAGGGGATAGGCTCCAGGCCCCCCTAGGGTGGTGGATCTACACTGCTTTACCCAGCAGACAGGATAAAGTGATATCTATAGACCCACCACCCCAACCCTACCCCAAAATGTAAGTAAGTATGATGTAGCATCAAAGTAGCAAAAAAGCTCAGTTCTTCATTTCGACATATTATAACACTATCTTTATCAAAATAATGAAGAAAAAATGAAATGATCTTTGTTAATTTGAGGAGAGGTAGATTGTCTAGGAACTAAAGTTAGAGACCTGTGTACTTGCTCATTTTCAGACTAGTCACCCAGCAGCTTTGGCAGAAGTGAGTGCAACACTTGAGGGCAAGTGATTACGAGGTTTCTGCCTTTTTTCCAGAAATCTCACTTTCCTGAGGTTCTTCTGTCATCCATGATTTCCCAGGTCATCCACTTCAGCTGGTAAGCAGTCAATAGTTTTTCTTATTGGCCTTATTTGTTTGTCACGCCCTTCCATGTGCTCTTGCCTGCTGAGATTCTGCTCTCCACTTCAGGCAATTGCTATTCGTTCAACGCCACTTTGAACTTACGTGAGAGAACTCATTCTAAATTCGTCTAAACATGGCCCAATCGTGAACCCGCTGCATGAGTTCTTGAAAGCACAGAATCATTTCGAGGCACAGTTGCCGGCGAACTCTCCTCCTGTTCAGCCACATACTTTTCCGTCATTTTCTTCTCTGGTGCAAAAGCTGGAAAATCCTGAATTGTCAATTTTTTTTAAACCTGTGGGAATCCCAAAGAGTGAGATATATACAGTAATTATAGAAAGGGAGATGAAATATTAACTAATTGTTAGATGGAGAATAGCTACAAGCTATGCTAGCTACGAGGGGTGTTCAAGCCAAACTAGGATTTGAGATGAAGTCTTAAATCCGATTAACATTTACAGAAGACTTCAAGCACAGTACGGTGACGAGACTCTTAGCCGCAGTAAAACATGTGAATGTTGCAAACGTTTTGAAGAAGGTTGTACGTCCGTGAATGACAATCCTGGCTAAGGTGGTGTGGAGCTCACTGCAGTCGTTCCCATGAACATTCAGCAAGTGGGATGCTTCTTCGGTCGGTCATCTTCTATACCGCTTAATCCTGCATTCAGGGTCGCGGGGGGCCTGGAGCCTATCCCAGGAGGCTTAGGGCACA
>JAQQZT010000012.1:33111488-33147141 GCA_030068275.1 Clarias platycephalus | reverse complement strand
GGGGCGATCAATTAAACCCCCCCCCCCCCCCCCACCCAGCCCCCAACCCCCAACCCCCCCAGACGGATATAATATGATCCGGAGCGGACACACGACTGCGGGGAGAAAATATAAAAGAACCCTAGAATCTCATTGCTGCGGATTAATTACAAACGTGGGGTCGAAAGAGAAGGTAGAACGATAGATTTTCTTTTTTTTTTTTTATATTGCTGAGGGCAAGGAGGACCGATTGAGGGCAGAAAGAAGTTGAGAAAAGAACAGAAGATATGTGAGAACTTAATAGGATTGGAAGCCGAGATTGCAAAACAGCACGTTGTCTCCACACAGAAATGTTTGCTCCCTGCGAGCTACACACTGACATCTGATGGTTAAGTGGAGTAAATTAATTTGCTGTAAACTCCCCAGAGAGTCATATTCTCTTCTCTTCTCTCTTGTTTTTTTTTTTTTTTTTTTTTTTGAGGTGGAAAGAGAGATTCTGCGGTTAGATGACTGGCTCCTCCTGGAATTTTACACTCGCTGCATCTCTGAGGTCGAACAATGAGCCGGTTGTGATGGATCTTCTGCTGTGACAAGAGACTGTAAGTTACCCAACCGCAGCTTTCAGCTCCCATTAACTACCACAATGCCTTCCCCCTTAGCCAAGTCTATCTAAAACATGACAACTGTCATAAAACTGCTGTGGGAACTGTACATATCGGAACGTCAACGATTTAAAGATTTCGCCATTTGGTGCGGTTTCGGCTTGAACCCGAATATAGGATGCGTACTTAGGAAGATGGATTGTCACTGCTGTCCCAGGGGGCATTAAAGCTAGATTTGACTAACCGGCCCCAGCGGCAAATGAGTGTTGTGTAAATCTGTTATGACTGAGGTCTGAAATGTTATTTTATATTTTGCTATTGCTATTGTCCTGCCAATGCCTAACCACTAGCTGTTTCTTCGCTATTGCACAACAGTTACTGATGTTTCATAGTAGAAATTTCTCCTTGACTGTTCTGATTGATTGTTCATGCACATGGGTTCTCCAACACCACTTAACTTTACATTTACATGTTTGTTTTAGCTAATGCTTCCATGGAAACAGTTAAGACACAGTTTGTGAAATTATGTTACTCAACGGCTTAAGAGGGGCAGCCTGGCCATGTTGGGATTTGAACTCATGACCATCTAACTAGTAACCCAATAGCTCAACCCCTGAACTACCACTGCACCAAAATCCATTCCATTCCATCATGACCCATGCTTGAGTGATGGAATGAAATTGTTTTTGATCTAGTGGAAGTTATTGAGCTGGTTGAGCTATTGGGCTTCTGGTTTAGACTGGATTCAACCAGGAGCCCAACAGCTCAACCATTTTGAACCATTCTCAACCACTGAACTACACCTAAGTCCATTCAATTCCATCACCTATGCTTGAGTGCCCAAAAACACATATTGTCTACTTTAACACAACTTTAAAAATGCCTTCATATTCTACATTAGATTTCGAAGTCAACATGCTTCCTTTATGGCTGCAATGTTTCAACTATTGTGATTGCAGACCGTTGTTCGATGCAATATTACTCAACATCTCTACCCATGATAGACTACCGTGGCTCTGATAGATATATAAGAAAGGAATACCATCTTCCCCGACAAAACAACAGGAATTGCTATGTTCCATCAGATTTCATTCAAAGTTTTGGAACGATCAGGATTCCAGACTATAGACCAAACGTATTGCAGCACTCAAAAGGAAAGCTTTCCCTTGGATGCATTGAGACTGAAGAGAGCTCCTGCTATGCAGTTCTTCCAACCAATGCTTCCTTGTTTTTGTTATCCAATTAGAAATACATTTCAAGTAAGTAATATCTCGACTATCTGCAAGTAATGGAGCAGTTGAGGTTACTTGAGGAGTGATTAGTATCAGAAATCCATTTGAAGTGGTCTTAGGGCATTTTCAACAATAGGGTCCCGGGATTGCTTCTGAGGCCACTTGAACCCAAAAGCTGGTTCATTTTGATCAGTGAGAACACAATTGTTCCACGCTCAGGAACCCGTCCCACAACCGCGAATGGGTGGTCTTGAGTACGGTATGAGCATGCAGTAATGTCATCCTCTGTCCTACACAGCCATATCTGATGAAGTAGGAAGGCACTGGTAGGTCTTGAATTAGTTTTCTCTGAAATATCAATAATATTAGGCATAATCGAGTCTTCTAGTGACCCATCAGCTTTCAAGCCACCATCGCTCAAAGAACAAGGAAAAGTTGCATCAAGACTCCTTTCTGTTCTGGGAACCTGGTCTGTCTCCTTGGAGCCCCTAGAATGGTTTAACTTGACCAGAAATGCATAAGGTATGAAGAAGATATGCAGCAAAAATTATTAGTACCCAAAGGATGGAATGAACTTCAACTGGCTGTCCAAACAGCTGAGTCACTGCCCTTGGTCCTTATCAAAGTCTGCTTTATATCCTGTTCCCTTCAACCTTCTAGATCAACTTGATTTGACTCACTGTTAATAAAGATACAAGAAAGGCATACACTGAAACTCTTCTCTGTCCTGGCAACCAGATGGTGGAATTAGCTTCCGTTGGCTGTCTAAACAAGTCACTGGCAGCACTTAAGAGGGTCTGAAGAAATGTCAGACAACATGCACCATAGGATTTGTCCATGGACTAACTGAAGCTAATTATCTGGATTTGTCACTTTATCATTTCATAGTTCTTTTTGTAGAACATATCTAGTTAGACCCTAAACTATTTGTACTAGCATGTTTTAATGTGTGAGTTCCTTTGGATCCTGTCATCTGCTTAAGGCTGTAGAATGAAAAAGGAAATAAATGTCTAATGGATGTTAACAAGGACCATGGTCTTGTTTGCTCATGCGCATTGCTATGCAGGTGGTCACTGGTGCTTTCTCTGCCCAATCTTCTAATTAAACCTAGCATGCGCTCCTCGCTCTCACACACCAGCCTCTCTCTTTAGACCCATCACATGGCCATTTAGGCTAATCCCTTGCACCCGAGAGCTGCCGAAAATAAGATGTCAGTGGATTTCAGACAGCTTCGGAGCTGTCAGCGTTTCCCTTTAGCGACACAAGGAGAGAAGGAGAGACAGAGAGAGAGAGAGAGAGAGAGAGAGAGACGGAGTCGAGCACATTAAGCGACCTGCCCATCACTGCTTGTGTTTTATAGGCTGGCTAAGACGAAGAGGCACTCTTGCAGAATAATGGCTGAACATGTGCAGGAATGTGACATCTTCTGTGTCTTTCCTCAGGTTGAATGTGACAAGAGTTGAAGCGGACATTCACCGCGAAAGCTAATCCTCCGGAGGAATGTGGCCTGACACGAGGTATCGCACACTGTAATTTAGAAAGAGTCAAAGGAAAAGTTCCAGGTACGATGAGCTGTGAAAGGGCAATAGATTTATTTCTATTCCAAAAAAAAAAAAAAAAAAAAATCCTCTTAAATTCCCCGCCATTGCATTTGTGTGTCTGTACATGTCCGAGAGTCCAACAGACACATCTAAAGGAGCATCCTCTGCGCTCTCTGTGCTGAAAGTGTTGAAAGCCCTTGAAGCGGTGCAATAAGATACCCTGCTAAATGGAGCCCTATTATCAAGCAGAGCACTTTCTTTTTGAAGTGTCCACGCCGTTCTTGCCCTCCCACCATCAAACCGTGCCCACTTCAGCTGGGACTGTGGCATTCTCGCGTCATCAGGGCAAGTGTTGTGTTCCCGTCGGATCCGAACCCGCCATTATCCAATCATCGATGTCATTTTATGGGCTGAGTCATATGATACAGTGGTCTGTGTTTAGTGTCTCTATTACAGGTCAACGACTTAACCGGTGACTCAAAAGGTTCAGACTTCTTCAAGGTGTGTGTGTGTGTGTGTGTGTGTGTGTACAGTTCTGGCAGCAGATGTTCATTTGTGCACCGAACATTTCATCTTTCTAAATCCGTTCAGCCCTTTTTTATTGATGCAATATGCCACCAGCCTCCTGAGCATGACACGACACACTCTCCTGCCCCTCGTACACCTTGTTTTATTAAAACCTCCGGATGAAAAAGTGTGCGCTTCAGGGACGAAGGCAATTATGAGAAGTAAAGTGGGAAATCATGCGAAAGAAATGATGACATGAATTTATTTATTCTTGTCCTAATCCACATGTAGTGGCTTTGGATAGAAATTACACACAAGGATAGATAAGATTATCTGACATCAAAAAAAAAAAAAAAAAAAATACAAATGGAGAAAATAATGAAAGCGCCAGGGATTTCTGAGACATTTAAGAGCTTTAAAATAGAATGCTGATGGAGCTCCTTCTTCAGCTCGCCGTGCGTCGCTGGCTCTTAATTGATTACTCGGTGCTTGGTAATTGATTGGCTTGAAGTCGCCATGCCGAGAGTGGAGGCAAGAAGGAGAGCGTGGTAAGGATTAAGGTATGAAAGGAGAGCAACTTCTGCCCTGAATAAGGATGACGCTCTCCTGATTACTTTTGAGGCTGCAAATTGCATCGGAGAATTCGAGAAATTCCACGGGTATTGTTTCGAACGATATTACTTCAGCCTGCGTCGCACGTTGCCACGGGCAGATATGATGGAAGTCACGCGAATTATGAAGCTCTGGGAGGAATGAATCTGGGCTGAGGTGGAGGTGGAAGTGGCGCTGGGTGTGGGTGTAGGGAAGGGCGTCGCTGGAGCAATTTGTCATTTATGCCGAAAGACTCATTAATCTCATATGTCTCTGTGTGAATTTGGACCATGAGCCTTCGTTCTTCTATCAGTGGAGAATGGAGCGATAGAGCGAAACGAGAAGAGGGAATGGAAGAACCAGAGGATTGTGGATTGGGGAGGGGGGGTGGGCCCAAATTATTTGGTCCTCATCAAACTGCTACCTGATGCTGATGTCAGAGGCAGGAAGGATTATGCTGTAGCTGATTAGATCTCAGGCGCTTTGTTCTTCCTGATAACACGTTGTTATTATTATTATCAGAGACATCTTTTCATGACTGATGGGATGAGTTAAGAGAAAGGGAGGAGGGGGTTGGGGGTGCAGAGTGACGGGGTGACATTGAAAGCCTTAATATCGTGACCAAGACACACTCTCTCTCTCTCTCTCTCTCTCTCTCTCGGTCACTTTGTGCAGAAATTATAAATATTGGACCATACCTCACTCAGCAATCACGCTAAAACAAGCCATTAGCTAATCAGACGCTTTTTTTCTGCTCAGAATGAATCGGTTGTGTTGAAGTCGATTTGCCAAAATTCTTCCAGCACTGTTATTTTTAGCCTTTTTTTCCCCCCCAAACAAAGTCGTCAACCTGTCGTCTTCTACAGTTCCTGCTCAACATTGGTGCTCCAGGTCTTTGATCCAAAAAGAAAAATCTCAGCTCAAAGGTGAAGACTGCCCCGTGTAATAATATCAAAGCCAAAGATGTAAGTGGCTCCTTTGAAGCTCCCTCCCTCTTTTCCCCCCTGCTGACAGGTTTTCCAGACACTGCCAGGGGAACAGTTGTTAGTTAAGACGGTCTGTGCCGTTAGCATCACTCAGTAATTCACGGCTTGTCCTAAGGGGGGGATGTGGTCTCAGACTTGTCCTCAGATACACAGCCGTGACCCAGCTTTGAACTTGCCACTGCCCCCTGCACTTCCTGGCAGAACGTTAGCCTTGACAAGTGACCTTGAGGTGAGTCAGAACTGTCATGTCTAAATCAAACCTAAAGGCTGGGTCACAGGGTGTGATGTGCGTGGAAGAATCCTTAAAAGTACATTAAAATGTAGATAAAAGCATGGCCCATAACGAAGGCCATGTATCAGTGAGGACATTACTTAATTTACTCCTGAAGAAAAAAGGTGACCAAGATGATAAGATAAACAATGGCATTATTTGTATTTGGTAAGAGCTTTAATTACGTGCGAATGTGTAGATCCTAACCTGTTAGAAACAGTTGGGAAACTATCCACGACTGATGTTTAATGGCCTGAAAAAAGGTTTTACAGTGTAGATTTTGCACCACTCACAGGAAGTTTTAAAAGGCTTTGAGGCACCAGAGCAACCTCTCGCACTCCATCACTCTTCGACTCTCCTCAACCATTACGGCAGGAAAAACCAACTATAACGAGAAAATATCTACTTTCAGCACCAGGCTGCAATTCGGGAAGCGTTTCAATCCAGTCTTATGCGTGCACGGTCAAGAAAATTATGGAGGAGTAGCCAAAGCTCCCCTGTTCGCATGTGGTAAGTGTAATTACAACATCAGATAGTGATGTGTGAACGTCGAACGGCTGTCTTGGGAAGCATAAAGCTGCTGAAATGTGGCTTTAAGATGACCCTTATCTGGAAATACTTCCTCTGTCCTCCAGTCTTGCAATTCTCTGGGCAGCAGTAAAACGAGCATACGGTGTCCTGCCATTAGTCCTTTCCTCATTGGACACATTAAGGCTGTGGAGGTACAGTAAAGTTTTAAGGCTTGTTTTCTCACTTGATCAAGAAGAGTATATTACTTCCTTAAAAAAAAAAATACAAAAATACATAAAGGCCAGACTTGAGTAGAAAAAAGTGGGAATTGAGAAAATAATCAATTATGTTTTGGTGTGACATGATTACCACTACCCAGATTCTGGGATCCTTTAAAACCTAACACACTGGGCCATCAACCTTGACGAAGCCAACCCTTTACAATTGCCATAGCATTTTTATGGGCCCCATGGAAACTCATAGGCTCTCGCAATTGTCCTTACTTACCCCCCTTAACAGCACCCCTGATAACCACACCAAAGTTTACTGTAGGTTCCTATATGGAGAGCTAAATATATATTTACATTATGGTAGTGTGGAAGGCATTAACAAGAAACAAAAAAGACTTATTTCACCTTTTCTTAATCCCATCTGCTCAGCTCACCACTGCCTGTCAGAATCGCAGCCTTGCTCAACCAAAACCCCAATTATTGGGGTCCTCAACACTCAAACCATCTCCAATCTCTAAACATCAATACCTCTTCAGGTTGGCAACTTGATGGGAACTGGCAGGAAATTTTAGCTAGTAAGGATGGGGGAGAACATTTTGGTTCCACAAAATGGCAGTAAACAAAGAAACTCATCGTATAGCAGATCACGCTGCACCTGGTGGACACGTGTTAAAAGTCCATTTTTATGGTTGGTATAACATGAGTTTGGAAGGAATTGGTGGTGCCTCATCCAGGGCGTCCGTCCATATGTTTTACTTTCATAGGACTGACATGCTCTTTCCCCCAGAGCCCATGTTGTAGCCTTAAGCAAATTTTCCCTGTAGTTACTTTGTTTTTTTTCTGGGACAGACTAATATTCGACATAATTAGACCAATTTCTGTAATTGTAATCTTTCCCAGGAGACACATGAACAAAAGAGCATACTCGAGGACTGACAGAATGGCAACGGTGGAGAAGCTCTGGGGAACAAAAGGAACTTGTTTGGTTACATCTCATGAACAATGTAGCTTACAGGGGCAACTATGGAAATACATAATTGTCAAAATGCCATTTCCTAGCTTGTTGTTTAATAAGATACTATTGTTTTTGTAATATCTGAACTCCATAGAGGCCTGCAGGGTAATGACATTTTCTTGTTCTTCGTGGTGCTTGAAGCCACCAATTCCTGATAAGGGTCTGGTAATGGAGCATCTTATCTTAACCTCTATGACTCCCTGGCCTTTTGAGATGGAGGTCCTTTTCTGCAACACCAGACGTATCGCCTTACACCCGAAAAGCTTGCGCATGCAGAGAGTTCTACACTTACAGCATTGATAAGGTGGGTTTTTATATAGCAAGTGACCTCAAAAAGGGGACTACATAAGTAAGTAGAGGTGTTGGAAGGACTTGTGGCTGTTCTTGCTGATAATATACTTCTTATAGATTTTCTGTGCAAGGTCAGTGTGCACCCGCTGCACAATGTGAGCTTGGAGAAAAATCCACAGCTGACTCTTTGCCCCAAACTGTACAATTGAGTTGTCTGCTTCATGACATGCTCATCATCTATAATAGGGACGGTGTCAGGGCTAGAGAGGTTGGATGTAGTGCACAGTGTGCTGATCTGCCGCTAAACCTTCAGGCCCCCTCAGGCATTTTGGTTACTAAGTGCAGAAGTGCCTAAAGCTGAGTGTGAATCAGATTCCTTAGGGCTTTGGCACTGGATCTCATAAATACTGATATGTTCCTCTCCCAAGACCTTTCTGGTGTTCCTGCAGTCAGAGTCAATCTTTGCATACAGGAATGAACAACAGCAAAACCACCAGGGCTACTTTGTTATTGTTTTATTCTTCTTATTCCACAGCAACTTGCCAACCACATCATTACGCCATGTGGTTTTTATGCATTTACTCATATAGTCCCAGGTTTGAATAGCACAGCATTGCATGGCATTGAAATGTTGAGATGGTTTTCCACACACCATGGTTATAATTAGTGCCTATTTGAGTTACTGTAGGCTTTCTGTCAGTTCAAACCGGTCAGGCCATTCTCCTGTGATCTCGCGTGCATGGGGTTTGCATGTTCTCCCCGTCCTTGGTGGGTTTTCTCCAGGTGCTCCGGTTTCCTCCCAGAGTCCAAGCCAAGACAAGCTGATTAAGCTAGCTGGAGTTTCCCAGGGTGTATCCTACCTTGTGCCATGAGTACTCTGGAATAACCTTCAGGCCTTTTATAACCATGTACTGGATGAGTGACATAATGAATCAGTGAGTAAAAGTCCCAGTTTTGGTGAAGCTGTGCCCACTGTAGCCTTCTGTTCTTGGCTGACAGGATCTTGAATGCGATCAGGTTCCTCATTGAAATATTAAGTTGATTTGAGTCTGGCCATTCTTCTTTGATGTCTCTCGTCAACAATTTTCTTCACCTGCAAAACCAGCAAGTGCTTTTGTCCACCTGGCACCTGTAACCAATGCCAAAACCGATGTTAATGTGACTCAGATTGCTTTAATGTGAACATTAACCAAAGCCCAACTGGGATTTTTATTTTCATGCATGTTGCTGTTGCTACATGTTTGACTGATATGATCGTTTTATACATATGGAATTGTACATATTCCTACTCCAATCCAAAACATTATATGGATTATATTCAGTAAACATCTGATCCGAAACATCTGCTAATCCTACATTTCATCCAAACTCGTAGGTAGCAGCTTTCCACTCGATGTTGGAATGTTGCTGCAGGGATTTGATTCCTTACAGCCAGAGGAGCATTAGCGAACCCAGGCATTTCAACACCTATGTCAGCAATGGGTGCGCCAGAAATAGCTGAATCCACTAATGAATTCAAAATGGGATGGACTGGATGGTCTTCAGGATGGAACAATTTGCATGCTCTTTGTAACATGACAAATGGAGAATAGAGATGGTATGACTGCTTATACAGTATGCATTAAATAAGTGATATCAGTAATCAAGATGTTCCAAAAGATTAAATGTAATGAAACATAAACACATAAATCACATAAGAATTGTTAGCTTTTAAACGTCACAATTACAACAGAAACATTTGTTAAATTTTTTACAGATCTACCATCGAGATCTTTCTGAAAAACTCTCTTTTCAGGGCAGAGCTCCTAAGCTTGGACAATATTTATGATAGTCGACGGAGGAAGAAGGTTAGAAGCATCATCCAAGACAGAAACTGGCTTCAACACCCTGGATAAAGGTTCAGGGCAATTAGACCTCACTCTAACAGACTATGGAACAGCTTCTTTCCCAAAGCTGTGGACCTATACACACTCACATACTAAAACATACTATAACCAAGCTCTGCAATATGTCAGCTTGTAGCATCTATTGCACATGACTAAATGGTGCTCTTCATGTGCAAAATGATTTTCCAATGCCGTACAAAAGTTCAATGTACCCAGTATAATTACAATAAAGACATTTGTATTCTTAAAACCATTGCTGTTGTGTACAGAAGAAGCCCATAGTTGATTATTTCCCTGTAAAAGCCCACCCCCTAGTGTTTTATACCTTCCATATGTTTAACATTCAGTTGGTAATTCCCAGTCTTAACCCACACACATACACACACTTATATGCATTGACATGAAGAAACAGTCTAATCTCTATGGGCAAAAGCTTTATAATAGAAGGATTATTTCAGTGCACCCGAAACAGCACTCTGCGATATATAACTGCTTCTCCAGTTAACCGTATAAAACCTTCAGCTTTCTGGACACATAGAGATGAAAAGAGAAACCGAGGAAGTCCCGGAGTGGCCGAGTGAACTACTCCCTGTTTGCAAATGAATACTGGGAGAGCGGCAGAAATGAGCTTGATTTAGGAGTCCCTCCTCGCCACTCCTCTCCCATGTTCAGGGTGGAGTGAACGCCTGCATCTCTTCTGCATCCCATCAGCTTGCACGCCTCTCAGAACAGACAAAGAGACGCTTTGTTTTCCTGAACTCAGTGGATGTTTTCAAGTGTACTTAATACTAAGAGTTCCTAAAGGGTTCTTGGTGGAGTTGAATGGTTTGCGAAATGTTTGATGATAGAACTGAACCATGGAAACTCTGCCTTCCAGGAGGTTCTTCACGATCTTTAAAAAAAATATAATAATAATAATTGTTCATATATGCTGCCAGCTGTTCTGTGCAGTCTGTAAGACAACATATGTAGCAGCATTAAGAATAATACTTTTAAAGCAAGAATCAGGAAGGACTTTAATCAAGTATGCAAAATGTCTTGCACCTCCAGGGTCTGGGTTTGATTCCAGCCTCTGGGTCTTTGCATGGAGGAGTTTACATGGTGCTTGGTGGGTTTCCCCCGGGTTTCCTTCCACAGTCCAAAGATTAAGTTTATTGGCATTCTCAAACTGCCCGTAGTGTGTTAATGCATGTGTGAATGTTGACCAAAAGTCCCATTACGGTCATCAAAATGGGAATAAATACAGTACAACGGTCACCATTGTCCTCCTCAATCCCTAGTTGGACTACAGAGGTTCCTTGATGGGTGAATTGATGAATGGATTAATTTAGCTAGTTGTTAACTCTATGAAATATGAAGTATGAAATAGTCATAATATGTACGTGTCCAATCAACAAAAAATTAATAATTAAAAACAAACTCACTCTTGTAACAAGCTGTATCATGCTATAAACTGAGCTTGCTAGTTTTGCAATGAAATAACATTATTAGTTGAACTTATATTTCTAGCTCTGTATGTAGCTAAATATGTTACGGATTGCTTCACAGAAAACGAGGTTCAGTGTTACTTCAGCATACAAATTTAGACGAGTTCTTAACACAATTGTATAGCAAAAAGCATTTTCCCATAGAAAATAATGGAAATGCAGATAATCTGGTCCAGACATCCAAATATTACCAATATTACCAATTTCTAACATTATGGTCATATTTTTGCATATAAAAACAACTAAAACATTTAGAAAAGTCATATAAATTCCTCTTGGGACTGGCTGCGTTAAAAAAAAATCAGACTTCACTGGTGGCTCTGTTTTGTTTTTGATACCATCCTTGCTAAAATCCTTGGGACCCAGGATGCTACAGTATGTCTTCACTAAATCTTGCACCAAATGCAAGAAATATGCAAAAATATGTAACCTCGCTTCGCTTGGCTTTCCACTGGATCAAACTAAATTTGAACTAGAATAACTTAGTCGGCGTTGGGTTCGGCTCAGTCCGTGTGCTCGTATGCCATATTCTGAGGTTTGAAAAATTTCAGTTCTTGATGTGAAAATTCGTGAGGTGGGCGGTGTATGCCAAGGTCAGATATTTTGTCCCATTGTGATACAAATATCTTGAAAGCAGCCATGAAATCAAAACAGTGCTAGTGCGTTCCCAGGATGTGGAAATAAATTGAGGCTGACGGGGATGAAGTTGGCTATTGGACATGAAACTGTCCACATTTATAGTACAAAGTGAATGAAATTAATTTATTGGAATCTGTGTAAGACTAGCTGACGTGGCTCATGTGGCTAACTAGCTTATGTACTGTTGTGCAATACTAGTTAGGTACTACTAGTATAAAAGTCATGACAAAAAAAGGACAGCAAAGGCCATTTAAAGCAATAAATCGGTATAAGCTGAATTCTATGAATTTATTGTGTTGTAACTCAGCTATTAAGAAGATGAACAATAATACAGGAGGGTCTTTCTTTGGGCCCGTAGCTGGGGATGGAAGGTAGGTTCGGTGCCTTACTAATGTCTTACAGTTCTAAAACTGACAAAAGTTAAATAATGCAGCTTTAAATGCGGTTCTTATTTTGTCCTGAAGCTGCTTTAATATACAGTATTATACACTACGCTGTCTTCTAATGCAAATATTGATGGCTTTAGCTCGATATGGATCAAGGTTTTCTGCACAGAAAAAAATAAATAAAAACAACAAACATCTCTATGCACAGGCTTCAGTTTGATTGACAGCAGGCTGACAGTTTTTTTCCCACACCATCAGAATGCAAGATCTCTGAACGATCCTCCAAAAGCTGATGAAGAGGTCAATGCCATACCTGCCTGCGAGGTATTTCTGTAGTCTCGCTTTGCTAAAGCAAAATAGCACACACACACACAAACACAGTCTTTAAGGCTTCTGATTTTGCAAAACTGTTAGGAACAGAAGCAGTTCCATGAGACTTGTTCTGCTTCTGCTTAGCGTGAAGATACTGACCACTAGAATGTTAAAAGGTTTCTTAGGTCATCTTGCTGTTATGTATTCAATTGCACATACAGTACCATGTAATAATAGCCATACATACAGTATGTCTTAAATCAACACTACCTTAATGGTTGAAGGATGAATGGCAACTATATCCTTAAAGGAGAGTATTTTTTGCAAAAGTCACTTTTTAAGCCTAGACATCGAGATGTGTTTCTATGAACAGTAGATGATGGAATGATGGAGTCCCCACAATGCCGTTCAACTACTCCATGATAGCTGCACTAGCAGAATTTAGTTCTGAAGAGAGTGTTACAGTACGGCGGGGCTTTAGTCTGTTAGACTTGACCGGATCTCTACCTGTACATTCGGCTCGAACAGATCAACTTCTGATGTGAACAGTTGGTGGTGGATCTAATAGACCTTTCCTGGAAGATTTTCTGCCAGCAGCTCATTGCATACATTGTGAAAGAAGGAACAAAGTGCCGGCAATTGATGCATGCTTGATCTTTTCCAGCGTTTTACATGCCCCGCTCATGGCAAACTTGTCCAAAACCCATCAGAATTCAATAGTAAACACTGTCTTTAGGAAAGTAATCCAAAAGAAAAGCATCACCCCCACTGCCGAATTGTAAATGAGATCGTCTCCGGGCTCAGCAGGTACTCGGAATTGCTTCTATAAATACACAATTTCATTCTTTCCAAGGAAATATGCTGCATGATTAATAGTTCTACCTGTCACAGGTGGAACATTTTTAATCTTTTTGAATACCCCTATGCAACCCTTTTTTATAAAAAAAAAAATACATAGGCAGAAAAAAAAAGAGCAGGAATGCTCAAGGAAAGGATAAGAAAATAATTTCATTTCAGAGGACAAGCACCTTTTATTTATTCACGGGACATAACAGAAATACTTGTCAAGTCTGTTTTCAGAGGGCCTCGGGCACAGGAGTTGGCATTCGTTCAGATCTCCTTCACTGAAATCTTGTTGATATTATGTTGATGTTGCAGTTGACATTTATGTAAAGGGAACGTAGGTGAGATGCGAAACACAAACAGATACCTGACAAGCCGAGGAGCCCTCTAGCTATAACTAATCATCTGAGTCGTACATTCACCGTGTCATTTTTTTTATAGATATACAGTATATATATATATATATATATATATAAATGTCATGCTGCAGCTTCTCAAACTGATCAAAAGTATTGCTTGAGACGTGCATGTAATAATAAATTTACATTAGCGCCGGCTGAACCTTGTTAAAGATGGAGAATGGTTGTGTAGACACACATCCACAAGGTCATTGTTTATTTATGTGTTGAGTTCAGGTCAGACTTTTGATTGCGCAGGATAACAGAACAGAGTTATGAGAGTAAAAGCTACTTTTATTTCTCTATATAATCCCCTACACAAACTTTTCCTAGTACATCGGAGCCATGATCCCCTTTAATGGCCCAAACATGTCAAAATATCTTGGAGTGAGGTCAGGACTGTCTGAGCTGAGCTCCTGTAACCTGAAAGTGGTGTTGGTATATGATTGTGTGTATCAGATGCGATAATGTATCTTCCGATTTTCAAGGATCAGGTGTTTCCCTTGCTGAAATGTTCACAGGAACGACTGCAATGGGCTCCGAACCGCGTTTACACCATTCAAATGTTTTACCGCAGCTAAGAGTCTCATCACCACACTGTGTTTGAAGTCTTCTGTAAATGTCAATCAGTTTTATGCCTTCATTCACAGGGAATTTCATCTCAAGTCCCAGTTTTACTTCAACGCCCTTCGTCAAAAGGCAGTTTGGATCACGTCTTTTTCTGTTTTTACACCAACTATTTCAGTGCATCTGATTACTTGTGATAGGAAACTAATTTGTTATCAGGTTCTACACTGAATGATCAAAAGTTCTCCAAAAGACAATAAAAAAGTAACGTTTTGCAGTGACACTATCTGTAACTGAATTTAAGTAGTAGGTGTCGCCTTAATCTGAAGCCCTTTTAAAAGTCCAGATGGAACATTAGTTAAGGTCCTACTGTATGCCAGGATCACACACACTCACATTCACACACTGGTGCACACTTGGGGTATACGGATACAGATATGATGAGTACTGGACCAGAAACCTCAAAGGCTGTGACGTACAGTAGCGCCATCATCATCATCATCATCATCATCATCGCTCCTTCCACCATTAGTGCACGATTCCCATTCAGACGCACTCAGCATTATCATGTACTCTAACCGGTCACAGATCACAGCTGACCTAATTTGTGCCGTTCTGCGTCCTTCATGCGGACGGAGTGAAAGAGCGGACGCAGATGGTGGGTTATGGGAACCGGCTTCAGCGCAGACGTTATCAGAATGAGTATTCGGTGTTAAAAGTAGCAAGTGCTCAGGGAGGAACGGGAGGGCACACAAAAAGGAAAGCCTTTGTTTTATGGACAAGTGCTTGGCATATCAATCAGGGATGAGTTTGGAGTGTAAATTCGCAGCTTTATAAAAGACTGGCACGGAAATCTGAAAAAAAAAAAAAAAAAACTTTCAAAAGAAATCTCTACTTCTAGAAAACTTTCAGAATATTTAAAAGCATAAAAAATTAGATAAGTAAGTTCAGGAATATCTGCTGCATATGCTTAAAGAATAGCCTATTATATACATGTACAGTATATATTGTTGAGTTCTCCACTTCCTCATTGTGTGCATGTGTGTGTGTGCCTGTGTGTGTGTGTGTGTACATCCTGTATGTGCTGCCTCAGTGCAACCGTTTGGCTGACTAAGCTGAGCTTTATTAAATCTTGTAGCAGTCCCCTAGAGGCACTAGAGATTAGATTGAATGTGTTAATAGTGTGTGTGATATCATAGACCTTTTAACACTATGGAGTGCCGGAGGTCATCGAACCTCCAGTCAGCACGTGTTAACATACAGTACACACTTGTTTTTTTATTTATTTATTTTTTTATGTTGTTCTTGTTGTCGGAGCGGTTATATAATTTGACAACCGCTTTGTGCACTGTGTATTCCCGACCGAGCGTTCTCACCGATAGCTCCGTAGCGGTTCAGTTTCAGTAACACCACATTGAGATGATAAAGGCTGTCAACATTTTATAATCCTTTTCCCACCCATAACACTTCACTCCATTTATCTCCAGTTATGTGCCATAAGGTTTTACAGACCTACATTTTTTTTTTTTTTTTTTTTTTACAACCTTCTCTTTTGTGGAACCAGATGTGGATGAAATCGACAATATATTTTCCATTCCTGCAGCTTTTCTGACCCTTTGGAGGAAACAACCTCGATTCATTCCCCGGCCAAATACCACTCCCTTAGACGAAGGGATTTTATATTTTATTACCACACCGCTCTTGAATCCTCTTGTTTCAGGAGGCTGGACATTTGCTCATTTGAATGTATAAAAAAAAATCGGCACCAATTCCATACAGTAAATGCTGTGTGAACGGGATGCCCTGCCTTCCTTAAACTTCACAGCATGTGTCTTCCACCTTACAGTATTTTAAACCACAGCCTTATTGAACACACTAAATGCTGCAACAGTTATTTAAATGGCTTATGAACAGGATAGTCTTTCTAACCACCATCACACTACATTATTCTGTACATTTTTTGTTGAATTTGTACATACACCTATAACATCTTAATATACTGTATATACGTATTACCTCTACTGTACATTTAGATATGTTCAATTTTTATGGTTATTGCCTGCTTATAGTCGCTTTCTGCTTAATTGCATTATTTATTCTATATATTTGCTGCACATTATATATATAGTCTTATATATATATACTGTAGTACACAAGTACAGTAAGTGCACTTCTGCTAGATGCATTCCATTGCTCAGTACTGTACTGAGTAATAGCAATAAAGAAGCATTTATCCAGCTAATCTATCCATTCAAATATATTTTCAATAGGAGTTAAAGTCAAACTGGGACTTTTGATTGCGCAGAATACAGAACACTGTTATGACAGTTATAAAAACTCCTGCTACACTAATGCACTTATCCTTGTATTTCACTAGTGCTAGAAAGTTTTCTCAGGAACCATACTAGGACTGCTGGCGTCATAGGAGCTCCTTTAATGGCCGTTACCCTTAATGGGAAAAAAAAGGCCCCACATGTTTGGGCCATTAATTAAAGGGGTTCCTGGGAATAAAAGTCATTTTTACTTTCATAACTGCGTCTTTTTATTCTGCACAATCAAATATCCCAGTTTGACTTGAACGCCCACCGTAGCTGTCATGAAAACAAATTTATCTCAATTTGGATTTTTTTGCATTGTTTTTTAGCGCACGTGAGCAATCAATAATCAACTAACCATTCATGACTACTGGTAACAAGACACTGTTTTTCAATCGATTTTTTTATTGTAATTTGAGACAAATTAATTAAGCAAAAATAGAACAAAAACATAATAATAATCTCTCATCTATATCTTTGTTCTCAATAAAAAATGACACCCTTGTAGAATTAAAATGAATTCATACTTTTGGCTACGGAGAAATATTATGCAAAACCTTATCAGTTAAGAACGTCTTATTCGGATAGATTCTTATCAGCAATTCATCGATTAATGATGCCTGGTTTGATATAATCCTGATCAATAAACCTCTTTCTTTCATACTCTCGTACATGTATTCCATTATGATGAACAAATAAACATCCAGACACAACTCTTTTTAAACCGTCCTGTTTTTTTTTTTAATTCATACGCATTTTAAAAACTGATTTGAATACACCACTGTTACACATGACACCTTCAACTGACCACATGATTAAACTCCTTCTCCGACTGAGTTTAAATTCGCCGACCTGACCCCAGAAATTCAGCTCTTTTTTTTTATTTTATTTTGGTGGATACCTCCAGTACAATAGCTCAGACCTGCATGAGGCACCAGCCTGCCTGATTGCGAGGCCTATCATAGCTTATTAACCCTGATCAGAGCCGGGCACAGAATCCTCTCTTACCACCAGCCTCGACAGAAATCACGTTTTATTCGCGTCTGCTTAAATTTACCGCTTTGCTGTAACATGTTATGAAAAGCATATAAAACGATTTGGAAGCCACAGCTCTATCTAATCCCCATTCAGTTAGTGGTGATGTGATGAAATTATGGGAAATAGATGATAACAATGCGTTAAAGGAGATTTCAGTCTCTCACCATCTGCTGGGGGTAATGGCTCTAATTTTATTACGGATAAATTGATTTGAAGTAGGTGCCTCCCTGTTTATCTATTAATGAGCGATGATTATTCCACCACAATGCAAATGCAGTGCTATTCTTAAGACATGATTTAAAGTTGTTTTTTGTTTAGTTTTTTTTTTTTTGTAGAGAAGAATGCGACATATGGTATGTTGTATAATCAGGAGGTTAATGAGGGGCAAGTATGAACAGATTGGCTAATAAACAGGTTTTCTTGTGTCTGGAATGTAAAAATTAAGTTTTATATAGTTTTTATTTATTAAGCATGTAGATTTTTCCCCCTTAATTTTAATATTAACACTACTGTTGACCCCGAAGGAGGTCTGAATGGGTGTCCATAGCGCAGTAATTTAAGTTTCTCCCAAGCTCAATGACAAATGAGAAGATTAACAGTTATAAGTAATACCAAAGGGTCAGGATGATTAATCATAGCAATGAAATGTAACTATCTCTCCAATAAGGCACCATAAGTCAGGGTTATAAGGACTTGAAAGGTGCTTGAGGTGCAAAACCAAGCCCTGATTTAAAACATCTAGAGCTGCAGTTTCAAAGATTTATAGAATTAGCGGCGAACGTTACGATATCATTTCCATCCTCTGCCGGATATACGTATAAGAATAGATTGGCCGAGGTCTCAGAGTCAGATAATAAACGGCTGCTTAATGGGATTAGGCAGTCCTTGATTACCGAAATCAACAGTATGTCATGGACTTCACCTCAACCAGCCGAGGGTTAAGACTCTTGAAGGGACTTTCAAGTGTCACATGATGATAATAAAGTGGTGGTGAGAACTTCATTTTGCCATCATTGACATATCGACCTTTTTATATTTTGCATGCAGCTCGAAACTGAGTTCGGAATGATACGGGGGAAAATATCAAAGACGGCCGAACTGTACGTTACTGAAGTCATGAGTTATGATTCTGTCACATCGTTTTTTTTTCTTCTTTTTTTTCTTTTTTGGAGACTATTCAGCATTCAATCATTCTTTGTTAACATGCTGTAAGTCAGAAAGTTTGCCAGAAGCAACAGGAATGACATTTTAAAAATTGGACTGTGTCAGTAAGAGATGAAGCATGCAACAGATGCTAGGTTTACAAGCAGGCAAGCTAAACTCATTTGTAAATCCGTCATGGGAGTGTTTTTGCAAGAAATGTGATCTTTATAAAAAAAAATCTACTTAGTTCTGAACAACTTTCCACACTGTGTTTGTGTAGCTTATCTCATTCTGTTGTAAAATTGTGTACTGAAGCAATTAGACAAAATAAATGTGGTTTGCCTGAAAACGCTATTACAGTTCAGAAATAAGTTCATATTCCATAAAAGAGTTTGTATAAATGTTTACTGAGAGGATGCAAATGATGTCATTTGTGACGAGTTACTGCAAGAACACGGTCACTGTGCATATTGTGTAAGGGTCAAGGGGTGTTCGAGTCAAACTGGGACTTTATCTGGGATTGCGCAGAATAACAAAACACCTTCATGACAGTTATAAAAACTACTTTTATATCTTTTTATAATGTTTTTTTCGTAGTAATGCACTTGTCCCAGCGTCTCACTAGTGCTTGGATACCATCAAGGGAGAAAGTTTTCTCAGCATGCCAGAGCCACTGCCTCACTGCCTGCTTCACGTCTGAAACGCTGGCCCCCCAGGAACTCCTATAATGGCCCAAACATGTGGAAATGACTTGGAGTGAGATCAGGACTGTACGGGTGATGTGGCCAAAACATCCAGCTGAGGTTCCTCTGCAAGTTGGCAAAAGTTATCTGTCGATTTTTAAGGATCAGGTGTCCCACTCGATGAATGTTCAAGGGGACAACTGCAAGGCGCTCTGTGCCATCTCGGCCAGGATTAAATTGTTTGCACCATTCAAATGTTTTATTGAGGGGAATAGTCTCATCACCGTAATGTGCTTAAAGTCTTCCATAAATGTCAATCATTTTTACGTCTTTTTTCACCAGGGATTTCATCACGAGTCCTGGTTTGACTTGAACGCCCTTATATAATAGTAGTTCAAACGAAGCAATCTGGAACAAATCCATAAATGAAGACAAATCAGTAAAAACTAACAAAATAAAAAAAAAAAAACTAACTGGCAGCCTATAAAACAAAAAAAGTGGTGGCGTGTCTTTTGGGTTCGGTTATGTCTTAAATGATTGATAAACGAGGCCCATTATCTAAACCAAAATATTCATTAGTAAATAATAAGCATCAGCTCCAAAATGGACTCTACCTAATATATGCCGTATTTGCTCTTACATTTCCTTGAAACGTAAGTATCATTGATGGTTCTAATACACGTTGTTACATCGCTAATATGAACGCGTTCATCATTTTCCCCCCTCCATTAATCAGCACTCATTTCACTGTAATCATTCACCTCACGCAGTTGGATCAAGCCATATCTCCTCTCATGAATATTTATAACCTAATGCAAAGCAGAGGACTTTCGCCTCGCCCTAAAGCGAGACAATTTGGACCACATCAATACGGGTTTGCAAGGACTTCTGGAAAAAAAAAAAAAAAAAAAAAAAGGCACTTCAAAGTAAGTTGATCAAGGATTCTTTATGTCTGGATTTTTCTGCTGGTGCTCGCCTGCACCCGCCTGTCTCGACACCCACTCCATCTCTCATTCTCTGCTTCTATTGACATATGTGAATAAATGATAACAGCCTGGGCTGTGGGCTTGATGACTATCTCAGAGGAGGAACCCACAAGAACAAGGCCTTCAGCCGCAGACCCAGAAGGGAGAATTGCAGAAATGATACACATGCAGAGACACCAAAAAATAAAAAAAAAATAAAAACTTTTCTAAAATAAAAAAGGGAAAATATTTCAATTCCTGCACAGGCTCCACAATGTTGCTCTTCTAGATGGCAGTTTTTGCTCTCTACAGTATGTGGACAATTTTCTCCCACATTTATCAGTTAATCCAGTTTATCTATTGACATCAGATGTGATATCTTGATCATTTGGTACATTCAGGTCGTCACCTGACTTAATTTTTTGCCCCATAACATTACAGAGGGCGGCACAGTGGTGTAGTGGTTAGCACTGTCGGCTTGCACCTCGAGGGTCCTACAGTATTCCCAGCCAGGATTGATTACCGTCTCTGTGTGCATGGAGTTTGCATGTTCTCCCCATGTTTGGTGGGTTTAAAAAGACCAGCAGATTAGGATAATTGGTGTTCCCAAATTGCCCAGAGTGTGTGAGTGAGTGTATGTGTGTGTGCCCTGCGGTGAACTACCTCGCCTCATGCTCTAAGCCTCCTGGGATAGGCCCCCCGTGACCCTGAATACGGGATAAAGTGGTATAGGCGATGAGTGAGTGAGTGAACGAACATTATTGAGTCTTGACTTGACCAACTGGAGCAAACCCAGATCATAACACTGCCTCCATGTATGTACCTTTTTGGAATACTGACACTTTTTATATAGATTTCCTGCATGACAGTGAAACAGTAACTATGCACACAATACAATAAAATACAAACTAACCAGCATAACATTAAAAACATTGACTATATAACCACCTAGGTTTTGGGTTCCCCTGGCCTGCACAGGGCCACTGGGGGTGGTGCTGTGGCGTCTGGCACCAAGCACTTTGGGTTGCAGGGTGGGGCATCCTTTGGGTGATTGATCGGATTGAGATCTTGAGAGTTTGGAGAAGAGGGCAGTAGCTTTGGGCTCTTTGCCTGATGAAGCCCAATTCACTGGGTGTTCTGGTGCCTTTCTTTCGTGACTTGTTTTTCTGTGATTTGTGAAAATCCATTGGATTTTCTGTGGGATCAGAGCGGATTGGCTGGGCTTTAGTCCCCATGGGCATGGGTGAGTCTTGGGAGCCCATGATCTTGTCACCAGTTTACTTGTGTATAGTAGATAATCAATGTTAATGTGTTAATATTATGTGTATCCTTGAATTGTCTACAGAATATATATATATATATATATATATATAGAGAGAGAGAGAGAGAGAGAGAGAGAGAGAGAGCAGAATGGATGTACAGAGAGAGTGGGAGGTGTATAAGACATGGAGGAAGAAAGTCAAACCCTGCCCTAATTAGTCATCCCCGACACGACTGCTGAAGGATATTTAGCCACTCCAGGGCCTGTTCGGGACATTTTTATTTTTTTTTTAAAAGCTCGACAAATATATGCAAATCAGGTGTGACATTACTTGCTGGAAGACACTCGCAACCCGAACATCGACTTCCTTCTCCTCGAACCAAGTTAACTTTGGCAACTCCGTTCACAGTCAGGAGAAAATTCAGGCGTGAAGACTGCGAATGTGCAGAAGGTGGGAAAGCAGGCTGACAAGGGAGAGGCAGCTTCATAGGCGGGGCGGTTCAGGAGAAAAGCGGGGAAGCCATGGCGAATCGAAGGTCATCATGGTTTATTAGGCACTTGCAAGTTAATAATGCATCGTGGTGCTGATTGATTGTGCGGAGAGTCAGGGACAAGCACCTGGTTCACGGTTCCGTCTCCCGGACTGTATCCGTCTCCGGGGGCAGGAGTGTGTACGGAGTAACCCCAGCGCTGCTCGCAATGCATAATGCACCTATTACTGGCAAGAAGGAGCATCGCTGGGCGAAGATCTACAAGCCAAGGAAGGACAAGGATGTGTTTGTGTGTGTGTGTGTAGGCTTTTAATTTTGAATCGATGTGTGGGAACTGTGGGGATTCGCATTAAGAAAAAAAAAAAAAAAAACACGAGCAGTTTCACTAGATTTCACACAGATCAAGATGTAAAAACAGCTACAAGCAGTAACCTCATGTCAAACCCCAATCTTAAATAGCGTGTCCGTGTGTGTGTGTGTGCAAGACTTTCGTCTGTTTTCACCCCCAGGAGAATGACCCTTGACGCTAAAACTCGTGCAATCCTTTAAAAAAAACATATACAAGCCGGCAACATGCAGTATGAAGGCACCTCAGGAGGGCACCCCACCACAACATCATACACTACCTCTGCCTCTTGCAGTATTTTTACATTTCCAGGGTTTACGCAGCGAGAGGCTGTCCTTGTTTTTAGAGGCTATTTTACAGAGGTTGTACAGTATGTGAAATCACAGCACACTGGGAACATGTTCGAGTATTGATGATGATGATGATGATGGTGAAAAAAGGGACAAATATATAATGAGAATGCCAGAAAGTCAACCTTGCTCTGACATATACAGCAGACTGCTTCTTATGTAAGAGCACATGAGTCACTTTCTGTAAGAGAGAGAGAGAGAGAGCAGTCTGTAGGTCTGTGTGCGCATGTAAAATGTAGTATGGGTGATTTATACCGCAGCGCTGGGGAATTCTGAAATCTGATTGGTCAGATGATAACAGATATGTCTGTAAGGAAAAAATGAAACTCAGGTTAGTGTGTTTTTAATGAGTTCATTCTAATGTGCTATCGTTTCTATGGCAACAAGTCATCCATATGTGCTTCGTTAAGACACCACAAAATATAATTTATTCGAGTTGTAGGTTTGTTCATTCATTCATTCAAGCTCCTTTTGAATTTGATATGTCAAATCTGATCATTGTTTGTATTTATTTTTCATAAAAGATAAAGGAAAAGCTTCAGACCGCAGAAAAATATGGTAACCATAATAACACTTTACTTTAACGGTCTCCCCATTGTTCTATTGCTATTCTATTTATTGTGACCTTTTTTTTTTAATCCATACCAAACAAACCACAAACGGATTACAAATCTGCAGCACTTAATGTAATAATCCTACAAATTTCTCACAAATGCAATATTACATTTTTTTTTTTTAAGCTAAAGATTTTCACCTTCCCACAAACATAATAAATTCCTGTAAATGTAATATATATATATATATTTGTGAGAGTATTATTATTAACAGGGGGATGTTCAAGTCAAACTGGGACTTGTAATGAAATTTCTCGTGTAAATCTGATTGACATTTAACGAAGACTTTAAGCGCAGTGCGGTGATGAGACTTTGAGCCACGGTAAAATATTTGAGTGGTACAAACATTTGAAAGACGGCCATTCGTCAGTGAATGACTGCCCCGTCCGAGGTGGCTCAGAGCCCACTGCAGTCAGTCCTGTAAACGTTCAATGAGTGGAACATCTGATGGTTGAACACAATCGTTCCCCAACACCACTTTCACACTACAGGAACTCGACTGGGACTTATCGCCTGACCTGACCCTCCAAGCCGTTTCCACATGTTTAGAGCATTACCAGTATTTCAGACGGCATGCATGCAGTGAGAAAACATTGCACCTTGATGGTGTCCAAGCACTAGTGAAACACTGGGATAAGTGCATTAGTGTAGCAGTGGATTATATGAAGAAAAGCGTTTTTTTTTTTTTTTATTCAATGCAATGAAAAGTCCTGATTTGACTCTCACACATTTCATACTCGTTCCCTAAATGTTCTTTTGTTTCTGTTGCGACAGTGACCATTGTTAAAAGCGCTATCCAGTGCTCCTGCATCAGCTGAACCTTTCTGAATTCGTCGGTGTCAACTGGAGGTTCTTGCACTCGGAAAGTTTTCTTAATCTCCATATTTTGCCTTAACTGTTAATTTTTTTACGGCAGTGCCAACCCCAAAATCACATCAGCTCACAACGATTCATGAACGTGATTCAAATCAATATCAATTTCATGCTGCCGATGAGCTGAGTGTTCTCAAAGTTTGTCTTTTCATACTGTAAACATTTGATTTCTGCAAAAAACAAAAGGAAGAAATAAACAACCGAGACAGAATTACTCATAAGTTACGATTTAGACGCTGTTTGACATGATTTCGCTCCTCTCTGTCTGTTGTTTGTTCTAAATAAATTAAGAAAGTTGTTGCTATCAGCAGTATTTTTACTATTGCATAAGAGTTGACATCCAAACCGTAACGCGCTCATATTTTGAATTGCATCCAGACGGTATCAAGACTGGATCTCATAAATCTCTCTTTCCTCCTGTCACGGCACTCATAAGGATCTCGAGTATGCTAAAGCGTAATGTAACTTTCCTACAACAGGGTGAAACGTCAGTCCAAATTCCCTCCCAAGTACTGTATACAGAGTTTTTTGTGTGTGTGTGTGTGTCAAAAAATGTAGAGTTTTAAATCACTTCCGTGACAGATTTTTATGAAGGCAATATGAGAATGCACACCATAACACATATCAAAGATGAATGCAGAAGGTGAAACGGTGACAACGCGACTGCATTATAGCAAATCTCCTTGGAGAAGGTTAGGTAACGGCCAGGGGAAAAGGGTGTGGGTGTGTGTGTATTTGTGTGTGTAAAATAGAGAGAGAGAAAGGAAGGAAGAGAGAAATTGGCAGTCTGAAGTGGGTCAATGAGTACGAGATGCACAGATGTTCCCGAGCTGGTGTCACAGGACTCTGATATACAGTAATAGGTTACCATTGATGAACACATCACCCGAGTGGATTCCCTGTGTATTCTCTCTTTCTCTCATATTCCCCTCATCCCTCTCTAAGCAGCCAGACCTCCCTCCACCCCCGCGCCTAAACTCCATCAGTCATCCGCCTCCAAGCCCTCGAAAAAGAAAAACAGAAATATATTTGCCACCTGACTGGCACACTGCACTTTTACAGACGGCCTTTGTAATAAAAATTCACCCATTGATGGATTGTTCCAGGCAAGTGGAACATATTGAAGCGGCTTAGATAAAAGCGAAGCGCGTATGGGTATGTCACTGTCGCGCTCCGTTCGCTCGAACTCGTTAAATCGGTCGCGACGTCACCAAACGTATTGCGGTATTCCATTACAGCTAACAAATGAGCCGTTGCGGCAAAATCTGCTCTCTGCAATTAAAGGTTCATTTGCATCTCATGAGCTTGAGGGAATTTGCTAAGCGCAAATCTAGCATTACGGTTTTAGCTCTGGGCTTCGTTACCGTTACCATATTGTCACACTGAACACTGCCGGCATTGTTCAATTTAGCGTGAAGTAGTTCTGCTCTTCTGCTTAACGTGTTTGTAAAGAGTGATTACTTAAGAAACTGTAGACTTCCTCGTACTGATCTGGCGATTCTCCTCAAAACCCTTCCTGTGAACTTGCAGAGAAAATGCTACCAACACGTCAGCAATATTCAATGTTAGGAATAACCCCTGAAAAGGCTCTTTGCACCTATGGACTACTGTGTATGTGGACCTTGGGTGGGACATAATTTCCCAGGGTGCACCTGTGTTACATGGTTTTTGATTGAGATCACCTGTGGCTGGGTTTGTATTTATTTTGTCTCACATCTGGACTAAAGTGGAAGGGCAAACAGAGACAAAGTCCTCAAACTTGAGCAAAGAAGATATCTCCCAGGAGGATTTCATCTCTGTGCCATTTTCCGGCGTCTGGGCTGGGCGATATCTTGATTGCTCCACTACCCAAATTTGTGGCCCCTACACTTTAGTCCAGAGGCAAGACAAACTAAACACCAACCCAAAGTCTATTTATACACCTACGGCTAAACAAGCCACAGGTGATCTCAAAAACCATGTGACACAAGTGCAGCCTGGGAAATGAAGTCCCAGCCAAAGTCCACATAGACAATAGTCTACAGACGCAAAGCGCCCTCCAAGGTTTATTCCTTACAAACAAACTTACCCTAACAATAATGCAGAAATCATTGAAAGGACATTTGTCCTTTATCATAACCTGTATGTGCACCATGATTTGTGAACGGACAAACAAGTAAATGAGCAGGTGTTCCTAAAAAGTTGAAGAATCCGATCACCATACACTACCCAATAGGATGGATTTGATTTGTCTTCGTAGAGCTTACGTTAGCCGGCTCTATCTAAGTATAAGAATACATGTTCTACAGAAACTCAATGCTGTCGGTGTAGATCAGTGAAATACTAATCAGAGCACAGGGTCTATCATCAGGGGCCTAAATCCCTTCGACATGTATGTGCATAATGTCTCGCTATCTACACAAGACACTGTGTGCTAAAGCTTTAGTATGAAAGCACATGGCACTAGCTGTCTTTCAGCAGCAGATTAGCAGAACTATAATCTGGGGATTTCTGTAGAATGAGATTATTGCAACATGATAGATGAGTCTTAGTAGGTATAGGAATGTCTGCTTTACATTTTCATACTGCATGTACATGTTTTTTGGAAGAGTAATTATGTGTCCTGATGTAAGCAGATGTGTGTAGATTACATATAATATGTGAGGATATCTTAATTTTGCAATTGTCTAAAGTATTTATGATTTCAGGTGCACAGAATTGTTGTTTTTTTTATAAGTGCTACTTAACAATGAAAAATTAAGTGTTCGCTGAGGAGCCGCTTATTTAAGCATTTAGGAAAGACAAAACTTCAGTAAGTGTAAGCACTTTGAGACAAAGCTGTTTCACTGTAGGGAAGGTCTTCAGGACTGATGAGTTTACATTTTTACATTTATTCTTATTATTAACTCCAAGAGACAGTAAAAACATGGAGAAGAGTGAAGGGACAATGTTTCACTGTGGGACCCCAGAGTGGACATGGTACATATATATATTTAGTTTGTTCACTAGTTTTTGGTACATTGTGCGCACAAATTGTATCTTCTGTACTTAAATTAACCAAAAAACTAAATGGGGGAAGGAATTGTTCCTTTTGTGTGAAAATTACCCAAAACTTGTGTTCAATGAGTTGGGAATTAATTGTGTCTCATTCTTATGAATTAAGCAAAGTTTGGGAGTGAATTGTGTTTTATGCAAAAATAAATAAATAAATAAATAAAAGAAACTATTTTACCTTGTGCACATAAATGAACTAGAATATGAAAATGAATTGTATGTTAAGCAAAGGAATTAACCAAAAACTAAAATGTGGGAACAAATTCTCTCTTGTTCTTGTGAATTCATCAAAAATTTGAAAAAAATAAAAGTTTTGCACACAAATTAACTAAATTAGTGGATCTTGCGAACAAGAAATAAGCGAAATATTGGAAGGAATTGTATCTTATGCACAGCAATTAACCAAAAACCAAAATAAAATAAAAAAAAATTATAGTACATCTCGTGCATGTGAATTAATAAAAAAAAAATAAGAATGAAATTGTATCTTGTACACAAGACATAACCAAAATATGGCAATGAATTGTGTCTCGTCTGCACAGATTAACCAAGAAACAGGAACAAATTGTCTCATGCACATGAGTTAATCAAAACATGGGAACGAATTGCATTGTGTCCGCATAAATTATCCAAAAACCAAAAAATAGCAACAAATTATGTCTAGTGGACACGAAATAACCAAAATATGGGAATGAATTGTGCCTCACCTGCACAAATAAACCAACACATGGGAACAAATGGGAACCAAAAGTCAAAACCTGAAAACAAAATGTATATTCTATATGCAAATTAATCAAACGTTGGGAACAAATTTTCTCGCAAACACACGTATTTAAGAAAAAAACATGGGAATGAATTTTGTCTGAACAAATTAACCAAGACAGAGGAACTGTGTCTAGGAATTGTATCCAGTGCACAACTTAACCAACACACTGGAACAAATTGTCTCATGAACATAGATCAACCAAAATGTGGTAACAAACTCTATTGAGTGTTCACAAATTAACCAAAGTGGGGCAATGAGTTAGTAAAAAATGAAATATCAATGGAATATATCCTGGCTACAAGCAGCTGAAATGGGTTTTTCAGGAGGGTAGATGCCTTCTCCTTTATGATAAGGAGGATGGAAGAAGTTTGGAACCACCAGGACTCTTCCCAAAGTGGGCCGCCTACCCAAACTGAGCAATCGTGGGAGAAAGGCCTTAGTCAGGGAGGTGACTAAAAACCCGATGATCACTCTGAGAGAGCTCCAGCATTTCTCTGTGGAAAGAGGACAACCTTCCAGAAGAGCAACCATATCGTAGCATCATACTCAAAAAGACCTGAGGCTAAGGAGCCAAAATAAAAAAAAAACTGAGAAATTATATATCTCTCTTGGTCTGAGCTTCAGGTGACTTCTGTTATGTGCCTTTTACTGAGGAGTGGCTTCCATCTGGCCACTCTACTGTACACCCCTGACTGGGGGAGTGCTGCAGAGATGGTTGTGCTTCTTGAAGGTTCTCCTCTCTCAATACAATTCTGTCTCTCTGGTCCGATATTTCCTTGAGGTTCATAGCTTGGTTTGTGCTCTGACATGCACCGTTAACTGTGAAACCTTTTACAGACAGGTGTGTACCTTTACAAATCATGTTCAATCAACTGAATTTACCACAGGTGGACTCCTTTTAAGTTGTAGAAACATCTCAAGGATGATCAGTGGAAACCGGATGCACCTGAGCTCACCTTATGATGCAAAGATTTCTTAAAAAAACTCCTTTCACATTGTCATTATGGGGTATTATTTGTAGAATGTTGAGAAAAATAATGAACTTTGGAATAAGGTTGTAACATACAGTAGCAAAATGTGGGAAAAGTGGAAGTAACATCACATAACATCTCATCACCCCGTCACTGATTATTTTGTTCTAAAAGCATGTCATGAAGTCAACTAGAACTAGTTTGACATTATGGCATTTACATTATGTTAGCGCATATGGAATTGATTAATTATTAAATAAATATATATATATAAAAAACAATATCGTGCCTAGCACATAATTGTTTATTTTTTTTAGATCATTATAAATAATGGACATTGTCTTATTAAAATATTAGTAAGTATGAGTTCTTAATAATGGACCTAATATTTAAGCCCTAAGATTGTGTTGCTTTAAAAAAATCTTAAAATAAGTTGTATATAATAATAATAATAATAATAATAATAATAAATCAAGACGCCTCTCATCAGGTCTTAAAAGTCATATCTTAATCAAATATTCTTTGTCAGACCAGCAGGATTGCAGATTTTTGAGCTTTGCTAATCCTTTCCCTGGCCCCTTTTTTTTTTCTTTTTTTGTGGGTATAATTGGCATTCTGGCTCATCGACTGATTACGGCTGGTACGCTGTTGAGTGATAATTCGCAGGGAATCATTTAGCCGTGTTTGTTTAAACTGCAGGGAAGCTCAGCCGGTCCCACTGTGCTGAATTAACGAGTCATTGTTTCAAAGCTTAGCCTCAAAATTTAGATCACCGCTGAATCATGGCACCAATTCACTCGAGGGCCAATCAATAGACCATAGTTTCCCTTAGTACCTCGTGAGCAAATATTGTTCCCTTGTTCGTGAAAACACACACTCACACACGGCCATGCGGACAAAAAGCCAGTCTGAACGTGGCGAAAAGAGTTGGCAAGGAGGAGACGGCGAGAAATGGAGGTGAAAGCGAGGCTCAGATGGAGCGATTAAGATGGCGGAGGACGAGCGGCTTGGCACACCAGCTGCCAGGTCTGTGCCCGCCGCATGGCGCTGGCTTAGAGCGGGTAGCCACACACCTGTACAGTCTCACACACTGTGAAGCTTTTATTAACACTGCACTGACTGTGTGTGTGCAACTTAGTGTGTGAGTGGGTGAGTGAAGAAAAAAAAAAAAAACAAAGAAAGACAGAGAAGCAAACAGTTGGATTCGGAGGAGGTGGCTCTCAGTGTCTTTTTTTTTTATTATTTCTACACATGCTGGGTTAAAAATTTTAACATGAGAACGAAAACTCAAGAAACGATTCAGGTTCATGGCGGCGCTCATGGGAGCACGGGTGCTAATCACCTGGGGAAGTTTATGCTAGCTAATGAAACAGGATAACGATTTAGCTAGTTAGCATGTGGCCTTATAGGTTTGTAAATCCATAGTTACAAGGGAAATGTTACAACAAAACAGTCAGAAATCTTTTACTCAAAAGAATTTACTCAAATGTGCTGCCAAATGAAGAAGGACATTTTACATCTAGCCAATTACCCTTCCATTAGCATCAGCACCAAAGTGAACAGTCATGAAACCAGCCACAACTCATTAACTCCACTTGTACACAAATATGAATGCAGAAGCTTAAGATAGCTCCTGACTATAGATTGTAACTTGGCTTAATTAGCATGTAAGCAGCTAGTCAGAGATACAGTAGCAACATTTTTCTTACATTTTCTGATAAATGACAAACTGATGAAAGTACCAAACTGTAATCACAGTCGGCATCAAAAACAAACCAATCTGTTACATGTACACTCTGCGGCTAGTTAACAATTACCATGTTGAAAACAAGACGAAACAACCAGAATTATTACCATTTAAATCAAAATTTGACAATAAGCTGAAAAATAAGGAAAGCTTATGCTAGCGACTGATTTATGCTAAACTTGGCTAGTTAGCATGTAGATATTGTTATCGAAAAGTGGTATTAAAAGGTTTCGAGTCGAGTTTTGTAGCACACCAGCAGATGGCAGCACAAGGCTGTACCCACAGACACCGACCTCCATAAGTCAGTGTGCCAAAAGTCATTGTCCTGTGAACACGTGCGTTACCACGTCTGCTATTTCATCATGCACAGCAAGTTAGAACAAACAGCAAATGTGCAATTCTGTGTTAAACTGGGCAAATCTGCCAAATAGACGTTTGACATGATTTTGCAAGTTTATGGTGATACTGCAATGAGTTGTTTGAGGTGTTTTGAGTGGCCCGCACGCTTGAAGAGGGGAAGAACATCACTGCAAGACAACGAGATCAGGACCTTCAAGAAGATCAACCCGCAAAAATGTCAAAACTATTCAGTAACTTGTGTAATGATGGCTGGAGAACAATCCACAACATTGCTGGCATTGTTGATGTGTCACATGTGTCATATGCCAAGTTCGTCCCCAGGCTGCGGACCCAGGACCGGAAGGAAGGAACATCGCGTCAGAGTCCGCCAAGGACGCTTGACGTGGATGACCCTCCCTTCATGTCGAGGATCATTACTGGGGACGAAACTTAGGTGTACGTGTAGAACCCAGGGATAAAGCAACAGTTCTCACAGTGGACGAGCCCATCATCTCCATGACTGAAAAAGGCGTGGCAGGTCCGCAGCTTGACCAAGTGCATGATCATTTGCATGACATTTGCAGCATTGTGCACCGGGAATTTGTCTATAGAGAATTCTAGGTTTTAGGGTGTCTGAAGGAGGAACTCATAGGTCTTGTAAATGCAGCAACATTTACTTCAGATTTAAACCATAGTAAATACCATGATATACTAGACTATTATACTTCAGACATTACCATTGTAGGCACCATAGATATACTTTATAGAGTACCATAGTCGGTGCTGTGGCACTTCATTTGGTACCGTGGTAGTACCATGTGTCACAATACTTTAGCCAATAAGTGCCAAGGTACTTATTTCCTGGTACGTGTTTTATAGTGTCATGCTATGATATATGGTAAAACCGTGTATCATACTATAGTACTAAAGTATGTACAATACCATGGTGGAACCACATACTGTACTATAGTGTAGTACATGTACTATATAAGCAAATACTGTAAGTACCATCGTACAATATACTTGGGATCATCTACAAATCAGAAACTCATGAACATTTCTCAGAAAATCAAAAATGTTCTTGTGTGTATACTGTGAATCATAATTGCCCTCATTTACCCCAAACATTAACCCACACTTTATTGTTATCAAGGTATAATACTAATAAAAAACATTTTTATAATTATATACTGTTTATTTTTTCATCCATGTTGCACTCCAGCAGGACAAAAATTGCAGCACTAAACCCATACAAAAAAAAAAAAAAAAAAACTAGTTATAATACGAGAAATAACACCACTAAGGCAGAGTACATGGAAAAAAGTGAGATGAGATTTAAATTAGTCAGTAAGCAATATTAAAACAGGAAATGGAAACCCCACGGGCATAATCACACAGTCACTTAAGAGCTCATTTTCGAGTTTGGATATGGAGACATATTGTGTATTTTACCTCATTGTGATCCTTGTAGACACGTAGAGATTCCAATTTAATTGGAAAGGCCTGTGTACATGCTTCTACAACTGTACAGTTTGCATAATTAGAGAACTCACTCTGCCTCTAAAACAGCTGTACAGAGGGGGAAAAAGTGAATTAGGGCAAAATAATAACTCTAACGCTTCTGTATTAGCATGTCTAATGTTTGGAGAAGGACTTACTTCCATTCAGATGGGAAAAAATAAGGTACTTCATAACAGTTTGTAACACTCTATGTCCATGGAAGTGGTCTTAGACTTTCAGACTTTCAGGAGCTAATGTACACGATCAGGCAGTCAGGGTGATGCTGATAACGCTGCGAGAGATTTTGACAGGTTCAACTGAGGACCTTAAACTCTGAACACACTCTGTCTTGTTCACACTGAGACAGTATTCTAGCCCTGCAGGGATTTGTTAAACATTTAGAGGAGACCTGTGCATCAATTATGCATCAAAGTAATTGTTCATCTCCGGAAACCTTCGCATACCAGGCGAGGCGGAGTCGGTGCCAGCATCTCGGCTCCGCTCGCCTTCACTACACCTCGATCGGGAGGGGCTGAGGAGGAATTTAGCACTGTTTCTCTCGCACTTAATGCTGACGTGCGAGGATTTGCACCGCAGGCAACGTCTGACGAGCTTGCCGTGAGCTTACAGCCAGGGTGAGAAGGGGCTCGGGTTGAAGCGGCGCCATCCGCCATCCAAGCTGCCTTTTTAATTACTGACACGGCTGTGAGAAAATTCGCAAGTTCACGCTACATTTCCTCTTTAGCGGAATAGATTTGTTATTTGACAGTGTAGGAACATGATGTGTTACTCACGCATGAAAAGACATCTCATGACTTAATAAAAAGTGCTGTCCAACTTTTAGACAAGTCACAAGACGGAGGCACTTTTTTTGTATTTATCTTTAAAAGACACTTATTAAATAAAATCTTTTTTTTTTTTTAATCATTCCTTTTTTTGGTTGTTTTTGGAAAGGCCTGGAAAGGGGTTTGGGGAAAGAGTTTAAACAAGCCCATTAGTCGGCGTCGTCCGCCCCCCCCCCCCCCCCATTGTGACCTCATAAAAGAAAATTATTGTTCCTGATGTGTTGCTCAGCTCGGCTATTATCTTGAGGAGTGTGGCTCAGAGGTAACACATTTTCATAGACACCAAAAGGCCACATTCAGAGAAGGAGTAAAAAAAGAGTTTGAGGTATTAAAAATGCATTATCTGAGGGTTATTTCAGCTGGAGTGCTAACACTCACACACACGTTAATGAAGCCCTGAGACCCGTGTTCACCTGTTAAAAGAATAGTAATAATACAAGACCTTTAAACCAACTTACATATGACTTGTTTATTGGACATGGGCTGGGCCGTAACATGTCAAAACAAACAAACATACTCATTAGTGTGCTATTCAATTTGTTTGTGGCTAGTTAGCCTAATTAGATGTCTGTGAGGTTTCACCAGCGCTAGTTGTAAACAAATTCCTCTCCTGCTCCTCCTCGCAATTATTTCCAGTAAAAAAAAACAAATTTAAAGAAACTCTTGAGCTCTTATTAAACGTCTCTACAAGAGGGAGTCAAAAATCATCCACACTCCGGCTATTGAATTTATTTTAATTAACTTTTAGGAACAGCAAATACATCATTTTTTGACATAATCTTGCTTTTCAATACACTGTCAACAAACTTTCATATTCCCTCATCAAAAGTGGCTGAGCTGTGAACCACAAATACACCGCTGTCTTCACTTCTTCATCAGACAGTCAACAGTGTGGCAGAAGTATGTGGATGTGCATCGTCATGGAAAAATCAAGATATCAGTCCTCTGAGTTTAATTCCGAAGTGTATTCTTCAGCTTTTGTTGAACCTTTTTCCTGATAACGTTCCAATACTTATGGCCCTCGCGAAACCCAGCAAACTGTAAGCATTGGTTAATTTTCCAGCTGATGGTTGACTTTTGAACTTTTTCTCAGTTGGCAGTTGAGGATGTTTCTCTTTAATACATTGGTAGTGATGAATCTGTGTCTCAATAATGATTGTCTTTAAGAAAGTTTCACCTTCTATAGAGTATTTGAGAGTATGAATTTTGTTTGCAGATATCCAAAGCGTTGTTTTTTTTCTCAATTGCTCAGATATATAATGAGATAAATATATATATATATAAAAGTTGCTCTGCATAAGGGCATCTGCCTAAATGTAAACCCTCGTAGATATATTATAATATTAAATGAATGAAATCTTTGAAAAAGTAAGAAAGTAGCTGTGACTGTTGGATCTGCTGGTCTAGAACTTGCTTTGCTGAACTTCTGACAAAGCTGGTACATCTAACTTTTTTTCAGTGAGTCACACTTGTCGTTGAGTTATTTAATTAGTTTTTCGCTAGTTACAGTAGCTTAAATTGGTGTCTCTTAGATTCTCCCAGCTCAAGTCGTTAACAAATTTCCTCTGAAGTTTAACTGGTGCTGAAGGAAAAGCATGTGCTAATTGGTTACTTTTTTTTTTTAATGCTTATTTGTGGTTGGGATGTTTCCTGTTTTTAGTTTAGTTTGCACGTACTTTGATTAGACTAGGCTTCTTGTTATGATTATAACCTTTTAAAATTGAGTGCTAGATGTGACTTTCCAACAACATGAGGGAACAAATAAGAAATGTTTCTTCTTCTCTTCTCATTGTAAATTAAGACTTTGTGTTATTCTTCTTATTTTATTTATTTTTTGCCAAGATGTTAATGCAGAGAATGATTTGAATTATTTGAGGTTAATCTCTGAACGTGTTTTTTCCCATCATTTGTGGGGAGAAATGAGTCACGCTGATGCTTGCGGGCGCTGCTTGTATATCCGCAGAGTTAATTCCTTATCCTATCTGACGTGAGATCGGATAACGTCGTTGGATCCTTATTATCTTTGATTTGTGTGTGTGTGTGTGTGTGTGTGTGTGTGTGTGTGTGTGTGTGTGTGTGTGTGTGTGTGTGTGTGTGTGT